>JAMPIT010000379.1:17652500-17765000 GCA_026261815.1 Monarcha castaneiventris obscurior
CCTTTCACTATTAAAGTCTTCTTCAGTATCTCACAACCATGTTGTCACTATGTACACTGAATCCTATTTCTTCCACTTGTGAAACTGACGTATTGTCAAGTCTTGTTTTCTAGATTTGGTGGTCTAGACGCCACACCCATCTGAAGCCAGAGAAATAATTTTGGGGTTGGCGTATCTTGGGGTTTTTTTCCCCTTCCCTAGAGGACACTGTTTTTAGAGTGGAAAGAAATTAGATGTTTGAAAATAAGAAATATTCATTCCTGTTGTGACTTATTTCCAGTGTCAAGAACTGACTAAATCTGAAAGGGTCAGCTTTTAGAGGAATACATGATTAAGAATCTCAACATTTCGGTAGTGGAACTTTTAGCCCATAAAGAGAAAGAAGGACTGTAAGTCTTTGCAAACTAAGAAACATCTCATCACTGCTCACAGAAAAAAAAGCCCAAGATGATTCAGAGGTGGGCTGAGACCTGAAGATTACACTGAATAGAGCCAGCTCTGATTTATTGTTTATATCAGATGATGCCATTTAACCCCATGCTGGACGCAATACAGAGCTTGATATTTTGGGGTGAGAGGGGAAAAGAAGGTTGCACTGCCCAGCCTTTCACTGTCTAATGCCTCCATGTTTAATAAATTAACATCTTTAAATCTATCATCTATCTGTATTTCTTGTGCCTTGTGCATTTTGTAAAAAAAGTCTCTGTTTCCTAGTTGCTGTTACAGATTGTATCTAATGACGTGGAAATATGACAACATGAACACATGCACTGACAAATTTCATAACTTTGGCTCTTCAATAAGGTCATTTCTAAGGAAAATATTCTGATTTTTCATCTATGCACGTTGTTTTGATATTTAATAGGCTGGAACTTAATTCAGAAGATATAATATGGCAACACATTTTTCAAACAGGTCTCTACCAAGGCATAATGATTTTGATGCCAATTATGACACTTTGGCTCAGTGTTTCAATAGCTGGAGTATGAGCTACAGTCATTTTATAGCTGAAAAAAATTATCAGTGATAATTGACTGTGAGTCCTGAACAGGCAGCTTATCCAAGTTCAGTTCAGACAACAAAGGTGCAGAAGAGCCAAAGAGATTTAAGTCCTCAGTTCAATGTGTCATACCCTGCCTGACATCACTTTATTTTTTAAACATCATCCAATGGACCGTATAAGATATATAGGGGTTGATGGCTTTGGCTGCTGAATTTATGAGTAGAATCTCTTGCTGAATTGTCCCATAATTGGGTTCTTAAAATAGATTTTCTAAGGTAAGTGCAGTTGTAGTTGTATGTTGTATCCAAGTTCAGATTTTTTTTCGTAAAAGTGAACCAGACATAGAAATTTATAGGGAAAAGTATAATGGCCAGTGATTAATAATGATCATATAGATTAAATGTCATAATTAGACTGGCAAGAAGACTAACAGGCCAAGAAGGAAATACAATTTTATGAAATTTCATTAATACTAGATTTAAGTCTTGCATTCCAGAATACAAGCTGTTTATATTTAGAAATATTGTAAGATTAATGAATTTATTTCAATATTTTTGCAAAGATATTAAGCACCCTATAATTCTACAGCTGGTGTTTTTGTTTAATTTATTAATAATAACTAATTTTATTATTAAAATTACTCAGTTCTAGTTAAAACTTGTGCCTAATTAATACCTACATTTTTTGTAATTACTTAGCAATTCTTACTTGGAGTTTAGATTTTATGTTCCTACTTATATATTGGATGCAAAGGGGGTGAGGAATTTATTTTTCGGAAAAATAAATATGTTGAAATATTTTACTAATTTTGGTTTAAGTAAAGATATTGCTGAAAGCAATTCAAGTAAAATATAGAAATTATATGCAAACATCTAAACCCAAGGAATGGAAATGTTGGACATTTTATCACAGACATACAAATAAAACAGGACATAATTATCTGCTCTGGTCATGACAGTTACCAAAGTCCTTGAAGTACAAATCTGACATACCAGAAGTCATGCTGGAAAGAGTTACCAATGTATTTGGTATCACTTAAAATTATCTAGTAGTGTTCATTTCTTTCAATGAGTTTTTAACTGCTCATCTGCATTCAGTGTCACTTCTGCAGGATGGAATAGGAAAACATACACTGAAGTATAGCAAAGGAGGAACTAAGAGAACGGAGCTAGGGGAAAAAAAGGCTTTCTGAATGTGAAGTGGACTTGATCTCTCTCAGGGACACTCCTCTCAACCCACTTTGTGTCAAGCAACTAGCATGGGTGAAGTTCTCAAGTTCTGCAGACAAATGCATCACACTCACATCCAAAGCCCTATAGTGGCATTCAATTGGTGCACCTGTATTTGAATTTTTCCCCTCAAAGTACCTGAAATAGACTAAGAGAAGGGGTTTTTTTTTTTTTTTCTTTTCCCTTCCCCCTTCTCCATTTATCTTTTAATGGCAGTACAGAGAGGGAAGAGAAGGGAGGAAGGGAGGTGACAACACTAGGAGGGGGTAGCAGGCTCTGTAGGATTGCAAGCAAAGGTTCATTCATATACGTTTATTCCACACAAAAAAAAGAGACTATTCAACCACTTTGAATAGATCATCATAACTGCTTGTCTGGTCAGCTTTCTCCTTAGAGTTTCAAGTTATAGGGGTCGATGTGTAATCTAGGGGTCTTGTCTAGCTGCCTCTATTAAAAAGTGCAGCACTCAATGCCAGCTGCACTAAGCGGGGTGCCTCTATCTGTAATAGTGCCATCAACAATTCTGAAGATGTACTTTGAGTGCACACGGGATAGACAGACAGTCTGTTACAGCACTGACATTTCCAGAGCTGGCCACAGCTGATTTTATGCTAAATACACTAATCTTTTACATCAGTCCTTTAATCAGGAAGATATTCACTCATTGATATGCTCCTAGTTGAGGCAAATTAAGTTGGCTTTGATAGTCCTTTTTTCCCCTTTCTGAAATAATTAAGAAACAATCCAGAGTTTAACTCACACAGCAGCAGCAAAGAGTATTTTGAGGTAGGGTGTGTACTGTCATTAGTTTGTAAGATTTTTTTTTTTATTGTTTCTGTTCTCCTCTATTTTTTGGAGAAAGAAGTATTAGTTGTATTTCATCTAGTGATTAAATACAAGAAATTAATTCACTACTCTGATTCTTTATCTTCTTTTTTTTTTTTTTTTCTCAGTGGGATGTGCAGGAAAGGAAAGCTGTGGCTAGAAAGTGCATCCCCTGTCTTGAAAGAAGGGAATTCTCTCTCTGTTTTGAAACAGGGAGGAGCACAATAAAGTGGGCAGACTCTGAAACTCTAGGAAGCCTAGTCTAGGTGTCTGAGTATCTGGAGACATTCCTTTTAAAGCAATGAATGTTGCTGTCCTTTGTCAGCATGGCTTCCTAGGCACATTTGTTACTGCTGGCCCCAATGCCCTTCTCATCTACTCACCTGAATAAATCTAAAAAGAATGGAGGAAACTAATTGCTGCTTGAATCAAAAAGTCTCATGTAAATTTGCTCTTGTGATATATACCACAGATGCAGAATACACTGTGCCCTTCTCTTTTCACACACCTTGCAGCTAGACACAATGTGCATTATTTACTTAATCATCGAGTGAAAAGCTGCCAAGGACAGATGTTAAAAGGGAGAAAGACAATCACAGTTTTTCCTTTCCATATTCCCATTTCTGTTTTCCTTTGCTCCTCTCTCTTAACGCTTAAGACTGTAAGCATCAGACCTATGTTATAAAAGCTCTCAGGCTTGGAGGCTGAGAAGAATGTGGAAACTAATAATGACATGGCCTTCAGTGTTTTGTTTGCAGTGAACAGAAACAATGAAAGATTCTTCCACTGATCTAAGCCTGCTCAAAACAGTGCCATTTCTTCCCTTGAGATGTGAAGCAAGAAGTGTATTAAGAGTATGTTCTTCCTTTTTAGACTAAGGTGTTTGAAGCCTAGGACAATTTAAAACTTGAGAGACTACAGCATCTCATATAGATCCAAATAATTTTGGCTTTTCCCTCTGTCCTCCAGCCTGACAAGATAAAAGAACTCCAGAGATAGGAACTAAGGCAGTGCTACAGCTAACAGCAGCAACCAAATACTACTGACCTTTCCTTTTTTCATTATGATCCGCAAAAACTTGGCAAGGCCAGGATTCGGAGCTTTTTAAGGACCAATATCAGAGTAAAAACATGAAGTTTATTCTTTATAATATAATACTGAATTTTGAGCTGTAAAGGATCAGGAATGGGACTTTATAGAATATTTTCTGCAGAGAAAAGCTTTACATCTGATTTCAGGATGGCATTTGTCAACAAAATTATCAGATCCACTGCTAGTCCCCAGTGTGTTAGAAGGACAGACAAGCTTTGGGGAAAAAAAATCTTGATATGCTCTTAATTTCTGCCAGGGTTCACAGGAACGAGGGAAAGAAAAGTATAGGTTTCAGTAGCTTTGAAAAGCACTCAAATGCTTTCTCAGGCCTGTCTTCTGTGTTTTCTCTTTCTTTTGCTTAAGTTCTCCACTCTGTTCTGTGCAACTGTGTGCATTTTGAAGTATAAAGAAGAGAAAGCTTCTTGTCCTTGTCATTAAGAACTTGCATAAATCTCTTCCTTCCTTCCTGGCCACCCTTTATTTTTAGTGGATACCTCTCTAACATTTTTGCTCTGCTACATTTTAGTTGTTTTAATATTCTCTTTCCTTCTTTGTCTTCCCCAAACTGCTTCACTCTTTCCTTCATTCATTTGCTTCTATTATGTTTTGCTGTTTTATTAAATGGGCTCTACCTCTATTGTTCTCCAGACTAAGGTCTGAACTAACAAACAAATGCCTGTGCAATGCTGGGTAGTCAAAAGGATAAATGTGAATATAGATTTAGACACTACACAGGAGTCCTCCTTAGCCACAAGGCTTATATGGTAGGTGCAGCAAAATAAATAAAGACAGAAAAAGAAAACAAAAAGAGAAACAGTTTAAAATGTGGTGTGCCTCATGTACCATTTTGGAAAACTGCAGGAAAATCTCCCTTTTCATGCTTTTATTTTGCAGTGTTGTTGATTATTTGATCTTCCTCTTTGACAAAAGATATCACATAATAAAAAAGATATTTATAAAGTATTACTGCTCCCCTAATATTACCACACAAATAACATGGGAGTAGCTTTACCATTTACATCTTAAATAAATGTATTGTGCAGCTCCTTTCAGATCACCCCCCTGTGAGAGTGGGATCCAATAGCTGACTGGATTAATATTATCCCTCAGGTAGTAAGAAAACTTCGATGCTGTTCCAGACTTCTTAACCATAACCATAATTTTTATTTGTTAGTTCATTTAAAAAAAAAGAAAAAAGAAGGTTTTGTGAAATAACCATTTAACCATTTATGTTTTACAGAAAGGAAAATGTTTTGCTGGGAAATCTTTTTTTGAAGGTAGTATTGCACTCGAGGGGACATCCCAGACCAAATCACGAATGTCAAATTTTAGTCTGGCTCTGTGGCCATTCGGAAGTTGACTGGAGGTCTTGCTGAGAAATCTATTCACCACATATATCTAAGTTAAGAGATGAATCAATGCCAGTCTGAGAAATATTAATAATAAAAGATTAGTAAAAACTGTGGGGAAGTTTTTTTTTCCTCCTTTTCTACAATCAACAGAGTCATGGTAACAGTAGTATTGGGCTTGTTTGCCTGGAGTAACTTATATCATATATTCTGCTAATGTTTCTTGAAACATGTGATAAAGCAAACTTTGTCTTGTTGCAGGTGAGGGTAATGTTTTTTTTAAGCACAGAAATTTGAAAATCTTCATTCCTTTTGCTGCGGGTTAGGAATGTCGGGTAACATTTATATAATCTGGACTGAGGCAGGCCCTTGAGACAAATATTCACCTTTTTTTTTAATGCATTCTTCAAGATAAATCAGAGTTTCTTCACCGACCATCACTGGACACCAAGACCCTTTGTGCTTTTCCTTCTCCCCGGGGCTAGAATGCATTGTTTTGTGTTGAAATATTTTATTTGATTTCCAGTTACTCCTGCCCTGAGAAACAGAGAAAGTTTTTTACAAGGCTCTATATTTTTAAATGTTATTTCACACTATGGCATGGGTTTGTTTTGGTTTTTATGGAGTTAGACCATGAGTTTGTCCAGAAGCCTAAGTTAATGAAAAAAGTCCTCTCATTAAGCATTGTGTGCTGGTGGGAGCACATGGCTGCTGTCCTCACCAGGCTAAGCTGCCTGCCTATTGATTTTTCTTGACAAATTTAAAGTATGTTTTTGACCTATAAAAAACAAAATGGCATGAGACTTTCACAATAGCTGCAGGCATTTGGGGGACTTGAACAGATATCTTGAAAATCTGAGAGGGAAGACTGCTAGTAGAGTTTCCCTGAAGGTGCCTTCAGCTGTGAACTTATTAAAAACATCTTTGTAGACCTTCAGGGTACTCTGCAAGGCATTTCTATTTTCTTATGCTTTTGGAAGAGAGGGAGGAGCTTGAAAGGCCTCCTACTATTTTAGGTAAGCAGTCTTTAATAGAAATTTTGTCCAAATAATTTCAGGCAAATTCTTTTTAAAAAATGTATCAAATGCAAAATTAGGTGACCTATAGAGGTACTTGACTACTCAAAACTACATTTCAGGATAACTCTCTGCTCTTTGTCTTGATGGTATGCCACTGTGGGCGGAGGGATCAAAAAGGAGATAAGGAAAATCTTCCCCATTTCTAGTGACTGGTAAAACTTAACTGTTTTGGGTTGTAAGAACTCAAAGGGGGCTTGGCAGGCCATGGATTTGCAAACTACTCTGGAGTGCTGTTTATTGACCCATTTAATAGCAAGTATAGGACAGTCTTTCTGAGGATGCCAGACTACAAAAGGAGAAGGCAACTCTGTATGTCTTGACATTACATTCTTTTTAAAGGAATGTAAAGAGATATATTGGGGAAGAAGGTAACAAAAAAAGCAGACCAACTTCATCTGTTACGTTTTTTTCTTTAACAGAAGGGCAAATTTCCAAGAAAGAGTATCATAAAGTCATTGCTCATTTCGCAGACAGATTGTTTAAGGCAATGCAGGGGGATGTGCATCTGGTTATATGTAGGTAGATGAATGGCAATGTGAACAAATGGGAGAAGCATAGATACCAAATATAAAACAGAAATAGTGGATATAATACAAGGAAGAGAAGACAAGAAGAAGAGGAGGGAAAAGAGCAATCCATATATCAAAGGAACGTTTCTGTGGTAGAAGGGACATACATACAAGAAGAATGAGAAGCTAGGAAAAAAAGTGAATATAAAATAATTTCTATTATCTAATGAGCTAGATTGTTAATTAATGCTGTTAGAGAAGTGCTGCTATTAAATATATTGCACAATAGCCGAGTAGATGGTACAAATTGTTTCTTATGTTTGGGGGGGGTATCTTTGAGTCTTTTTGGGTCCAGTGGCAATGGCTATAGTAGAAAGAAATATGGCAGGATGACTTTTTCACAGAGATTTCTATGGGTATTCCCTGGACTAGCTGGTGTCAGGTAAACCAAATCAATAACTATCAGTCATTTTACAAAGGCCAAGACCTTCCTTGGGGATATGCAAATTATTATGAGTTCTTTGGCCTTCTCTATTTTCACCAATAGGTGGCAATATTAATTTTTTCATTGACCTCCATAATGATCTGTTGTCCTAAATTTTGAATAATCATCTCTGAGTTAATTATGACTTTTTTTTTTGTTTGTCCTACTGCAAGTGTCTTAAATGGTAGGAAGTGAAAATATATTCATAAGTTTCCAGATCACTTAATCTTGTTTTAAAGAAGTTAAAATAAAAGGTCAAGGGATGTGAGAACTTCTACCAGGTCACCAGAAGCCTATCCATAGTGCTTTGATAGTCCAGCACCCCCTTTATGATTTCCAGTCCAACTCTTATTTCCTGTCCTTATTGTGTTTGCTTTAATATTTTATGTTTACCTTTTTATGTTTTCCAATTAATTCTCCTTTTCAGGTGTGTACTTGGAAATTGTAGATTGTATGTATAACATGAAAATCTAAACTCCTGCTTTAGAGTTTTTCAATGCTGTTTTTGTTTATATGTGTTCTGTATTCTTAATCATCTTATTTGTTTTTCAGGATGAATTTTTCTTAGCATGTTACCAACTTAAGGATCAGAGTTTTCCTGAGGCCATTGTCAATACTTGGTAGTGTTTTTCCTTGAGTTTTAGTCAATTGCCAACACTCGACTTTCTAGAGCAATGTTGATATGGATATAAGACATGACAGAAGTACTGTAGGTGCATCTTCATTTTCAAACTGAATTTATTTCTCTCCTAAGTTTTATTTCTCTCCACACCCCTTAAATTTATTCCACTCACTCAGAAGTTAGAAATCAATATTTTTACATGAAAAAGGCCAACAATCTTGTCATTCTTTTTACCCAAAACTAACACAGAGTTAATTGGAAGTTTTGACTGAGTAAAGACTAAAGAATTTGGCTCACAACAAAGACCGTACATGAAAATGTATTTTCTTTCAAAGAAGAGGAATCCATCTGAAACAATACAATAGCTTTTTTCAGTAAAATGAACTACTTGAAAGTGATATATTGTAGTGGTTTTTGTAGCATTGTCTTACCCTTGGACTGATGTATGGTAGCAGTTAAAATGATTGTCAAAACAGGAAATGTACAGAACCAGAAAGTATCTAGAAGAATATGAACAGAGTTTTTATGATTACTTGGCTTGGCTTTGTTTACAAGCTCTTATTCATTAAGCAGTTTTCTTTGTATCTCTTGAAATTCTCTACAGCATTTCTCATGGATTTTCTAGCAGCTCACATTGAAAGTGTTACACAAACATCAGTAATATCAGCACTTTCTTTCACTTCCAGCCTGAAAGTCACACCAGGTTTATCAAATCTCAGCTTACTTGAAATCCTCAGTGAATCTACTATATACAGCAGATGAACCATGGAAAAGTTAGTGAGTAGCACCCTATTTATGTTGAAACTGGTTAAGCTTAGAGAACTCACCTCATTCAAGGGAAAAAAATTAAAAAGAGAGAAAAAAAATGTAAAGGAAAAAGAAAAAAAATACATAAGGACTTCTACCAGCAAAAATGACAGCTTTTATAAGTAGAGATGGCACACAGAGAATCAACTGCTGCTTAGTTCAGATACTTCTATATCTGTGAGATGTTTCTGCTTCTCAGGCTGGCTGGAAGTTTGTAACTCCTTCTCTCTTGTCTCTAAGAATCAGCCTTGAAACTCATTTTTTTTACTGAATTATCACTTATATCTGGTATAAGCTGAGCTGATGTGAAGCACTCCCAGTACAGTTTCTCTGAGATACAAGGTACTGCTGTGCCTTAACCATGACTGAATAGCAGCTTTTTAATGGCTGCTGTTGCAGCTGAATCAACAAGCAATAAGCTAGCAAAATTAAAGGTATTTAATCTTTGATCTTGTGGGTAGTTTTGGTTTTGCCACCCGTGATGATGCCAGTAAAAAACAGACACATGAAACTCAACGTCAAAGCCTCTAGCAGTAACTGTTTAATTAGTACTTCAGTTACTGTTTAATTAGTGTTTGACCACAATGTATACAGTGTTTCTGATGTTAGCTGAAGGGTTCTCACTAGTCTTTTAACTTCAATTTTTAAGCCATAGTTTCTCTCAGAAGGCAGTGGGGTGCTTTAAATTCAAGCTGACGATTTACTGTATGTTATAGCTCAATCCAAATGAGTACTGAAGACTGGATAGAAGGAGTACTGAAAAGGGACTGACTTGAGGTGAAAAGGATCTGTACTTCATTTGGGACAGATTAAACAGAAGAGTGTTCCAAATCTACCACATCTCTATGTAGTGAAGTCACAAATTAAAACAGGATCACGAATGATCTGTGAAGAACATCTTATAAATTTCCTAAATAATTGAAATATAAAGGCGTTCTGGCATCTGAAGAAATATCTGAGCTATTCTTCTGTCTCCAACAGAGACAGAGGTTTTTAGGAATATGAGGCACAGAGTGAAATCAGCCATGCCTTGGAAATTCTTCCTAACTAGTACTGCTTTCCTGACCAAAAAATGCATGCATTAAATGCATCAACCCCAACAGGTCAGAACATCCACAGCTGCATGATTTCCCTATATATACGTGAAATATTACTTGATGTTCTCAAATCGATTTTTTTTCTTTTTTTTTTTTTTTTTACTATCAACAGCTGGATCCTGAGCTGAGGATCTGGTGTTCAAGAATGTATTTGCCCTTTACTTCTTAATATCTGGGTATCAGTATTAACTTCTGAGAATCACAATGAGAATGTGGTGCTCCCGCACTACCACTTTACCAAACCTGAGAGAAGTTGAATTCAGGATTTTCCATAGTCATGTTATGGAACTCAGTTTAGAGCTGCTTTCCCTCTTCCTGGGACACACAGAAGATGGGCTGATACATACTTATATCACATTCCAGGTGTCCCTGTTTGAAAACGTTCTGGGCATCTATGCATAAGTTCTAAATTAATCATCTCCTAAATTACAATGTCTGTATTTAACCTCCTGCCACCCCCACCAGGCTGGGAGTATTCCAGGACAGCCCAGGACCAGACCCACCCTCCACTCCACTTAGTTCAGAATTAAGGATGCAGGCCTTCTCCTCTGCTGTAGTTTTACGTCTGTGACAAGACGGAATCTCTACGATTCCCCTTGGCGCCATTAAAAAGGGGCCCAGCTTTGTCTATGCTGAAAGTCATCTCTTCAGCTCCATTAAAAGAAAATTAAATAAAGGAAATAATGAAAAACTTTAAAAATAATTTTTAATACCATAAGCTGTGTGTCAGCTACATTCCTAGACTGTTTTAAAGAAATGTATGTCAGGCTTTTATGAAATCAGCGGTCTCTGAATTTGGCCGTTAGTGCTTTATACAATAAACTTTTCCTAAAAATGACGAATCGCTAGCAGATGTTTTCTATTACCATAGTGTAGCTTTGTTATAATTCACTAGAATTGGTTTGATTTTTGCCATTTTCAACAACTTTTTTAGTGTGTTTATAAAGCTAATAAAAATATTTATCGGGGAGAAAACGTTACTATGCCACATCTCTACTGAAAAATTAGTCAAAAGAGTAGGGTACATAGTCTTCTTTAAAAATTATGACAAATATCAGTTTTATGCAAATAAAGCAGTTTCAAACCCACAGCTTCTTGAAATAACAACTTCTAGTATAATTAAATGTTAAAACAGAATGGAAATCTGGCATTGAAAGAAAGAGGGTAATGTTTCATTTCCAAAGAATGCTGCTTTGAAAATTTGGATTCAGCTGCACATTTAAGCTTGATAGAGTCAAAGAAGTTATAAAAGGTAAAATATAAGAGATTCGACATTAGGTTAACTCCTCAGCTTCACTAATTTTAAAACTATTCAGCTTCTACATATAGAAATGGTAACACTAAGCCACTTTTCTTTTTTTTTTTTTCCCTGATGGAGGACTGACTGGAAGCTGAAATGATCTGTGCAACTTAGAAAAACCTTAGCAGGAAAGATGAGAGTCTTAAAGTGACCCAGAGGACAAGCTCTTTCCAGCTGTACTGAAGGCATTCAATACTATTGTTAGGAAGATTTCTAAATTGCCAATATACATTTTCCAGATCTTATTAGCATCTCATTACTCATATTTAAACTACAGAATCAGTCATTATACTAATGGTACTTTACTCCTTCATCATTGGTGTTTACTCCCCTCAAATATTTGTAGACTGTTATTTTTCCCTTTTAGTCATCACGACAGCTGGGCAAATACCTCAGAAAATTTTTGCAAATATTTGTGGAGTTCTGAAATGAAGCTTCACATCCTATTTTATTAAGCCACAGTGAACTTCTTCTTCATTTAGGAGAAAAGAACAGCTTTTCAATAACACTTTCTTCCATATATGTTAAAGTTATATATATTTTCTGCAATCCTGTGTGTCACATTAGCACATTACAGGGCTTGCTTTTTTCCTTAGAGATTTGATTTTGTAAATAATAATTATTTCCTCCCTTTTCTGATTTTTTCTTTTTTGACCTCAGACTTCTGAGAATTTTGCAATGTATACAGAGCCTCCTTCCCCTCCACCCCCAACTCCTTGAATCAATTGGTAAGGCTGTTAAGCCCCATTTGGAGGTGTTTTTAGCTCTTCAAGTAACCAGTCAGTGCATACATAAAAGCAACATATGCAGTTCCAGCATTTTTGCTCAGAACTGTGTGTTTCTGTGTGCAGGCAGGACTCATTCCTATTAAAGAAGTCATGAAGTCACAGCACTGAGTGTAATTACCCAAAACCTGCTAAGCAGTTCTTATTTCTGCACCTATCAGTGATATGACATGATGTGATTAACTTGACTGTAAATTTGTACCTGATTCAGTTCAGAATACAGTTTAGAATGGGATGCTAAATTATATAAACAGGCTCCAGGGGTTTTTTGTTATTATTTTTTTAATTTTATTTTTTAAATATTTGATTTGCATACCTACACGTGGTGAATACTGAGCCCCAGGTGAGATGACTTAATGCAATTCAGAAGCTAGTGACAAGGCTCTGCATGCCAAGAAATTCTCTGTATTTTAGATTAAGAAAATTAAATAGAGAAAGTGTGTTTGTTTGTACGTGTGTGTGTTCATAAAAGTGGGGGTAGTGTAGCAAGCCTCCAGCTCTATAGTATTATGTTTAGTTTATTTACTTTGTGAGGACTCAACATCCCCATCATTTTTTGTATTTTCTTGATTCTAGAACACTACCTATTTCCACCCTAAAGCAAAATCTAGCTACAGTCCAATAGTTTCAGCTCTGAAATGTATTGTGTCATGCTCAACAGTGAGGATCACATCAAGTGCCACTCTCCACAGTGAAGAGAGCAGTAAAACACAGAACTCCCGGGGCTTATCTTTTTCTCCAAAAAAATATTGAATTTCTATCTGTGGCCCACAGCCCTCACTTTCAAATCCTACTGATGCCTCTGGCAGGAAGATCTGGTAGCAGGAATGCAGTCTAAGCAGAGGCTTAGCACAAAACCTGTTCCTCTTTGGCAGGCCACCATCTTTTCTAGGAGGTGAGGAGAATTAAATGTTCCTAAACTGTTCTTCTTACAAGTTGAAGGATTGTCTGGCTCTGTCAGATTGATACCAAAACACTGGGAGTTTTTTTTTTCCCCCACTATAAGTAGATCAATGTCCTGGAAAATATTTACAGTCTTTATAATCCCAATGACACTGTATTGCTGTTAGGGCATTGTATCAGCATTGTTTTGCCATAAATGATGGAATAAATGATAGTAACAAGATACAGATTTCTAGCTTTCACAACATGGCACTTGATATCATGCTGATTTCTTTAAATGAAGTATTTATGGGTAATATTCAGATCACTGCTTTGTAGAATATTTTTGAATGTAAAATATTCTTATATCTCCAACAGCTTAGACACACACTCTCATTTTACTGTTTAAATCCACTTTCTGTTCCCTCAAGAACACTTTACCACCCCAGCAATCAATGATTTTTACCCAGACACTAGCAGTAAGTGCAATGACTTGAAGATACTTGCCCAAGTTTCCTCAGCTTCTGCTGGTAACCAGGTGCAGGAGTGCACATGCTCAGCTGATTTCCAGTAGCTAGAGCAGCAATTTGAACCTCTTCAGCTTTGGTCATTACTAACAGCAACTCTGTGAGCACTCTTTATTGGCCCAGGAGTGAAACTGTCATTGAATCATAGAATTGCTAAGCTTAGAACAGACCTCAAGATTGTTGAGCTTAACAGTTAACCCAGCACCTCTGTGATCACCACTAAACCATATCCCCAGCTTCCACATCCACATGTTTTTGCAGACTTCCAGGGATGGTGATACCATCACTACCCTTTCAGTGAAGAAATTTTTCCTAGTATCTAATCTAAACCTTCCCTCATGCAACTTATAGCCATTTCCTGTCATCCTGTCCCTTGTTGCTTCAAAGAGACCAACCTTCACCTCACTAAAATCTTTTTTTCAGCAATGTCACTGCCTCCAGAAATTTAGAAAAATGAATATGCTTCTCAGTCTATTTTATTATGTTTTCATCAAGAATGCTGCTGTTGACCAGGAAATCTGGGCCTCTTCACTTCACCTGGTAGAAAAATCAAGCACCACTCCACTGTATTTGGATGCAAATTGGATCAGTATTTTAAATTTGTTTTAAAATAGTTTTCTTCCTCAATTTTTATTTATGTAGTTATTATTTAAATAAATTGGGAAGGGCATAATAAAATTATTTATTACATGAAGTGAACTTTCCTCTTTAGACAAATAATACTTTTTTCATCCTATATTTTCAAATGTTGTGGGCTACCAACTGCTTCAAATTTTTTCATTTGACATTTCACTTGGTTTTTAATTTTAATAGCTTCATAAGACTGATTTGGTATTACAATACACACTTCTGATGAAGCTCTCTGACTGCAAAAAAAGTCTAAAGCTGATAATTTCAAGAAAAAATTCTTTCTGTTTCAGAGTCAACCCCAGTAAGTGACATCTTCAGCGCAAAGGCACACAGAACAGAAAGTTCCTTGAGAATATAATGCCTACCTGGCTATATCTCATCCAAAAATCTCCTTTACTAATGTGTCACAAAATTGTGGCATGATTGATAGTAGTGGGTCATCTGAAATTATAATCAATAATTATTTATTGTAAATAAATGTTATTTTCAATTCTGTTTTGAAAGTCTGCTTCTGTTTGCATGGTCTTTCAGCTTTTCACAACCTGAAATTAGTCCTCTACAAAGGCAAAACCCATTCCTTTTGATGGAATGGGTAAATTAACAAGGATGCCTACCAACTAGGTAATCTCAACTGTCCAAAAAATGTTGGCATTTTCTGAGTTTCCCACCATGAGTCTGCTGCGCTTTTATCTTTTCTTCCCCTTTAAAATCTCATTTTTACCTTCTCCAGACTGGGTCTATAGGTGTGTAGGTGTTTATAAAGGGTGGACATGCCAGTCTTCAGCTTAGCCTTTCAGCAGGTGTGCACCAAGCTGCTAACCCCGCCAACTACTTGAGGTAAATACTATGCTTTTAAGTGCTGGTTTAAGGGATGGCGGCTCAAAGTGATGGGACTTTTTGGGACTGCCTGTACATTCTTTACAGTCTGAGGTCTGATTTTCATTTTCAGGATGACGAGTATTTGGTGGGGAGAAGGTTTCGGTCAAGCAGACCATGTGGATTTGAATACTGACATTCAGAATCTGTCAACTTTTTTCATGTTAAGCAACGTCTCACTTTTATAATAGCCCCCCCCCCCCCCCCGAAAATACTGTAGATTAAATTTATGATCAAAGGGAGCAAGGTTTCAGAAATCAATTTGGAATGATAAAAAAATGAAATAACCTGCTCAAGTTTATGAGTGTGTATAAGTCTTCATGCTCCCTGTCTGGATTTGAGATCTGATCAGAGCACTATAACTTGTTCCTCTTTTGTTTTATTTTGAATATATTTTATGCAGTCTGTCTTTCATCAATGTAAACTGAATTTTCTCTATAGCTCTTCTTTCAGTCACATATTTTTATAGGAGAATTTTTTTCTCTGCAGTCAGCTGTTACACTATATATTTGTGTAATTTTGGGCTATTTTTATTTGTGTTAATGACAACATTTTTCCAGAGTTTGTAGTTTTGCATTCTTAAGCTTGATGAAGAGAACCTAAAAAGAAACTAAATAATAAAAATAATAATAATAAAAAATTCTGTGTAGTATTGCTGTTATTTCTGGTTTTGTTTAAAAGTTAAAGGGATTTACATGGAAAAGGGAAGGAAGGGTATGTCATAACTTCTGTGCTAAGTAAAAGGTTTTGTTTGTATAAATCACATACTGCATTCATCATGCTCAAGACAAATGATAAACATTACATTTCGGTATTCTCATAAAAATTAGGAATCTGCACCAATAGCACTAATTCTTCAGTGGACTGGTTCCATTACTTTTACTGTCCTACTTCCCTAGCACAGTTATGTAGCAGGACTCATGGCATTATTAGTTGCCATTGCTACTTTCCCACCCTAGGATTACTGTCAAACTTGAGCAGCTTGCTCTGTAAATAACTCGGCCTTTCATTCCTGAGGCCCATTGCTTTTATTCTTTTTCTGCTTTTTCTGTTTTCATTTCCTGATGATGTTGTCATCATCAGCAGAGTTATGATGAAGAAGTTTGGTACTATTTATAGATTCTGGGCTCATAGCCAGCTATTTTCATGCCTTCAGTGCTATTTAAGTCTATTGTTCATTTTTGATTGCAGTACAGCTTTCTCTCATTTTGCACCTAGAGCTGTGAGTTTTCTGACTCTACCAACAACAAAATGATGAGTGTAGTCTCTATTTTAAAAAGCCATAGAATGGAAAGAGTGGAAGATTTACTTCCTTTGTTTTTGTTGTGTTCTACATGCTATCACTTAATATTAGTTATTAAAGTGAATCTTGTGCTTCCACTGAAGATAGGATATGGCATTTTAAAAGTTCAATTCAAAGGGGGTTCACTTAGAGGATCATTTCTCTTTTATTTGATAAACTGCTATGCACATGTGCAATAAAAAAATACTGTTTAAAAACTCTTGAAAAATAGGGATGAATATTCAGCATGCTACATGGACAAGTGCTCCTGAGATTGCTGTATTGTTAGTACAAAGAGATACCTATTTTTTGTGCACTATACTGAAATACATCCCATTAGATTAAGAGTATGGCTCCTGCTCTTGTTCCCACAGGATCTCAGAGTTCTCCTTTTGTGTCTTCTCACTATTTATCTGATTATGGCTCTCTAAAATAGAGAAAAATAGAACATTTCACAGTATCTTCTCCTTAAATTAAGTCCTTCAGAATACAATGAGGATATCTTGCAAGGCTATTGCTGATATAATAAAGCTGTTTAGTTACCTTGAACTGGTGCACCAACACTCTAAATCTAATAATTCAGAGACAAAAAAAGTTTAATGTTATGTTTGTGACTTAAACTGATAATAAAAAAGAGAATTGTTATTTAGAGTGATGTACTGCCTTTAACTTAGTCTGTTGTGAATGCATGGTATGTTCTGAGGCACAGAAGCATGAGTAGAGACCAAAAAAAATCACATCATATTGCTGGCAAGTTCTTCCTGCAGCCTTCTGAAGCTTTTCCTTTGTTTATGCAGGTGTAATTTGTGTTTCTGACTTTGCAATTGCATGTGAAAGATAATCTAAGGCCTTGCATCACAAACTCCCTGATTTGCAAGTTTGCTTAGGTAGCTGCAGAGGTAAACACTGTAGTGCTTAAGACAAGTTGAAGTTTTGCCAACCCCCAGTGACACTGCCGTTTATTTACCAGAAGGAGTGAGACTACGTTTTTTATAATATGTCTTGTTTGTCATAAACATATTGCCATTCCAAAGTGCTAGGCAGAATTCCTTAATCCTCTACGAGAGGATATTTAGTAAATATTATGCAATTAGTTGATTTTGATAAGTGTGAATATAATAACCTGCATAAGCTACTACAATACATGTCTTTTGAATTATTTACCTTATTTCTAAAGGATGGGCAAAGTTATTCTGATGATTGTAAAAAGATATCTTTTAATGACAGTTGTTCCTTCATTACATCCAAACTGAAGCACAGTTCATACTGTGAATCTGATTCCCTTTTCATTAGAAAGTATTTGGAATGAAAGCTACTCCAAGTGTAAGGTCTTTTTAAAGTGAAGAAATAGCATGAAAATATTGCCTAACTATCTCTGAGGAAGCTGATCTGGAATGGAGAGCAGACATTTGCAATTGATCATATGGAGAGCAGAAGGAGAAAAAAAAGTTTTCAAGAGAATTCTCCAATTCTTTTGTTGGTGGCTGAAGAAGGATTAAGCTCTAGATGTCAAAAAGGTTGGGATTACCTTTACATGAGTTCTAGGTTTTACTCTTCTAGAAATTCATTGTCTGAGAGTTTTGAGCACAGGTCTTAGGAACATAGATTAGTGTTAAACTGAAATATACGTGTTTATACAACAAAAGCAAAGAAATGTACAGGAATACACTCCATCAGCAAGGAAATAGATCTGACTTTTGTTGAAACTAGGAGGTGTGGTCTCCAGAGAGTCAAGGTGTTATTTATGTTTCTGATAAATCCACGGTGATCAGCTTGTGCAGGCACTAAAGGTTGTCTCTCACAAGAGAAACCTGATTCCCTGAATGCTATCTTGTTTCTCTAAAAGGCAGAAGGCATATAAGACACAGACATGTGGGAGATAAGTTTCAGAAACTGTCATAAACTGCATGGATACTTCTTTTTTAGCTAATAAAATTATTCTGGTCAAGCAGAAAATTATTATTGCATACCTTTAGAAAAATGCAACCTTCTGAATACCTAAGTCTGTTTGGAAATTATAGATGAGGTGTCTGGGGAACTAAGTCCCCTTATGATTCTGGTTTATTAGGCACGGTCTAATGTTTTACCCAGACTTCAACATGAAACAAAAGAATCACAGCTGTTGTCATTCAAAAACATTTGATGGAGTGCAAGACTGCACTTTAAAGTAACCAATAATCAGATTTCATTTATGGGAAGTGGGTGACAGGTTCTAGGTCCTCTTCAGCTTGAGAAGACATAAACCATCATTTCTTGCCTTCTTAAAGTGACACCATAATAACAAAACAACCTTGAATGGAACTGGTTTTCTGTCATTCATTTGAAGAGAAGTCACTTGTGAATAAAAGAAGAAAATGAATGTGGGACTCCTGGGCCCTGGAAGGGCAAGCTCCAGAGGAAGTGCTGTTGTTCCAGTGGCTAATAGGACACTGTTCTTCAGGACACCTCATACTTCCTAGGACTGTTTATGTGTTTTCCATTAAACAGCTGTCAGAAACAATATATTGTTGTCACCTTCACATTTCCCTCCACCTGTGTTTAAAAAGAAAATAGCCAATCATCCATTCCTGAAGGGAAAATGTGAACACTGATGCCTAGTAGAAGGCTTTGTGTTAGGCATTGTTGTGAGTTGACCCTGGCTGGACACCAGGTGCCCACAACACCACTGTATCATTCCCGTTCTCAGCTTGACAGGGGAGAGAAAATATAAGGAAAGGCCCATGGGTCAAGGCAGGGACAGGGAGAGATCACTCACTGGTTACTGTCATGGGTAAAGTACATCCAATTTGAGGACATTAGTTTAATTTATTGCCAATCAAATCAGAATAGCGAAATGAGAAATAAAACCAAATCTTACAAACCCCTTCCTGCTACCTCTCCCTTCTTTATGGGTTTAAAATCATTCTTGATTCTGTACCTCTTCCCCACAGCAACTCATGGGGATGGTGAAAACTGGTTGTGCTTAGTTCATCACATGTTGTTTCTGCTTCTCCTTCCTTCTCAAAAGAGGACTCCTCACACTCTTCCCCTTCTCCAGCATGGGTTCCTTTTTTCCAAGGGGTACAGTCCTTCAGGAACAGATTGTTCCAGCATGGGTCTCCAATAGGGTCACAATTCCTGCCAGCAAATCTGTGTCAATATGGCCTCCTCTCTCCATGGGGACAGAGCATGGGCTTCCCACAGGATCATTGCCTCCTTTGGGCATCCACCTCCTCCAGTGTTGGGTCCTCCAGGGGCTGAACATGCATCTCTGCTTCACTGTGGATCTCCGCATATTGTAAGGGAATATCCTGCCTCATAATGGTCTTCAGCATGGGCTACAGGGGAATTTCTGCTCTAGCCCCTGGAGAACCTGCTCCCCCTCCTTCTTCAGGGACCCGGGGGTCTGCAGAGATGTTTCTCTCAGACTCATTTCTCCAGCTGCAGTTGCTGTTGCACAAGTTTTTTCTCCCCTTCTTGAATATGTCATCCCAGGAGTGCTACCACTGATGCTGATGGGGTCAGTCTCGAGCAGTAGCAGGTCCATCTTGAATATGGCAGGCATCAGGGAAAGCTTCCAGCAGCTTCACACAGAAGCCACCCCTTTAGCTCCCCTTGCCACTAAAACTTTGCCATGGAAACCCAATTCAGGCATCTAGTCAGAAGGGCTAAAACCATGGGTGAATTGGGGTTTCAGATTCAGCTCTCTCTAATGTTTTCGAATATTTATTAAGGGCCTGCTTTGGTTGTTTCAAATCCCAACCTTAATTCAGTGCATAATTCTCTCTGGAGGCTGCAGAGAGATTTTCAGATGAGTAGAACTGAGGGACCAGATACCTAGAAATTTGCACTTTTATGAAGCCAGCAGTATTTACATAGAGGATATCTGCACAAATCAAAGGGTGAAACCTGTATTGTTTCTGTGAGTACACAGCTTATAGCTTAGTGTTTCAGTCAGCCAATATTTGATACAAAATTATTTGAGTTCCATAAAATCAACCCAAAGATAGCTCTGTATTTTAGCTGACAGTCAAAGATGGAGAATAACAAGAGGCAGATGTGAAGTCTGGGGCTGAACTGACCAGTCTGAACTGATAATTGTGTTTACAATGGGAAGGACTACCTTTTAATACTAAGAGTGTGGATTTGAGTAGATTAGTGGATTCTGTTTCAGACTTGACCACAAAATCACTTTGATTCTCCTTAGGTCTCTTTGAGTTTGTGTGCTGTGTAAAAGAAAATCTTAAAAGAGCCCTAGCCCTAAATAAATTTTATACTGAGATCTGCTTTTTTATCTCTTAACTCCTGTGCTTTGGAGAAAACTGTCTATAAGACTCTGGAGCAATTTTATTCTGTAGTTAGTTCCCACTGGTTCTAGGAGGAGTTCATCAAAACCAGTGAAATTCTCAGCAAAAGCAATTTGTTTAATATTTCCTTAAACAGACCTAGAATTGTCTGACTTTGTCTCTGTGTACACAAATATAAAAATAGGTATAAACTGCCTGCCTCATTAGTACAGGGCATCTTTTGAACTGTAATTAATTATCTTGGAAAGGATGTTTGCAATGCTCAGATGGAAAGAGAAATGTGTTATTATTATGAATAATTAATTTTCAGTGGTTGTGTGGGATTTCATGCCATGAGAGTTTCATTGAGTTTAATGGAATTCACATGGCCAAGTCACTGTTGTAAGTCTGCAGTGTTTTGGGATTATAAAAAGAGATCAAAGAATCTTCATGTCTGCTGTAGTAAATTACATGTCCCATTCTGTATAAGTGGGGGCAAAAGTGAAATGCCCATTTCAAACAACCAGGTCATATTTGTCTGACAAGATGTTGATACAATCTGCATTACTTTAGTAAAAAGCTGGCCCAATCAGAGGATTACAATAAAAATTTGATGGAAGGGGCTATTTTAATAGACATACTAACAAAATTATTTTTCTGGCAAGTTGTAGTAAAGAAACACTTGAAATTGGATTGGTTTGTAATGTCAATAGCATATTGAAGTCTGGGCATGGTCTGAAGTACCATGGCCATATATTTTTTAAATGGCGCTTTATTTTAGGAAAGGCTGATAAGGAAGAGATTGCCTCTCATTCAAGAGGGGAGTGGAAAATATGATGGACTCAACTGGGTCGGGAGTACCAGTCAGAAGTCTTCATGCAATGAAAAACATTGTCACTGGTGTGAGATGAAGTGTTGAGGAGCTACCAAACTGCTGACAAGCAAAGGTATGTCCTGAATGGGCAGAAGTACAACAGGACACAGGACATGCTCCAGTATGTGGTGAGGGCTGGAAACAGCATTTCAGATGGCCTGTGACCTTCCTTATCCATACCCCAATCACCTATTCCATACTTTGTTTCAGCCAGTACCATGCACTACTTTTTACTCAGCAACAACCATCTTCTGGTAACCCTAACTTCCTCGGAACTCACACTAATACACTAATTCTAAAACCTAGTAATACTGACATAGCTGTCTCAAGCTGCACAGCCTCCATCAATGGCTTTATGTATCAGTGATTACTTCTCTACCAGTCATTCTTCTGTAGCCCTCTTTTCATATATGACCCTTAATTTTCCTTTTAGATTGATATGCCAGTGCTGTAAATTTTATGGAAATGGTACAAATAAACCTCTCCTACACTAAAAATCTTCCTTTCAAAGAACACAAGTGGAATTATAGGAGCAATGTTGCCTTAAACTGTTTCAGCTTCATTGGCAACAGGGAGTTCTTTGCACTTTTGTCCTGGGTTCTGAAATCCCTGCTCCATTCCTGACATTCTACTGGAAAAAAACATGCTATTACTGCAGGTGTACCATATAGAGTGTTGGAGGCAAAAAGCAAAAAAGCATCCATCACATCCAGCTTCTCTACATCTTCAAAATGGAAGTAAGCCATTTTGCCCTCACTGTTGTTGTGGTGTTTTGTCTTCTCAGAGCTGGATGGGGCCAGAATTACAAACAGGAATATAGAATCATAGATTCATAGATATCCTGAGTTGGAAGGGATCCACAATGATCAAGTCCAACTCCTGTCCCTGTACAGGACAACTGAAAAAATAATACCATGTGTCGGTAAGTGGTGTCCAAATGCTTTTTGAACTCCAACCAGCTTGGTGTCTTGAACAGTTCCTTGGGGTTCCTGTTCACGTGCCCAAACACAATCTGGGTGAAAACCTTTTTCTAATATCCACCTAAACCTCTCTTGATACATCTTCAGGACATTCTCTTAGGTCCTATTGCTGGTCACCAGAGAGAAAAGATCTGTCTGCCCCTCTGCTTCCTCTCACAAGAAAGTTGTGGACAGATAAGAAGTCTCCTCTCCTCAGTCTCCTCTTCTCTAGGCTGAACAGACTGAAAGACATTAGCCTCTCATTGTATCGCTTCTGATGAAGGCCCTTCACTGACATTGTAGCCCTCCTTTGGGCACTGTTTAACAGTATAACATCATTATACTGTTGTGCCCAAAACTGCACACAGGGCTTGAGGTGAGGCTGCCCCAGTGCAGAGCAGAGCAGGACAATCCCCTCCCTTATCCCACTGGCGATGCTGTGCCTGATGCACCCCAGGACACTCTTGGCCCTCCTGGCTGCCAGGGCACTGCTGACTCAGATTCACCTTGCCATCAACCAGGACCCTCAGGTGCCTTTCTGTGGCACTGCTCTCCAGCACCTCATTCACCAGTCTGTCTGTACATCCAGGGTTGCCCCATCCCAGAGGCAAAATCTAGCACTTGTTAAACTTTATACTATTGGCGATCACCCAGCCCTCTAATATGAATATATTGGGAATATGGTGTCATTTGAGATATATCTCATATGCCTAAACAGATCAATTTATAGGAACTCCACTGAGAGGGCAATTGTCATATAAATGACTGTAAAAGTTCAGGTTAAAGATTCTGAACAAGATTTGGCTTAATTTGGCTTAAACTTAAAGGGTGAAAGAAGCTGAACACAAATGCCGAAACTCTTAAAACTATCTATTTTCAATATGTGGTTGAGGAGAATGAAGGCAAAATGCTCAATGTTAGTCTGTCTGTTATGACCTGAGGAAAGGAATGGCACGTGACGGAGTCATTCCTACTGTCCCTTCAGCCCGGTTGAATGCTGGCTGTGAGAAAAATGAAGATCAAGTTGGGATAAAAATTGCAGCTTTCTATTCATGTTTGCCTAAAGCAATTACACCCTTAATGGCCTGAAGTAGAGTAAATGTAAATTATCTTCATAACAGAGGTTAGCTTAATGAACCTTTCTGAAGTATTGCATGTTTTTGTATTATAAAACTGACACTCTGTGTGTCATCAGACACAGAACTGGAGACAGTAAAGCAAATTTCTTCCATGAATAAATACTATAAAACTGACTGTCTTGTACAGGTAGATTTAACATTTGATACAGCCAGATACACCTGCTGGAAAAATCAAGCCTTCCTGCTGAGTGTTATAGCAACAAGGGGATTGACTGGGTGGACCAGAGCACTTTGTATGTTCTTAAATATATATAAGCTTGTAACATAAAACTAGGCAAAATAAATTTCTAGGCAAAATATTAATTCAATAAATACTTAGATTGATTTCAGTGCTGAAGGAATAATGCAGCAAAGAACACCGTTGACAGTGTTTTTTTCTATGTATTTTCAAATACATCTATGAAATAATGCATTACTTTTACTGCACCTGTTTATAAAAATATCCATAAGGGGATACTGTTTAAATACAAATTAAGAACTTTTAAATCAAAATTATTATTTATATTCCTTCCTTGCAATATTATTCAAGTGGTTTGTAATTTACAGGTATTGGGACTATTCTATAGATTAATGTCTTTGGGAAAGTTGCAGAAAACTTAACTTTATTTATTCAAGTAAAAAATAGCAATTAAACTTTTAAAAAGACAAATTAACAAATTATTTCTAATATATTTTAAATATATCTTAGCCTTTCTTCTTTGCTTTGTGTCATTATGTTAAATAGCCTAATTTTTTTCCTTTTTTTAATAAAAAAACTTAAGCTATCTTTTAAATTAGCTGTACTAGTGGCTTTGATTTGAAAATTTGGAAATAAGTTCCATGTATTTCACAACCTTTATATCTACTCGAGTTTTCTATTTAGTTTTCTAAATTTCATGTCATGTCCCTGTCCCTATTTCCTCATTCTTGTATATATTTTAGCTTTACACCAAGATGTTTTATAAGGAAAACAGACTGCCACAATACCATGATGATAATCTTTTCTTCCCTCAACAGTTTTGATATTATTGTCGATATTGACTATCTTGAAAAAATGCAACACAAATTACAATCTGATTCCACTCTTTGGAGTACATAAAGCAAATAAAATGCTTGTTTCACAAGAGTTTTGTATCATATAAATTAAAAAGTAATTCAAATACATGAACTCATAAGTGCTTGAATTTTATGACCTCTGAGTCATCCTAAATACAATTTGATTGCCTTAGGGTGCATTGAGCTATTGCAAAATACAGGTTGCTTTCACAAAAAGAAAAGAATCATAGAAATGTGTGAGAATTAATTTTAATGTAATTTAAAATATAACCTTGTCAATTGCAATATATATGTTTATAATTTCTGCTTTTGACTTGTACTAAACTGCACTGTGATTATTACACAGGTAAAATATTCAGTGTTATGTTATGGTTACTGGAAGCATTGATTAAACTCTCCAGTGTTCATGAAGGCTGACAGGGATTCAAAGGAGGAAATGTAAAACTTGAAGGTACAGCAGTATAGTGACATTTCACTCTATAAAGCTGCCAATATTTTAATCCTGCACGTAAATCATTTTCATCAGTTCAATTCCATATCTTAATTTGTGTAGCAAACAAAGTATTGGATTGCATTATGTTTAATAATTAAGAATGTGATATCAATTTCCATATATTTTAAGTTCCTGGCCAAGAAATAGGGTTAACATTTTTAGTTTCAATTTCTCTGCTGTACAAAATAAGAATGATTAAGGATTAGGTCTAATTTTCATGCTGTGATCAACCAAACTTTCATTATTTGTTTTTATAGAACCTTTAGTTTCTTTGCCTAAGTGATGTCTTCGTCAATGTTCATGTTGTATTCATTTAGAGTGATGATTGATATGGTAATAGATACAGTGTGATTGAAAGCAACCTTTGTCAATAGGAAGGCCAAATACTCAAACAGTGTATTGGTTTGAGTTTGCTCATTATTGGAGACCTTTCATAGTCATATTGACTTGCTGTCCAAATGTTGTTACTTACCTGATGCTTTCATTGTTTAAATGGTATAGACATTGGTATTGAACATGACTTTTCCCAATATTTGTCCTAAAATACACACACGGCTCAATTATCCCCTGAAAATTCTTAAGGACTATTTTCAAAGTAATAAAATGGTATTTGGGGAACATAAGCTAAATGTTTGTGACAGAGAAAAATAGTATTATATATAGGTGACATTAATGCAATGTGTTCTGCACTGTGAATTTGTATTTCTTGATATTAGAAAATTACAGGAAGTTTGCTTTCTTTGAAATGCTTTTTCATCACAGCAGCAGAAGTCCAGGGAAACACACTTCTTGTAAAAAGAGCATTCCAGAACCACAGAAAATACAATTGTTCCCTTACATGTAGATTTTGCCACTGAAGAGTGTTTTTATTCTTGACAAAACTCTTCTGGACTTATTCTGGTCCTAATTATGTATTAGACACTCCTACAGAAGGTGTGGCATTGATTTTGATACTAACACATTTCAAGAATATGAGGAAAAATGCACTCCTCTTCCTTCTTCAGAGTCATTGTACTTTGAAACTCGACAAGAGACCAGGCTCCACTAAACTCTTGTGCAAAAACTATAGGGGTACACGACAAACCAAAAGAAAATTTTTATGCAAAGACAGTAAGTCTTCATGGAACTTTGGAGATGGCCTATGCTTTATAACTTTCAGTGTAGCCCAAATAGAAGCAGGGAACTAAGATTCCTCCATGAGGACACAGAACAGTGTAAAATCATGAGTTTGGCATGAGAGTTTTTAGATGGCATGGACAGTTCTCTGCCCTTACAGACAGTGTAATTACAGTGAAATAATATTCTGACTTTATCCTTTCTTACCTGTCCATATGTTTCACAAGATATCTTCCATATATTCCCAAAACTTAAGACTTGCTTTTGCTAAATATTTTTCATGGCTTAAAAGGACTTCACTTACCTTCTTTCCCCCTCTAATTTGCTGCCAAAAGAGGGCATTCTATTGCAGATCTTTCCAAGTCCCCTCAGTTTTGAAAACCCAGTCAAAAATGAGATGATAACATAAATTAATTAAATTTTCATACACGAGAGACAGGAAAATGGACAAAGTACAGGGAAGCTTTTCTCTTTTATCCTGTGTTTATATTTCCCCTAAATAAAGACACTTGACTGGAAAGTTCATTAATAATTTCAAATTTATGAGCTACCACAAGTGATATTTAAATCAAGCTCTGCTTACATATTTTTCAATTAAATATGTAGAAAACATTTACCATTTTCTGAAGTCTCCTGTGATAGCTCCTTTGGAAAAATTTAACAAAAGCTTAGTTTGAAAGATTTGAAGCTAAAATTGTTGTTAAAGATTAAGAGTTAGGTAGATTTCCTTCCACGCCCTGAGGAGGTATCACTTTTAGTCATTAAAGTCCCTGTATTTGTTTATTGTGATTTGAAGAGCACTTTTGTCCTTTTAAATCCCCTGTTGCTTGAAGTAACACCAAGCTATCGCTTTATTTTTCTTGATAGTGCCAGCTGTCTTCCTTGCTCAATTTCTTTGCTTTGTGTCTCTGTGCATAGTTCCTGAGCTTGTGACACTAACCATCATCATGCCATTGCTATAGTAGAAGACTGCTAATAATATGCATGCAACAATCCCTTTCTGTATTAAGACGTGAGAATGGACACTGGAGAATATTATAGAGAGGGGTCTTTCGCTTGTCTAAGTGTCATAATGTTCTCCCTAGATCCCTGGAAATAGATGCAGGTGTAGTGAATGCCCGCGGTATAGTTTCTTTCATTCATTCATTTCTGAACTGAACAACCTCTTCAAATTGAATGTACACTCTAGAAGGAAATATATATGTCCTTGTTAGGCTGGATACAAAGATAAATCATTTATTTCAGAATTCAGAGACGTGTTCAGCAATGTCACCCTTATTTTTTATTTATTTATTTATTTATAAAGGTAAACAATGTAAAATGCTATGTTTATTTCTTTGGATTTTTACTTCACTTTTGGTAATGTTCTCTTAATTAGAAATGAATGAGAAAATTCTGACCTACAGATATTTATTAAAAAATCTCAGGACAGAAGCCCCCCAGGTTCTTACAGCATTTAATTTATAGGAATTGAATTCTGTGCTGTACTCAGCATATTTATTAAACAAATACATACTCCCTTCCAGAAAAGTAAGTATAAGTTTAGATATTTGAGGAGGTTTTGCCCTCCCTTCCTTATAATACTGATGAGGAAACTTTTCTGTTTAAATAGGAAAACAATGTAAACAAATCATCAGTATCGCTGTATTCCCATCTGCAGGTCTCTTGCCTTGATAGATTATATTGTACCAAGGAGGAGACTTTGCATTGCCCACATTCTAATGTCAGTGATGCAAGCTCTAATTTTACAACATGTGAAATTGGAAAAAAATGGCATAATCAATTTTGTGACTCCTTGGCTTTACACATGCTAAATAAAATTGCCCCCTGAGCATCCCAGTAAGGCTTGCTCAAATTGCAATGTTTTGCTTCTTAATATTTGCAAAAAGCTTCCACTGAACAACACCTGAACACCAAGGCATGTCCCACTTCAAGCAAATGGGAAAAACATGCCATCAATGCTCCTGGTCTCTAAGCACATGATACAAAGAGGGAAAAGTTACAAATGCTGAAATATAAAGTAGAAAGATAATATGAACAGCAGACATTGTGAAAGACAATTCAGCAATGTAGAAAGGAGCCTGGAGAGTGCAATTAGAAACAAAGTAGATGAAAATGTACCTGATGACAGGCAGGCGATAGAGTGTAAATCTTCATTTTTCTTCCTAGGGTGATAACAATGTTCCTTTTCTCTGCCCTTTGGGAACTTCTACATGGTATTGGTGGGCAGATATGATTCCAGGCTTCTTCTCATCTGAGTTGTCAGGCACAAAGCTCTCTAAACTGAAAACTATTCAAATTATTGGGATTTTCCCCAGAAGTTCAAAAAAGAAATAGGAAAACAGGAAAATTCAGGTCATAACATTTTTATTCTCCAGTAACATAAGCCAGCAATTGCTACTTTTTACTTGATAATAGTTACTCTCTATTTTATAAGTCAGTCTGGTATACGGAAGTCTTTGAAGTACCTAACACTTATGAGTAACATCTTGTGGTGCTGAGGGAGAGAAAAACCAAAAACTCCTGTGGGATTTCTATGGTGAGAGGGCTTCTGGAAGGAACTGTGGTCCTTTGGATAGATTGCATTGTTGAGGAAGTTGACTGGAATCTGCTAGTGTTAACAAAAAAAAAATTTGCACATTTCTTTTATAACTTTAGAGCTTACAGTAACAACAACAACAACACAATAAAAGTTATTTAATGAGAGTGAATAAAATCTTCATGCAGGTAAAATACGGGCAGTCATGAATCAAGGGCAAGAAGTCACTCTAGCTGTGAAGCAGATCACATGGGCACTAAAGGCACTGTGAACAAGAAGGTTTGAAAAATCTGTTTGGATTGTGAAGGAGTTTGTTTTTTCAGGGAAGAGTAAAGATTTTGTTCAAGAAGTTTCCCTGTGGTGGTGAAGCCCTGAAGTACTAGGTGCTCAGTTCCTTTTCGAGAGAGATGAAGCATTGCAGGAACTGCTGAGGAAAGATGGAGAGAGCTACTTGAAGCTTCTGTTTCAAAAAATGAATAGACAATCAAACAGTGAAATATTTCTCTGTTTAGTTGTGAGCATATTCCAGGGGCCAGTGGGTGAATGAGAACGTGGCTACAAGGAAATCTGGTAGACCTGATCTGACCTGCAGAAAACCGAGATGTTGCATTCGTGTTCTTCTTCCTGAGTTCATGAGCAGCACTGGGCACAATGAGTACTTACACACAGTGATAATATTTGCCATTGATATGTATAAAGATTTTTGGATGAATAAGATAGCTCTTCATTAGCAAGCATTTCAGGTAAGTAAAGACAGATAATGGAAGAATGCAAATGATGTGAGGAAAAATAGAAGGATGTTTTTGAACCCTCTGACCTCTGCTAAAGAACACAAAAATAAGTGGAGTGGTGGGCGGAGGATTTAATGGATTAGATAAACAAGTCTGAAAGGGAGGAGTCTTTTCAGAATAACTCTATGTTTTGCATTTTCAACAGCAGGTAGCAGAGGAAACTTTTGATTAAAATTTGGAAAATGAAAAGACTAGAGAGAAAAATGTGTGTTAGAGAAGTTAACTGAGAAAAACTGAAAGCTGGTAAGAGATAAAAGAATTTGGGTTTGGAGGTTTGGAATTCAAGAGCTGCAGAATGTGAACAGCTAAAGATAGAACAAAAACACAATCTCAAGAACTGAAGGAATTAAGAACCTATGAAATCAAATACAGCTAAATTAATAGAAAGAAAGTTTGAAGGAAAATTAAAGATCATTAAAGATGTAGGAATTAGGGGCAAAAGTCCTATATGTTATTTTTTAAGAAATATAGGGCTAAAAGGGATACAAAGACAGAGACAGAAGGCTGGAGCATTCCCTAGGTTGCCTTTGGTAGACAGAGACAGAAAGACGAATGCTTGGGTTAGTCTAAGGTGCAGAGGAGCAGACAGAATGATATCAAAGAGGGGCAAAGAAGTGAAGGATATAGCCGAAATTAGGGACCATAGTGATGACAGGGGAGAGGGAGGTTAAGGAGGGAAGGACAAATCTGTAAGCATCACAACCAGAGAGGATGATAGCTTGGAGATCATAAATACAAATGAGTGAAAAGCTGTGGAAGAGTGAGCGGTAGTGAAGGAGAACAAGAGGTGATCTGATAGGAAAAGCATTAGAATTTGAAGATAAAGAAAAGGAGTTGGTTGATGGATCTTTTTTGTTTGGTTTTTGTTTGTTTGTTTTTTGTTACTTTTCCATTTAAACAAATAAAGGCATTACCACATGATACAGTTTTCTTCATACTTAAACCTCTTAATTGAATAATATATAGCTTTATTTTGCATATTCAAATATCTGTACAAAGGTTGCCACTGTGTACTATTAGGAAAAAAAGGAGTTTGCTGCAAAGAAACTACCAGGAATACCAGTAAACAAAGAGAGATTTTCCCAGCAGAGAGGTGAATCTATGTCCACAAACTAACTAACCAGTTTAGATTTCTATATTCAATGTTAGTGCATTAAAATTAAACATTTTATTGATGTCTGCCTGTTTCTGATGCATTCAACTCCAGCTACATGCTAATACTGTTTGTTAATATCTTTTCCTGATGGCATGTGACTATAATTTTCTGAGTGTATCAGATCTGTTTAGCACTATCCAAAATAAAATGGCATGAAGATATAAATGCTAATGGAGAAAATGGACCATGGGGAATGTACATCATAACATGAAACTACTTTTTTTATGTACATGAGCTTTAAGCAAAGAATCTTGGGGCTAGTTTGAGTTTTGATTTTTTTTCAGCACACTCACTCCCTAGATTTTTTCTCCTTATAGCTTGTTGTATGTCACGTGCAACATATAAAATGAAGCTCAAATTGCTACTTGCTACAAATTAAGCTGAAGAAGATCTGTGTCTGACCATCCTAAAGCAGTGAATTGAGCTTTCATGGATGGATGATTTTATTTCAAGTCACTTCTTTTCATTACAGTTGCCCCAACTATGGACTTCATTTCAGAAGGGCTTAAGAGGTGAGTGCAGGCAGTTTTGACATAAGTTATATGAATAAGTGTCATGGTGGGGGAGTTGCATCAGATGTGAGATCAGTATTTGTGTAAGTGGTAACTGCACCACACAAATAAATACCTGAGTGACATGAATATCCTAGAAGGATTACAAAAGAATTGAAGAGCAAATGTACAGAAGTCAAAGACAAAAAAGAATTCTTTAGAAACACTGAATTCTCATATGAACACAACTTTTAAAGTGTGATATTGCACTTTGATGCATATGTCTTTAATACATATAACTTGGAGATGATACACTGTTATTAGAGACTTATCATGCCTGATGTGCAATGCAGAGGCGTTTGCTTTGATGAATTGGAATTTGCTGTCATGAATCCAGTGGCAGCAATGAGACACATCACCACCACTAGCATTCAGAGGCTTATAGCTATAATTACCCTATATTAATACATAGACATATACAGGACAGAAGCAAATCTCTATCTGTTTGTGTCCTCCACCACAAAATTCTTATTTCCTTCAATGTTTTATACTGCTTATGTGTTTCAAACTTAATCCTGCATATCAAAATAACACTTAGTCTTTATAGCTACACTAAGTGTTCATATCACTAAGCATGTATATTATTCTAGACTTATTTCTGTGAGATTTATGCATACTGTATAAAGAAGCAGAGGAAGAGAGAGAGAAGTGAGAATTTCTTCCCTGCTTAAAAAGGATTTCAGCTATTCAAAAGATCTGAGAACAGTAGAAAGAGAAACATAAAGGAAAACAGTAAACTGTAGGAGCTGCGTCCTTTGTTATAAGATGCATATTCACTGGAGAAAAAAAAGCTGGAAACATTTTTAAATTGCACATATAAAATTTACAGCTGCTTTGACTATTCTGTATGCCATACAGTTTTAAAACAGAGAGCTTGGCTCTGTTTATGAAATAATGGAATGGTCAGACTCTTCCTTGGAAACAATATAAATGCAACTTGTGAAATGGCTTCAGATACAGGAAGCCTCAAGGATTTGCACAGATTTCTAAAGTTCTTAAAGTCCTGTTTAAAATTTTAGGGAACCAAAAAAACCCCTCATTGTCCATAATTCTAGAAAATTTGGAAAAACACATGTACTAATTTCTCTTTTTACACAATGCACAAATTACCAGTCAAGTTGTCACTGTGTGATTGCCTTACTCTTTTTTTGTAGGTTTTTATGAAGGTCAGAAGCAGGACAAGTCTGTCTTTCTTTCTTTTTCTTTCTTTCTTTCTTTCTTTCTTTCTTTCTTTCTTTCTTTCTTTCTTTCTTTCTTTCTTTCTTTCTTTCTTTCTTTCTTTCTTTCTTTCTTTCTTTCTTTCTTTCTTTCTTTCTTTCTTTCTTTCTTTCTTCTTTCTTTTTTCCCCTTCCTTCCTTCCTTCCTTCCTTCCTTCCTTCCTTCCTTCCTTCCTTCCTTCCTTCCTTCCTTCCTTCCTTCCTTCCTTCCTTTCCCTTTCTTCTTTTCTTCTTTTTGTTTTGTTTTGCTTGTTTGCTTTGTTTTTTAATTTATAAGTTGTTAATAATAAATTAGTGGATAGGTTTAGCTAAATTCAATACAGGTATTATACTTAAAAGTGCCCAAACCTAGAAACACTCTGATGTCTAGTGCCTTACCACCATCTGCTTTTACAAAACTGTTCTGAAACTATTGCATTAATCAATTCATGAAGTATCTTGCCACTTCCTTTCTTTAATAGTTTGATTTTTAGAAGTTATCTTATTGTTTTACTACAAAACAGGGACATGCCCTCCAACCCCCCATCCCCCACCTCCACCCCACTGCAACTGTGGCTTTATGTTTTGGTATGGGGGGTTTTTAAGCTCTGGTTTTGTTTTTCTCATGGTTTGTTCACGGGGTTTTTTTTATTTGTTTGTTTGTTTGGTTGGGTTTTGGGGTTTTTTCAAGTTATTCTGCTTAATATTAAAGGTGTGTTACACTACCTGCGTATCTTGCTTGTGACATACTTTACCTGGTTCACTTTTTAATTTGTCTGAGCTTGTCTTATCACCAGAGATGTAGTCTGTTATTGATTAAATAATTCATTTAGCTGTCCCCAAGATGACAAATCTGCTTATTGTCACAAGAAAGTTGATATACTATACTTTGTTTACAAAGGTTGTACAATAGTCAGAAAGTAATGTATAACTACAACATTTTTATAGATTTTACATATTATGTACATTTCATTAACAGTTACATCCAGCAATAAATGTATATTTATTTGATAAAAATTGAAATTGGCACTAAAATAACTCACATTTATTGGTTGTGCTCAAAGTAAAGAGAATCAGGAAAAATTCGCATGGTGAATTAGCTTACAAACCTTTTAAAAATTTCATTTTGTTTGCTAAGCTCCCCCATTTAACCCTTTCAATGCTACTTTGGGAATGCACAGAAATTTCCTCCAGGTTTCTAAGATTTCATTGTAAGCATAGTGTGTATTGCATACATCCATGGAGACGTCCCAATATTGCCTCTCTGGATGAACTTCTCACATGTATTCCATGGGTTAAGAAGAGTTTATCTTGTTAATCTTGTGTTTAAAAATATACTTCTGTTCCTAATTTGGCATTACATTGAAGTAGATGTATTTTAAAGTGACAGTTCTAAAAAATTCTGTTTTTTCTTCACCCTCCCCTTCTTCACTCAGAATACTACCCAGAATCTGGATTAATATATTGAATTAAAATTATCATCCTTGCCATCACCTTTTCAGCTACAGATCTCCAGCCAGACACAGTTTTAGTCTCTGTAGAGTCCATTCTGTTTCAGAGGCCGTTTTAGAAATGGGCTTTGAGAGGCCTTTCAAGATTTGGATAATATGAGCAATGAAAGGGACCCCAGCAGAATTAGAGGTGTGCTTAGCAACCTACTTCCATCCTGATAAAAATGTCATATACAGCAGAGATATTTGCAAGTAATTATTGTCAAGGAACAGTAAGAATGGCAAATTCTTTGTATTTGAAAATTGTTCTTTCTTGCATTTGGGCCTGGTACACTTCATCTTGTCAGTTAAACCAAAGTATAAATGCCTTGTTTTCAATGTAATAAATTAATAGAAACAAAGGAATTAATATTGTAAAATTGTCCTTATTTTCACAGCATTCCCTTTTTTATATGTAAATATATTTTACAAATATTGGATAACATCTTTTTAGCAAAAAAGATGCTGGAGAAATTAGCAAATATGCTAACTAGCAAACCTATGTGAGTTAATCTTCAAGTGCAATGTGATAGTAAGATTTTATAGCATTAGTGAATTATCAGCAAAAAATGTGCTTAGTCTGCAAGTGTAAAATATAAATACTGGAAGTTAAGAACTTTGGAAACATATTATTTCACTTCCAAGGCAAATTTTTTCACTGTATTTTATTTATGTACTAATCTTACATTTAATGACTTTGGATGTAACAAAAATTTGACCTGTGATATTCAATAAACTATTAAAATTCCCAAAACAATGTTAATTGCTTTAGTTTTTGAAGGAGCAAATTTGGGTTATTTTTATTGACTGTATCACCCAAAAAATACATGAAGTGGATTTATAAAGGTGTATGTTTATGGATGTCTGTGTCTACTGACCTACTGCATGTATGGTGCACCTGAATTTATATACATTTTTATATATAGATATTTATTTTATACATTAACTAAACACATAAATAAGCATTTTCAAGTGATTATAACCACCCAAGTTTTATTCAGTATTTTCTCACAAGTTTTTGGTGTTATTTTTCTCACCACATTTCAACATTATTGATGCATATCATTCTGTAGAACTCTCCAGTGGATTCAAATTATATATACAGACTTTCAATTTATATGTTTGTCATTTTATAAGGCTTTATACACTGTGCTTCAGTAGAAACAATGATTCATACATGAAAAAAATATTAAAATACATTTTAATAAAAAGGGCACAAATTATTGATAAACACATCTATGTTTGCAGATTGGTTATTTCTCAGAGGTTATTTGGGGTCATAATTGTAAATCTCATTACCTTGCTTGAAGGAGAAGGTCTCTTTCATTATTACGGTGCTGAGGTCCATATCCCTGAAGCTAATTGCAAGGTATTGCTTCAGAGTTCTAATTGTTTGCCATCAAAATAGCTGTGTAAGCTTGATTAACAGTGTTCAGCAACATTCATAATAGTCCAAGCCTGGTCCTGCATAAAATAGAAACTGGGAAAAAATCAATAAGATTTAATAAGATCAGGAACAATCACTTACAATAGTACATCAATCACACAAAGTAATAGGTGCAGGATTTGATAGGGTCCTGAACTGCCTGAGAGATTCATAACCAGTACTCGTTAATGATTTGTTCATTTGCATTTTATCAATCCAGCTACAGCTGACAAGCAGAAGGAGCAGTAAGGAAATATGTTGACTTAAACTCATCAGAGTTTGCAATTAAAAAAAAAAAACAGATAACTTAATAGGAAAATCAGACACAGCTATATATGTGGAGGGTGTGTGTATGTATATGTGTATATGTGCTCTTTCTTGCTGCGAGATTCTAATAAATTACCACTCCATAGTGGCTATTAGTATTCCCATAATCCCTCAGAAAGTCTGCTTATGTCTGAGAAAAAGTACAACAAAATATAAATTTTTAAATTCTCCTCCGTGCTTCACAATGTTTCTTTCTCATTGCATTTCACATAGTGTAATGCCATCACAATATTTAATATGAAACATGCATATTGTCTTGTTTTTGTACCCTTTTAAATAAATAAAGCCCTGGGCTTTGCCTTGGGCCAAACCCATATCAAACACAAAACCAATAGTAATGAGATGGCTTTCTGGTGATTATTATTTAGCATTATATCCTATATCAGCAGATTTTATGTCTTTCTAAAGTAATTAAGTTTTGTTTACTATCTGAACATTTTTTGAAATTGTCATGAATAAACATCAGATCTCATTTATCCAGACTCTTGCCTGTTTGTAATGCATCAGTCTTTTGTTTAAAATAAGAAACCCAGAGCCAAGCCAAGCTAAAATGCTACAAAAAACCCCACATGAGCTGCCTTGTGCGTGGATGAGTTATTTAGAGAGTGATCTTGTAGGTCTATCTGCAGACTGTTTGTTTGCCAGTGTTTGTTGGGTCCATTTTGATGAGTGCCTCATTATAAACCATATTACCCACCTCCCTTTTCTGAGGAGCAGTTTGCTCTGTTAGATGTAGTAATTCTAATTTATATCCCAATTAATGTGCTCCCTAGTATATAGCCTTTTCTTGTCCTTACATCAGATTTATTTTTTTTTTCACAGACAAAACCTTAAAATACTATCTTTGGTTCTCTTAAGAGTGTCTCGTGACCCAGAACATGTGTTGTTTATTTGCACAATCCCCTTTTTTGCTCATTTTAGTCAGCTTCTACATTTTAAAAGGAGAGCAGCAAATTCTTAATCAATATATGCTCCTGTCACATCATCTTACACTATGACAGCGTCTAATACCAGTACAAAGTCTGGGCTTCCTTAGCACATGGTTTAAAATGGAGATTGTCACATGGCAGTATGATATGGAAAGAATTTAATTTGGGTTTTCTGTGTTACATCAGGCCCTTTGGCCTCAGTAACTGTAATGGAGGACCTTCCCAGGTTAGGTGACACTATGATTTTTGAGGTAAAAGGATCACTGAGTTTACAGGCTGACTGATGCTGTGATTTTAAGGTTGCACCGTGACTACCCCAGTGGTACCATAGAGAAAGAATTGGCAGGTTGATGGCTTTGTCAAAAAATTGGCTCAAACTATAACTGGATTTCAGAAATTATATTCTCCAAACTCTTATTCTGGGACATGTAAAAATTATCAGCTACTATATTAATAATGGATTAGTTGTAATAACTATTAATTTTATAGTACTTTCAATTTTTTTATAACTTTACAAATATATCCTGAACTGGATAATTAAATCCATGAGCTGTATTAAAATCAGAGTAGTAATAAAAGAAAGAGAATTATTTGCTACAATAAGTCTTGAGAAAATGATATTCTTTTCCTCTTTCTGAGCTGACCATGAATAATTTGTGATTTTTAATAAGTATGTTTGTTTCATTAAATGGCTGTTTAATGGAGAAATACTATAGCCTCTGAATTTGCTAGATATTCTTGGATAAAGATTTTAATTTGGCTGTTAGATGTGTGTGATTTAAAGCTATGCTAGTCATTTCTTTGAGTAGGTTTGATAAAATAGTCCCCTTGTCAGCTGCTGCTTCAGCCTCTCCTGTAAGTTGTCCCTGAGTCACAGATATCCTGTAACAGCCAAACTACTGGAGTCACCAACTAAATGTAAGCCCAGGTTGATTTCCATTCAGTTTAAGACTAGGCTGCAGAGTTTAGCAAGAGCTAAAATGTGCCACAATGAAGAGTGTCCTCAGAAAAAGGAAATACAAATGTCTGGAATAGCTGCCTTTCCAATTTACTGACAGATGCGAGCTAGCACCTTCAGTATCAAGCTATGTTTTCTATTTCCTGATGAAGCATGTATTGCTTTTCCAGGAACAAATCTTCATCCCTGACTGCTGTGCCTGCAATGCAGGGGGCAAACCTCTTCAAAGAAAAATACTTCTCAAATCCACGAGAAAGAGGCCAGGTATTTTTAAATTTCAGATTCATTGCTTGTTTTCAGATATATGCATGCATGATACCCACCTGTAAGTTTTCCACAATATGTAAGACCTTAAGGGCTAAACTTGTGACTCTTGAAATGGGAATGGACTCTTCTTATCTGGCTGTGGTTGAGGGCTGTGCCTTTTAGAGGGACTTCCATTTGTGTGAAGCCCTGAGCTGTGGTCTACTGCAGTACTGTCTGGCAGCATCTCTGTGTCTCTGTGGCTCAGGACAGATAGATCCTGGATTTTCCTAACCATCACATAGGATCAGAGAAAGAAAACCTCTGAAAAGGCCTGGGTATGTGAGGAGAGCAATAAGGAGCAGAGATGTATGTCAGGTGTAGGGGCTGGAGATATATGTGTGGCACAGACACATCTACCATGTGCAGGTATGTCCAGTGATTGATAATATCAAAATGTTAACATTTCTTCTCAATGAGTATACCACTGCTTGGATCCTCAGAGGCAGCAGTAATCACATTGCTCTCTAAGAGCCAACGCGAGGGCCAGATCCTTGAAAGAAACTTTTCAATCAATTTCACTCTTCAGAGCTTAAAAACAGATTAAGTAAAATATTTGCAGAATTTTAAGAAACTGGGGGCAAAAAAGGAAAATTCACAGAAATTATGGAGAACAACTATCAGAAAATTATGCAAATCACATTAAAAATGAACATAAAACCAAGTCACTAATTATCTGAGATCCCTAATAAAAAGTGGTAGCTTGTGTTTGCTCTGATTTTTTTTCCATTCTGCAAGAGCTACATTATTTACCTTAAGCTTGTTATGACTCACAGAATCTAAAAATACTATGTTGGAAAACTATGTTCTTGCTAAAAAAACTCCCAGAGCATAAGCTTTAGAAGAGCTTTTCTTTGTCTTTTTGCAAAGTGTTTTATTAAAAAGTGGTTTAATATTGCTGCTGCTGAACTTTTGGGTGTGATGATATCTCATTATTCTAGACTTTGGGAGAGTCTAACTGCACTATACTACAGTTTCTTTATAAAATGAAGTGACTATGGAAGGCTCTCTCAATATTCTGGGTGAATAAGAAGCAAAACACTCCAAACTGCACATTCTTCCATAAGAGGAAAAATGGGAAAGCAATATCCAGTTCTAGGCAACTGTTGGTCTATAAAGACACATCACACTAGAATGCTTTCTACCCCCAAAGACGAGACAGAAAAGAATGGATTTCATCAGTATGCCCCTAGTTTGTGTATAAGAAAGAAGCCCAAAAAGGTATTATGGCCTGTGGCTAACAACTGGTCTATGCACCAGTTGTGATATCCACAGACTTGGCAAATGAGAATCAGGGTTTACTGTGACTACAAATCAGGTATGCAGACCAAGCTGAAAAAAATTAGCTTCTGCATATGAAATTCTAAATATTATACATGTTTTGGAATGCATTTTCAAGGCCTAGTTTTGAAAAGAAAACACTAAAAGTAAAACAAATTCTGAAGACATTGTGCTAGGTAACTACTACTGCTAGTAACCAGAGCTTGAAATCTCTCTTTCAGTGAATTCCAGATTGAAAGGCTTTCATTTGACTTCTATTACTTCAAGCTTTTCCCCTAGAATATTTAAAATATAAGCCTTATTGTCTTCTTTTCTTTTCCTTCTTCCTCTTCTTCTTCTTCTTTTTTCCCTTTTCTTTTTTTTTTTTTTTTTTTTTTAAATCTTGTCACCATGTTGTCATTTTTTGTCATGTATATTATTCCAGAAGGATTTGATGTCTGGAGTGATTGCATAAATCAACTCAACTATGTCACTACTTATAAGTTTGCAATATGTTAACTCTCTTCATAATTTACATAATGTTTAAATAATATACCTTCCTTTTCCCGTATCCCTACATTAATGTGATTAGAATCAGTGGAAGCGCTATAATTTTCTTGTAACGTGTGCTTTCCACCTACGCTTGCTTATTACAAGAAGTATCATTTCTAAAACTAGCAGCCTCTGATCAGTTTAGCTGTCAAAAATTATTTTTTTCCAAGAACAAAATTACCTTATAAAATATATTATTGTTTCTACTTAGCATTCCTGTTAAGGTAAACAAACAACAGAAAATTGTTGCTTTGTCTTATTTATTTCCATGCCTGCATCTAACTGTAAGTAGTGGTGGAATACATCTTCTGATATATTATGCAATTAAATTGATGGATGGTTAATTGAGTCACTATGGCATACCATATGTGTACTCCTGACCTGAATGTCACTGGTCAGATTAAGGCTTCACACATTTGACCAAAGAACATATGCTGTTATTGAGAATGTGGCTCTAGATAGGATAGGGATTTTAGTCCATGGAAAAAAATCATCATAACTGGCTTTGCTCTTTGGTTGATGGAGCCCTGGCTCCTTAGGAGTCCAGCTGTAAAGGACTTTAAAAATAATCAGAGTTATTAATTAAAAGCTTACTGACATCACAGCCATTAACTTTGGCAGGCTCTTTCTTTAATTTATTTGATCTCTCTTATTCCATGACATATCCTCATCATGCTATTTGTGCCTTTGCACATCAAGTTTGAGATCTTATTGACTTTTAATTTGAGCTTAACCTTCTCTTTTTTTATCCCAAATGCCTTCTTTTTTAAAGAAATAAAATACTGTAATTATTGGTGGATGTGATACATACGCAAGCAATAAAATAGCAGAAGGAGGGGAGCTCATACACCTTTAATGACAGTGACACATAGACATCAAAACACATACAGATTCTCACACAGAAACATTCTTGTACATATAGTTACATCACAGTTGCAAATAATGGTATTTTTAGAAGTGCCTTGCTAAAACATTGTTTTCATGATGATTAGTCCTAGTTTTTGGCAGATTTAATATTTCTGTTTTATCTTATTTATCTAAATAATATTTAATGACATCGTATTTTTTTTGTCAGCTATTTTGCATATTTTACTTCTAAACCAGCTATTATGGGAGCTATTTTAGCTTCACAAATGTTTTAAAGTAAATTATGTTATTTTACAAAATTATTGCAGTAGAACATACATCTGAGCAATAATGTTTTATCTTTGACATTGCTTTGATGACTCATCCATTTTGACAGGTAACTGCTTTAAAGCTATTTAGTTTGCATCAACACTGAGATAAAACGAGACTTGAACAATATGTGCCATAGAAGAAAAAAATATACTGTCATTACAAGGTTAGAAAAAACAAAGATTTGTAATGGGAAAAAACTGCTAATAGAGAAATATCTTTGATTCAGTCATTGCTTATTGTAGCAAACTTGCATATTCTTTGTCCACTGACTTAACCGAGAAAAAGAGTAGTACTGTGTCTGCTGCATAATTTGTTACTGCCACTTTGAGAAAGATTATGATAATGTACATATAACAAAATTGACAACAATGGAGGAGTCCTGTAATTTTGAACTAAATTCAAGGAGGCTGCTCCGAGCATGAGAACTAACAGTGTCTTCATTATGATTAGCTTACCTTTTCAAGTGTTCTGCTAGGAACCTCTATCACGTAAATTGAGGCAGGAACTTTATTATCATCACTATAGCAACTGCAGGGAAATTTATTTCAAAACAGTTGGCTACCTGAAAATTTTCTCGTGATGGAAAGAACAGCAGATGATATATACATTTTAATTCATTTTCATTTATTCCTGTTTTAAAGTGTTCCATAAATGAATGAAAGGCTTTTTTGTTGTTGTTGTTTTAAAGACAAGATGGCCAGTTCCATCTTATTTTTTTTTTTTCCTAATCCATCTTCTTTTATTAGGAGTAAAAAGGAGTGCTGGAAGATTTTGGTTCTATCATTATATGTAAAGCTTTAATTATGCTAAGATATGGAATATTTCAAATTGGCCATTTAATGCACAATTCTCTTCATTATTTAATTTTTGAGCTTAGCTGTTACCTGGCTTTTCTTTTGACTTTGATCTTAAATCACATAACCGCTCAGCAAGAATAGTGGTGTGCATTTTTTTATTATTTTCCCATGGTGTTATTATATTCTGTGCCTAAAGAAAAGGAATAACTGCACAGATGGATTTGTAGGGATGTGAGGAAACTGTAGATGCACATAGAAACTGAATGCAAATAAAAGGAAATGTCTCTTTTTTATCCGTGGCAGGATGGATCCCATGTTCACAATTAGAATTTTTCATGCACAAACCCCCTTTTGTTGCATTTCTGTAATTACAGAGCTAGCATAATGCTGAAGACAACAGTACTGCTTCAGAAACTGGCATCAATCTTTTATTGCAAATATACAAACGATGGTTTTTTTATTTCTTTCTGCTCCCTATTTTTATTTTCTTTAAAATGAAGAAAGAGAAAGACAGTGTTTGGAAACACATGTTTCATTAAATGAGCAGAGAGAAATGGAGAAATATCTCAGCTGTCTTGAAACCCTTTTTCTCCACAAAATATAAAAGTGTAAAAATTCTTATTATTTATGCATTGTGGCTGGTGTTCCATTATGAAAGTACAGTGTATCTCAAAGGTACCCCACATAACGCACTTCAGTCACTGCTTTAACCAATGCCCATTTTTTACTGAAAAAGACAGTATAAAGTTTACTGCAATCTGCATTAACAAATAGATCACATGATGGGGACTTCCTTAGCTCTCTTTACATCTTACTTGTTGCCAAATTTCTCTCAACTCCTCCTAATAAAGAAGAATATTTTGTGCTTTGGATTTCAGTGGGTTCTTCCTTCTACTATGAAAAGGAAATATGTTAATTTTCTTTCACAGACAAGAAGGCATTTAAAGAATTGCTGAAGATGAGAATGTAAGATTGAATGTAAAATAGTCAACATGGTCGAATATTCCAGATACTTTGCATGAGGTTCATTTTCATTTGATAGTTTTAGGAATCTCACCAAGACACCTACCTAAACAGTCAAGTTGTCCTAAGGTCCTTAAATAATTAATTGGGAAACGTTGCCTCTCCAGAACACAATCAGAATTGCTCTCCAAAAGTACCTTTTTTTCTTCCATTGACTATCTAGGAATCTATTGTACTCTTCCTTAACTAGCCTTAATTCACTAAAAATCCATCAGGTCAAAATATTTTCACTCACAAACATCTCACATTGGAAAGACAGAATTTGCAGGTAAATTTTTTTTTGGTTGGGGTTTTTTGTTCAGTAGACTTTGGTTGGTTGGTCAGTTGCTGCTTTGTTTTTTTGGGGGCATTTTTTGTGGTGCAGTCTGTTAATTTGTTTGTTTAGTTGTTCGGTTGGTTGTTTTTGGTTGTAGTTTTTGGCGCATTTTTGTATCTACAAACCCTTGAAGAATATGAAAGTCCCAGGAGGCTACATTTTGAAATCATTGTTGCTGATGGGAGTTTTGCCAGTGACTCCCCCAGGATCAGTATTTCACCCTTGTACACAAATTAAGAGTCAATAAACGAATGTCTGTACCTTGGAAATGCAAATGGAATAAGTCAAGGTAACTATGTGAATGATCAGAGATGAAATTAGTTTTCAGTGCTGCTTAATAATTATCAAAAGAACATCTATCACTAGGTATTATAATCTATAAACACAAATTATTACTTTGTGGAAGAAAGTGCTAATGCATTGAAAATCTATCTTTAGGCATTGAAACAGCCATTATAAAATGTTGTTCATCTATGTGACAGCTTAAAATATTTTTGAAATAGATATCTCAATTTATTAAGGCAAAAAATCTCTACATTAATGTATTTGGGCCAACTCCAGTATCTCACTGAAGTCCCATCAGAACCAGCCTTGGTCTACATTGATTCACTGTTCCCCTAGCACTTACACACTTGCAGTGTTAGCATTTCTGCTACGTACAGAAAGCCAGGTACCTGTCAGCCCTGAGTGCACCCACATGCTCTGCCACCTCTTCACCTTCCCCAAGGGCTCTGACTGCCTTTTCTCGTGGTCATCTCTGATATGGCACAGCTGTTGGACCTTGGTCACAGATGCAGAAGGAAGAGCCTTGTTGGGATCTCCCACCTTCCTTCACCTGAGAGCTCTGCCCTGTATCCTTGCTGCAGCCTGTCTTTGTGATCTGATCCAGATCCTGGCCCACTGACCTGATATTCTGCCTTGACTCTGGACCAGGGCCATCACTGGGGACTTATCTGTGATCCTTGGGTGGAGGCTGACCTGGTGCCTGTCACTGATCCTGCCATACACATTTCACTGGGCACAATAGGATGGCACCTCATCAAGTGTGGCACTGACCGGCCAGCCTGACCATTACCCAGAGATCTGGCTCAAGGCCCTTTACAAAACAGCCTCCTCCTCCTGACCCCTGGCAGTACAACTCACAGGGGCCAGCCAATCTGAAATAAGAAAGCAGTGCTTCAACTGTTCAAGAATTTCTTTGTTTCCTGTCATTCTTGGTGCCTGCTTTGATGAACTTGTATCTGGAAAAATTTTCCTATGTATAAGGTTGGGTTTTGGTCAGTACATAAGCGACAGAATGTATATCCCAATTTAGCCAATAATATATTGTTCATCAGGAGCATAGAGAAGTTGATTGCAATCCATTTTTTGTTGGATGCAGTGACTTGAACCTGAGCAGCTAAACAGCCCCTTTATGTCCTCAGTTCTCATATATTCCTTTATGAGAACATGTTCCATTTGCCAAAGCAGGCATTATGCCAGAAAATGAATGATTAACTCCACAACCAAAGGATTAAGGTGATTGTATGTTATTTTTATTTAGGAATTCCAACTTGAATCCTGCTGTAATGAATGTTTGTGAAGAACAGAACAATCCCAAAAGAAAGACTCAGGGCAAATGCAGTCAAACACAAGGACTGTGGCATTCACCTGAGGTGCTGGAATCTGGAAAGTCACTGCTTGAACCTCACTTCTCAAATTCAGGTAAAAGAAAGAAACAGCACTCAGCTGGCTATCTGAGGAAATGTGAAGAGTGTGTTCTCAATAGTTTGTCCTCAGAGTTTCTTTATGAGGATTAGAGAATTTGCTGTGATGAAGAATGGATAATTAAAAATATTTTGTTTGTAAATCCCATTTCATTCCTGTCTGTCCAAAAGGGTATCTTCATATTCTGATGCAGTAATACTACCATCTCAAACTTTAGAAGAAAATAAATAAAAAAATTATAGTCTGAGTTTCATGTCTGATCTCTCTTCTTGAATTTCAAACCTAAACTTTGTTAGAAGAAGTTCTTTTCAACATTTCTGGTTCTCTGCCATTATCTAACTCTTGAAATGTTGGATAAGATAGCTCATGCATAATGCATTAGGTGAAAAGTCTATAAATGTTTTTGCTTTTAATTCATTTAGGAATCAAACTAATTCCATTTTCCTCATTGAGTATATTTTTATTCCTTGTAAAACAATCATTAAAACGTTTGAAATAATAGAAGTGGAATAAGAAAGCATATCAAACATGTAGTTTTAATAATAGATTGCATTGTTAAGTCAGAAAGAATTAAGTAATTGTAGACAGTAAATATTTTAATGCATATTCTCCTCATAGCTTGTTAATTCAGTTACTTACATTAGAATAGTTGCATAAGAAAAACAACATTTTTTGCTAAATCAATTATCATAGAAAGCATTTTCTTAAAGTTTATGCATTTAGGCTACATATGAATGAACAATATTGTGTTTATGTCTAATTTAAGAAACATGTTTCCATGGAATTAAGAATGTGTCCAGGATAGAAGGGAATAGGAGGCACCTCACTTTGTTAGAAGAAAAAAGGGGCAAAATTCCCAATAGACCATCTATTCAGCATTTGGGTTTGAGCAGAGGAACATCCTTGAATCAGGAGCTGGATCAGAAGGGTCACATGGGATTGAGTGAAAACTCATCACTCTGTTCAGCCAAGAGGAGGTCTGAAGAAGGGAATGCTGGTCAAGAATTTTTATGGTGGTTATATAGAGAAAAAAAAGATTTCCATTTGAAGTATTAAACATATTCTTACAATTATAGGACATCTTTTTCAAAACCTTTATAGCTCCCTATAAGCCTAAGTCCCATTAACTCTGGAAGTTATTTAAAAGCTTTTGAAAACCTAAGTTACATACCCAAGTAACAAGTATTTTTAAAATAGTTACCAATACCATGTCATCAGTGTTGAAATACCTTGTAATGTGAAAAAAAGAGACATGGCTGTGCATGTCCATTGTCCATAGCAAAAGGTATCATTTTGAGTTGAACACACAATTAGAAAGAATAAAATTAAATTAAACATATATGTATATTTATATACCTCACTCAATGACTCAGCTTCGAATGACTCACAGTTTTCTTCATGGAAGTCCCTGTAGAGTGATGCCATTGTACCTCTGGAGACACAGTAGGAAATTTCCCAAAGAAACAAAGGCCTCAGTAAGTTGCTTGAAGCCACTGCCACTTCATCATTCAATCGGAACTCTCAGTGTTACCTTTCCTGACCTCAGTGAAAATACAAACGCAATACAAGTAACACCACAAGAAAAACCCCTCCTACTTCCTAGGAACTTCATGAACATAGGAGGAAGAAGAGAGAGGCGAAAAAATCATTACTGACACAGTGCTTCTCCAGAGTACCATTCTCTCCTGCCTTCACTGAAGGCAATTGCCTACTCCTGGGATGGACAGTCATCTCCTTTCCCAAAGAGTTTCAAAGATCCAGCATTCTCTTTACATGTGTTGCATCCACTAAGTATTAAAAGTATGGGATGTTTTGGCCAGCTGGATGGGAATAGAGAGCAGCTATGCGTAACCTGCAAGACCTCTTTCTCCTTCATTTGCTGTAAAATAGGGAAATACATACTTAGAAGACACCATTTTCCCCCTCATTCCTAGAAAGTGTAGATCAACAGCAAGTAATGCAGACCAGCACTTTTACAGGATTCAACCTCAAGAACAGTTTTCTGCTCTTTACTGTACTTTGGTTTGGCTGATTTTTATGCATTAGTATAGAAGAGACTTTTCAATATTCAAATGGATGCCAAGCACAGTAGTATAGTGCATTAACCTTTCCCTTTGAGATATTTTAGTTCAATTGGTGGCAGAGAAAACCACAAACTGTGGCACAACTGTCACTCTCATAAATGATTTGTGACTGTGTAAATGCAGACGCCACAGCTGTCATGTAATCTGCACACAGGCTATACTGGGCATGTAACTCAGACCCTTCTGCTCCACGAACACAGGCCTTTTCCATTTGTACTGTTCCATTAGCTGTTGAAATGGCTTAAAACTAGAACAATTTATCCTTCCCCTTTTGAACTTTAGCAAAATAGGACAGAGCTCTAAACTAGCTTTCATTTACCAACCAAAATTCTCCCAATGTGATTTTCTAAAGCAAACATTTAAATCCAGTGATACCTAAATAGCTGTCAATGGTATTATAGAGAGCTGTACAAAACTTAAAAGCCCAGAAACAGATACATTTTCCTGGTTTCAAGTGTCACTGCAAACCACAGATTCATGACTCTGGATTGAATATAACATCTAATTTATGGGTTTGGGTGGAAACCGCCTAAAAGCTGCAAATGCTTTGGAGCTTTTATTTTAAAAGACCCAACATTGCAATTCTGGCTAAGATTTGCTTTTTGAGGGAGTCAGTTTGGACCAAAAAATCACAAAGCAATACCAGGGAGAAATGAAAGCATGTGAACCAAGTCAGCAAGGCATGCCCCAACATGAAATCAAAACAGGGCATAGCTATCTCATGCACTTCCCTTGCAGGCCCAATAAAGAAAGTAGTCACAAAGTCCAGCAGGTATATACCTCTTTCCAGTATAAGGCAAGTTGGTTACTTACTCTCCTCTCTGTTTGAGAAAGACACAAGGATCAAAAGGAATTTTTCAGTCCACAGGACTCAGAAACATAAACGAGTATGAAAAAAATTTGCAAAACCCCTATTATTTCCTGATATAATGTAGCAGTGCTGACTTCACTTATTTCTGAATAACTGATTATTTATTCCTCTGTAGAAGAAAAGCAACATTTTTCCGAAACTTAATATGGAACTGTTCTAAAATTATTACAGGAAACATATTTTCTCAGCTACTGCATTTAAACAGAACAGCTCTGCTGAATATAATTTTGTACTTTCTTTATTTGTTTATATTCAGGAACAGTTTCCAATTCTTTCCACCACCCCACCCCACCCCAATTCATTGAGCCTGTAGGTCTTCAGGCAATCAGCAAAGACTAGAACAGAGATGTAGTGTTTAGTTGTTGCTTCCAAAACCTAGACTGCCAGTAACTTAATGAACCCTCTGGAGATATGCTCCCATGTGGAGCAGGTTATGTCTGTGCTTGAGAAGGTTTAAATTAGTTATTTCTTAGAATACCCTGTGATGAAGGCACTGCTACCAACTGCTTTCCTTGTCACCAGCCCATCAGGGCAATAAACCAATTAGTTGTTGCCATAGTAAGGGTCATTTCTTACTATTTTAAATTCTTGGGAGGGATACACAGCACTTCCCGTATTTGTGGAATCAGCATTTTCAGTTCATTATGATTGCAAATGAATGTGTTTCTTCACAAAAGCAGTTTCATTGTGAAAAAGGACTTGTTACATTGCTGTTTTATGAAGTGCTAGCATAATATGGGGGTACAGGGTAGGAGGGAAGAGAGCAGGAGGTAGTCTGCTGCTTCAGATATATCAACCACTCATTTTTTATGAATGCTTTTGAAAAATATTTGGTCCTCAATTAGAAATAGCCACATGCTGCTTCCAAATCACTATTGGCAAGAAATGCTACTATATGCCAGAACTACATCTTGCATCCTTCTGGAGGTCTGAGATTTCTCCTTTGAAATTTCTGTCTATAGAGAAATCACTTTACTCATGAAAATTAAATGTGCTTGAGAAGTTGGATTGTGCCTTTTGGTTTGTATGAATGTACTTATGGCTTCGGGAGGGTGCATCAGGACCTTGTTTTGTTAAATTTTGTCTTACAATATGCTGTGTTCCTTGGAAAGAGCTGAACATCCTTACCTTCTAATATGTTCTCCACAGAAATTTAGTAAGTTTGGCTCCAGAAATGTTCTCAAACAGCGTAAGTAACTAACTCACACGTCGATTGCCATGGAATCATGTCACAGCATCTGCCATTGGAGTAAGGGGCCTGACAGATAGTATTGCCAGAGTACAGCACCTGACTGTGCTGAAGTGTTGAGGTTTCACTTCAGTGAGTGGCTCAGCCTTACCCAGATGCTCTCTCACTGCCCTCCAGTGGGATGGAGGACAGGATCAGGAGGGTAAAAGAAAGATAAAACCAAAAACAGTGCAGTTTAATAGATAAAGCAAAATCTGCGTGCGTAGGCAAAGCAAAATAAGAAATTAATTCACAACTTCCCAGATTTTTAGCCCTGTAATGGTTAGACAAATGCCATCACTCCAAATTTTTACCCATTCCTCACCACAGCTTTTATTGCTGAATATGAAGCCACTTAGTACGGAATGTCCCTTTGGTCACCTGGGCTCAGCTATCCCAGCTGAGTCTCCTCACAACTCCTTGTGCACCCCCAGCTGCTTGCTGAGAAACAGAAAAGGCCTGGACATTGCACACTGTCCAGCAATAACTGAGGCATTCCTATGGTATCCACATTGTTTTCATCACAAATAGGAAAGACAGCATGATACAAGCTACTATGAAGTAAATTTACTCAATCAAAGCCCAAATATGTAAATGTCTTTAGGTCTCCAAAAGTGCCTTCATCAGCAAAATAGTTGAATATTGCATTTGTCATATAAAACATAATAATTAGAATTGGCATTGATACCTTACACTACAATTAAGCCCAGGTCCCTTCTTAGGTGATTTGAGTAGCTGCCACATATGGCAGTTTTGAACAGCTTTCTTTACTGTAGAAAACTTTTCCTGGGTGATGTTTGCAACCAAGGAAAAGAATTTTCATGAGAACAAGCTTAAATGTATGCTCCTGCTCTGGTGAGGGCTGCCTTTCAACCATCATTTCCTTAGGCATGCTCTGCAGTCCTGAAGAGATAATAAACAGAGTCAACAAGATGAGCATGAAAATTAGTCTTTTTCTTCCTTTTGTGCCTCTCCCACAAAGTAATTTGCAAACAATGCCAACACTAAAAGCATATTTCAATTCCATTACATAGGGAAAGTATCCTGGATATTGGAACCTAAAAAGGTTTCATGCAATACTCTTCCTTGATATGCAGCCTCTTAAAGTTCTACAGGAGGATCCAAATGGAAGAATACTTTATCTCTTCTTTGTAACTGAATTGAAAATATGAGGTAAAATCCTGATTTTCCCTATCCCTTTGTTAGAGTTTGTAATCCTTTCATTTTATATGTTTGAGCCTTTAGTTCCATAAGAAATATGATGTTAGGTCCTGTTGGGACACCTGAACTTCAAAAAATTTTGGAGCCCAGTATTTCTGCTTTTAAAGGCATAATGAAGACACTTTCACTGAAGCGACCAAGAAAAGCCACCGAATTAAAAGTAAGCTGCCAGCCACAAAATTACAAAAGAGAATAAATGGAAGAAAACTAAATTTTATTTTAAGATTTCTAATTGCCTTAGCCAGAAAAGATCTCTTATATTTAGTGCCTCTGCAGGAAACATAGAAGACAAGTCAGTGAGATACTGGTGTAGTCATTCTTCCACCACTGCCAGCATTGAATGCTTTGGTTGCTGCTTTGTGTCTGAATCAAAACCATGCTGGTGCATTACTGGGCTCTCCTTCCCAGAACAGACATCTGCAGCCCTGGGTAGTTACTTTTGAGACTAGTTCCACTTCCTTCATGAGACTAAGGAAGCTGGAGAGATCAGGCCTATAGTGCACAAGGTGTTTTTTCCTGCTAGAATCAGAGGTGGACACTGAAGTCTTCAGGCTGGGCACGTTTCACGATGCAGAAGTAAAGGAGGAGTAAAGCCAACTGGGAGGCTCAAACAACAGACTCAACAGCTAGATCAAGGATGCCAAATTTCAGCTCCTTGCATCTCTTGGAGCCATGATGGAAAGGATCACCCCAAACTTTTGTGATACTGTTTATTTTCAAGAGTAGGGAACACCACTTTTGTATGTGCAGTTGAAGAAGGGAGACTGAAAATCTGTCTGCAACTACAAGGCTGAGACAGCTGGTGATCTGAGGGAAGGCTGCCATGTTTAGTCTGATGAGCCTTTTGCACTGACTCTGGAGAGGGACATCAAGCCACCTGCAGAGTCCCACCAGTGTAAAAGCGGATAGACAGAGAGCAGGAAGGAAATGTGCTGCTATGCAAACAGTACCACTTCTTTTGAAGTAGAGAATTAATCCTGAATACATTCAGGACACAAGACCTGAAAGGCAGGCTTAGTAGGAGGTAATCTGCTCAATGCCCTTTCCTTTTGCTTAGCTAGAAATAACTACAGGACTTGCTTCAGTGTTTCTGTCCTTTACTCTTTTCATATTTTTAAACAATATTTTACATTGTATAGTGCCTTTAATCCTAATGATTCCTAAAATACTATACTTTTTTTTTTTAATATATGCAAACTATATACTTGGGATTACACTGTCATGCTATCAGCACAACATCTCCTTAAGAAATAAAATATTGGTCATGGCCATCAGCTGTCCTCTCCTTTATGTAAGTCGTGACATCTTCATGACTGCTTTTGAAGATGTTCCTCTGCAAAGCACTGAGTGGTATTTCCCTGAAAAATGTGAATTTGAGACAAACACTGTATGAAAAACCTATGTCCACAAGTAATTAGAGAGAAGAGCTAAGAAATTTTCAGCTGCATTGAAGAAGTGTTTTGTATCTGCAGAAGTACAGACACTGATAATCTTGGGCCTAATCTTGACCATGTTCAAATTTACAGAGTTTTCATAGAATCCCAAGGGAATCCTAATGAGACAAGCAGCAGTTCACTGAATGAGTGACTTCATTCTACTTTTTTGTGGTGCTGCAGATGATAGGAGTACCTCCTACCAGTCCTCTTGAGAGGCAGACTTAAAAATACTGAAGACACTGAATGGTTTTCCTGTCCACTGAATGGAAATACATAGATATATCAGCCACAGAAATCAAGTGATAGTTGGGGAAAAAAAAAGACAAAAAATAACCTCTTCCATGAACAACTAATATTGGGGAAACACATTAAAAAGCATCTTCTCCTTCTCTCATACTTTTGTGAAGCTCTAAGCCTCTGCAGCCCTGCTCCCAATGTTTCCTTTTAAGGTCACTTCATGGGTGTTTTTGTACAGCAAGGTACAAAAATCTCTCTGATCTCTGCAGGAAGGAGTGGAGGCTTCAGAAGTGACAGAGGGCAAGAAGCTCAGTACGAGAACCTTCTGTGTTCCTTTGAAAGGACAATGCTGAAGAGGGAAAAGATCTACCCTATATCAGGATCACAGGGTCAGCATAATTTTTCTGCTGCAACTTAGCGTGCCTGCTTTTGAAAAATTTGGCCCACAAAAGGCACTTATCTGAATCTATCCGTCTTTGGTCCCATCATTTCCTGTTTGAATGACCAATTACAAACTTGGAAGACATGTGGAAATGCTAACACCATTTGTAGGGTGGAAAAGCCCCAGCAGATCGGCAGCCTGTCTAACACATCTATAATTCAAAATTTTGAAGTTCCTATGGTATGGATGTGAAAGGAGATTGCAGCCCTACAAATTTTATGCTTTCCTCTTGTCATATGGGTGGATGATGACACCAAATATTTGGTCTGGAACTGAGTATGCTGCATATTTATGTATTCAGAAACCTGAGCCAGACTAGAATGCTGAAATCATTTATGAATTTTTAGTAGTCTTCCTACTGTAAATGTTTAAAGCTGCAGCTTAGTAATAAGATATTTGATAGTAGTGCTCAAAAAGACACCACTTGGGAGTTATTAAAAAACATCTACAGAGCTTAAATGTTTTTATGGAAAAAAAAGTGATGGGGCCATCTTTCTTCCCTCTCTGAATAAATACCATAGAAGCAGCTAAATAAAGATGTAAACCAAATAGTCGAAAAGTCAGTTTGTAACTTGCATAAAACCAGATGAGTTAAAATAAGATCCAATTGTGTTTCAGTACCAAATAAAGCATATTTTAATAGAATTTGTGTGTGTGTGTGTATTTCCATATATATATTTATACGTATATGCATGTGTGCATACGAATATTTACATATGCATATGTGTATGCACACACACACATATATATAAACACATATGCAAACTATTAAAAAATCGTCAAACAGGCTTGTCCATTATGCCAACTTTTTTGCCCATGATCATAATCTGCATTATTCTACTAGATGTTGCTTTAATAAAAAAAAATAAAATTTGATGTAGCCACTAAAAGAACTAATTTATTATTTGTATTAAGTGTTTATAGTAATTGATTGTGTATCACGAATTTGTGTAAATTTGTAATATGAAGAAAACCCATCAAGAACACAATATTTATTTTCCTTGTCTAATGTGCCATAGTGTTTCCAAGACTGCAAAGCTGCAAATAAGAGTAATGTCTGATGGGGCACATTGAACAGCTCCCCAGAGACCCTGAAAGGACAGTGTATGATAACTTTCAGGCCTCCATTTATAACAGCAAGATTTACTTTAATGTTTGCATGTTTTTTATATGAACTATGTAAAAATTATAAGAAACTGTACGGAAAGATTATTTTCATATAGCATTGTTTTTAATTGGTTTTTGTTTTTCTTCACCATTACAGTACTTGCTTTCCCCAGAAAGATGCATAAATGCTTAATCTACCATAATTATGTGTATACATTCTTACCATTAGTAATTCATGCTTTAATTATATTTACCATTTGGACCACTGTATATTTTTGTGACTCAGAGTTATTTTAAAGTGTTTCATTTTCACAGGTTTCCACTATTTTTTCTATAGATAAATTAGAAAAGCTTGGGAAATTGCGTACTGAAAATTGAAATAAGGACTATAAAATCCATTTTGAGACTTGCCTTTTGGTGTTTACTTCAAAGCATGCTTCTGTGTGTGTGCTTGATTTACATTTAGCAATATCTAAGTGCAAATAGTAATCATACACCAAAGTAAACTGGACTATATGCAATTGCTTCCTCTGTTTCTTCAATTGCAGTTGCAATCCCATAGATTCAAATCTTGACAGGTAGCATAATTAGAAAATTCCCTTTGTCTTATTAAATGTGACTCTTCTCAATAGAATTCACTTCATTGCAGGCAAAGAACAGAAAATATACTTCAAATCTAAAATGGGAAATCAAGGGGGACTGTTTTATTTTTATCTGTCTTTGTGCAAGCGACATTATTATCAAAGGATATTGTAATGCTGAAAATGTACTTTTGGGATTTAAATCACGTATTAGCCTGGAAAGCAAAAAGTGCTGTAGGGCCCATGCAATATATTTTCTCATTAATCTGATTGAAAGATTATCCTTCCTATAGCTATGAAAAGTCTAATACCCATATATCCATCTTTCCTGCTAGTAAAATTCAGCTTTGTGCGTAGTCATTGTCTCTTGTGTCTGAGGTCCTACACTCTTCTTCATTTCTCTGTATAAGCCTATCTGTATTAAAATAAATTCAGAACAGGCCGCCATTTCATGCACACATTTTGATTATTTCATAAGCTGCTGAGGAAAATGGAAGTATCAGCAAGTCATGCAGTTTTCTGGTAATGTAATGCTGTCATTACCTCAGTGGTCATGTGAAAAAGTTTAGCTATAATATCTATGACAAACGTTCGGTGAGTCAAAACAGTGCATTTAAATGAAATGCAGATATGAATGAGCCATTATTGCAATCACAACTCCAGCTTAGAAATTATTAAATATGAATATATACACTTTCACAGTAACCTGACATTTGTAATACATAACTAGCTGTGCATTTCTCACCCCCCTCCTCCCGTTTTCCTCCCCATCATCCCCCAGATTGAGAATAGAGGAAGTCATTTTGATCAGAGGCTGCACACAGTAATTGAAGACACTCCTGATGATTTCATGCAATCAGAGTGGCACATTATTTGTGATGAAAATTAAGTAAAGAAGGAAAGCAGATTTATAGGTTGTCTTGCTTATGGTCAACTGCCTTTACAAAAGATTAGCAATTCTATGCTAACCACCCCAACCGCATACATACTTTTCCACATCGTAGATTTACTGAAATTTTCATATAACCTTAGTCATAACTTGTGGTACCGCATGATTTTAAGCTTTTAATGAAACTACAGAAGATGTCTTAAACTGAATGATTTCTATTCTGAGCTCTTTGAGAGCTGATAGCATGAACAGTATAGATGGCTCTAGCCATAACTGTCACACAGATAATATTCTTTTATGCCTCAAGACACTAAGATGGTGCTGTAGATAACCAAAAGGAATAAGCTGCCACCATCACTAATCTGCAGCTTTGAAACACTATAGCTTTTGCATGGTTAAGAGAAGGTAAAATCGCCTAGAACTGGAATATAGAAGGCATTTTTAAGTTAACAGAGAAGAGAGAACTAAAGATTTTCATATTTTTTAATCTATATCCACTCTAGATCAAATCAAGTATAAACCCCTTTTTGTGTGTTTATGGATAACAATTGAAAATGCAAAAGAAGCCAAAGCCTTTGAATCCTCCTAGGATACTTTACACTAATACAGTGAAATTGAAATGTGGGGAATAGTTAGCCTTATTGTTCCCTTTGGAGTTTAACTTCCAAGATGTTTCATATAGGCTTTTGGTTGGTTTTATAATACATATAACAGATTTTGTCCACTATCCACTTTGTGCCAGAGGACTATAATTTCTGTTGATTATTTTTCAATATGTAAAAGTAAATGCAACTGAAACTTTAATAAAAGACTATACTTTATTTGCATTTATCATTGCTAAGGTCACCAAATTAAAACTATGTGGGAGTATGAAGTAAAGCAAAAAAGCAAAACTTTTATAAAGTCTTTACACTTTATAGTAGAGTTGCCTACTAACAACCTTGTTAATTCCTATTCTATAAAATAAAAAAATTCTGGATAAATGATGTTAGCATTCATGTTGCATATAATTTTTTCTTCTTATTTGTCCTCTATAACACCTCATACAAGCTACTATTAAAAATTGATTTATAATAAATAGAAACAAGGAACCAGTACCATTTTGGAACCTAGACTTTTTTTCCACAAACTGTTTAGAAATCCCTAATCAAAAATCCTATTGTTGTGAGAATACAGCCTGGCATGAAAGTGTCAGGGAAGCAGCAAAGGAAAAATGATGATCTGAACATCAGCAGAGTTGGACCGACTGTAGAGCACATTTTCTGGGTGTTTTTTAGATATTGTGGTTTGCTCTTCAGAGGAAAGAAAAAATTTACTTGAAAGTCTCAAGCAATATGAACATTTTTTATTGAGCACATGAAGTATCAATAATAATCTGCTAATTTGTGCTCCAAAATACAATCATTGTTAGGACAGAAAACCAAAGCATGCAGGAATCTATTAAATGCACAGCAGTATTTGAAATCGAACCACGGTGACTTGTTCTTATGGCATGCTGATGTAATTGGTCCTTGTATATAGTTACATAAGCAACTCTGAAGCCAGATTTTAAAAAATGGTCTGTAAAGCAGTTAAAGGACATCAAAATCTGGCTTTACCATCAACTCTTTAAGCTCCATGCTCAGCATTACTTATGACTCTTCTGTGTAAACAACTGCATGCAGCTGAAACACAAAATACATACAATGAAATTACTTCCCACTGCAGGACCTTGTGCTGTGTAACAAACAATTTCAGATTATACTTTTAATCAAAACCAGAATTTTAATATCTCGTTTTGCCATGGATTCAATTAATGCAGATGCACCCCACCCTCAATTCCACTTGACTTCAGGTAGCTCTAGAGCCTGTCACTGCTGCTTTTATGGCAAACCCATGTCTTCAGCTGGTAGGTAATCTAGAAACCATGTGCAGTTTTATTGAAAAAAATCCGGATTCCTGAGAAGAAATACTGAGTCAGAAAGAGGAATTCACCCTCATTCTGTGACTCCACCTATTGCCATGTTGCAAATTGCCTTGATATTAATTCCCTAATTATTTTTGAAGAGCTACCTAACAAGAAGGCATTTTTAGTCATGTTCATAGAACTTCAATTAACACATAAGAAATACAATTTTTGGCCCCAATAGTGGGTGAAGTAAAAGGATTTTGACTTACTATTTTGCTGCTACTGTTCACACAGCCCATTTGAGTGTCACTGCCGAAAGAGCTCAAAAATGGTCTAAAAGAAAGACCTGTCTGTAGATTTATTCCTGTCTAGCTATATTCACTTACAAATCATAGAAGAGGTATTATTTAAAATAGTTTGCCTGGAAAGTTAATGTAGGCTCATGTCACAAATTAATTCTCTTTTGTTTTCATTTGTCTTAATCACAAAACACCTGCTTTTGATTACAGTACCTATTCAGCCCTTAAATTAAGGTGGTCTAATGTTAATGAGGGAACCTGATATGAGTATCTAGAAGATGTTTATTATATACCAGCACAAAAATGCACCAAAACACAGAAGATGTTCTTTGCATTGGTCATTGATGGAGCTCTGTGTAGAGCTTTGCACTGTACCTTCTTTCCCCTTTCCAGGGAAAAGTTAATTTACTGCTTCTTTGAGTATGAATATTGTACAGGAGGTGAATAGTCTATGCTTGCAAGCTTACAATGCTTATGTTGCTGAATAAGAAGCATACAGTGGTCTAAATTGTAGGGATTTTGTCCTGAAAGATGCAAAAGATGTGCCTCCACCATTATACGAAGGATTCGAACCAAGCCTGCCACTTCCTTTATTTTTTTTCCTGTCTATTGCTCAGTTGGCCTTGTATCCTTGCTGCAACTGGACATTTTCTGTATCTGGATATGCAATACTTTGGGTTAAGGGAGCAAGGCAAAATTGCATGTTGGAACAAAAGTGCTACAGCAAACTATTGGTGTGCTTTCCCTGAAAGCACCTACTGACTCAGTTGTCCGAAGTAACTCTAATGAAGCTGCTTTGCACATTGCCATCTAGGTTATTGCAAATATAGGCAATAGAAGTCACTAACGGAGAACTTGGATGCATATGAACTAAAACAAAATCCAGAGCTGTGAGTACAAGAAAAGCATTGACAAGCTGGCCGGAGTGCAGGAGTGGCCTACCAAAGCAGTCAGCAGCTGAACAGGCTGAGACAACTGGGTTGGCTCAGCTTTACAAAGACAACATACTTCAATGATTTCTGAATCAAGGGTTTAGAAAATACATTCTAAATCTTCTCTAAACTAAATGTTCTCCAACTGTCCCTGACCGTTTTAAAAGATTCTCTGATGCTATTATATTGAAGTTTAGGTCTGTTAAGTTGGCTATTCAACTTCAAATTTAGACAAGCACCCCCAGAACAGACATTTTCTGCATAATTGAGAGAAGAAAAAGGAGCTGATACACTTAAGCAGCAGAACAGTGACCAGAGGTTTCTTGAAGTGTGTAAAATAAAAATTAAAAAGAACCCCTACTAGTCATGCACAAAATTTAACTTGAAATGTGTGTTTAAGTACCAAGGTTAACTGCTTAAGACACTATATTCATAATTTCACTTTCATGAAGATTTTTAATGTCAGATGATACTTCCCAACCCATTATTACTAGGATAAAAGGAATGACAGGTAGCATTGAAAATATCTTTGAAACATTATGAGTGCTATTTGAAATTTCCAAATTACTTTCATGATATAATTTTAGCAGCATACTGGAATTAGTACAGTACTAGTAATATACATATTGGAGAAGCAAGTGCTGCATAGATGAGTTTATATAAGTACTCACATTTTAGCAAGCATTATACTCTGTTATTCTATGCAGTAGTAAAGCAATGATAAATAAGTCATGTTGGAAATACAACGTTATGAAAAATATGACTGCACAGCTCATCAGTTGTATGCCATTTTACTTTTTTAAAACTTACAATGCTTACACAGTATAGAATATAGACATTACAGCTGAATTTTTCAAAAGGGCAGATTAATTTACGGCCAATAACAACATCTCTAGTTATATTGCAAAAACAAGTTTTACCAGCTCTTATGCTTCTGGACATAAACTGATCATTGGAAAGGTCAGGATATAATTTTTATGCATGCATGCAACTTTTTTTTTTGATATAAAGTTTTTGTTGCTGCTGGTCTTTCTTTGTGTTTTGTGGAATCAGAGAATCACAGAACAACCTGAGTTGGAAGGGACCAACAAGGGTCATAAAATCCAAGTCGTGGCCCTGCACAAAACATCCCCAAGAGTCACACCATGTGTCCAAGAGCATTCTCCAAACATTTCCTGACCTCTGTCATGCTTGGTGCTATGACCACTTCCCTGGGGAGCCTGTTCCAGTGCCCAAACACCCTCTGGGTGAAGAAGCATTTGCTAATAGCCAACCTAAACCTCTGCTGACACAACTTTAGGCCATTCCCTTGGCTCCTGTCACTGATCACCACAGACAAGACATCAGTGCTTATCCATCCTCTTGCCCTCATGAGGAAGCTGTAGCTTCAATGAGGTCTTCGCTCAGGCTCCTCCTTCTCCAGGCTGAACAGACCAAGTGCCCTCAACTGCTCCTCATTTGGCTTCCCCTCAAGGGCCTTCACCATCTTTGTTGTCCTCCTTTGGATACTTTCTAATTGCTTAATGCTTTTTTTATATGACACCCAAAACTGCCCCCAGCACTCGAGGTGAGGCCACTCCAGTGCAGAGCAGAGCAGGACAATCCTCTCCTTACACAGCTGGGGATGCTGTGCCTGATGCCCCCCAGGACACACTTGGCCCTCCTGGCTCCAGGGCACTGCTGACTCAGATTCAACTTTCTGTTGACCAGGACCCTCAGGTGCCTTTCTGTGGCACTGATCTCCAGCATCTCATTCCCCAGTCTGTGTGTACATCCAGGGTTGCCCCACCTCAGGGGGAGCATTCAGTACTTTTTCTTGTTGAACTTCATGTGGTTGGTAGAGAACCACTGCTATGGTCTTCTTTGATGACAATTAATGAGTTTAGAGCTTTCTTCATGATTGTAGAACATAGTTTCTTTTATCAATAGAAACACAAGACCAAGTCTAGTTACTCATTGCTCTAATTGTCTAATTGCCTTTCCTTTATGCTGAGGCTGATAATGACTCTAAAGGAAAAATGCTATTTTCACCTTCATGTTTTGGGAAAATAAAATATTAGTAAAGGTACTATAAATCAAGTGTTCCAATATCACAGAAGCATCACATTGAAATAGGTTATCAGTTAGAAATGGAGGACTTCTGTTTTTACTATTGTTTTGATATTTATTCCTGGCAGATCTTGAAAACAGATGTAGTCAAACAACCTTATGATACAATAGCATATAAAAACACATTAATGGATCTTGCCCTGTACAGAGGCAAAAATCTGCCTTATTCACAGCAAGAAATAAGAACAAAAATGGACAATCTAGGAAAAGAAAAAGTGGTCTCAGTGTTAAGACCTCTCTGTAGAATTTGATTCACTATAAAATAATTAAGTTGTTCTGAGAACTTCCTTAAAGCAAAACCTTTTACAGCTGCCTGTCAATTGAGTTTATCCAATCTGAGAAACTTTTGCTCCTATCTTCAGAACTAACAGAGCTTTTAGCTGCAAGTAATTCAAGAGGAACTGTGTTGTGAGAACACGATATTTTAGACAAATGCTATTATTGCTAAAAACTCAACCTGTCAGGTACAGCACCCAAACTTAGTGGTTTATTTTGATGCACCTTTATGCATTTGATGTTACAAACTGAGGATAGCAGCATATTTCCTACATGCTGGGAAGATAAGACCCCATGCATACAGCATAGTTTTGTGGGAAGGAACACCATAGAGAAGACCATTATACCACCAGTAATTTTATATTCAGTGTAGGATTGGGATTATATCACATGAGAAGCCAATGATAAGGGTAAAAAGAGATATTAAAAAGGTTCTGGGCTTGTTGGGTTTTATTTGGACAGATAAGCTGTCTGTATTATGCCATAAATCAGGCTGGGATGTGGTGGGCAAAATAAAACTGACCATAATATTTTTATGGCATTTGATCTTGCTCTTGTTCTTAGTTCCATGTGAGATATCTGAGAAGAGAGTCTTGGTAGGGTCTACTCAATTCTCTGTGGAGAGACTTTGAAAGTCAGAGTAGGTCTACTGCTACAAACTAGTGAAACTAATCAACATTGCAGGAGAGGTCTAAGCAGGATTTCATCTACAGAAAGCACCTCTGGAGAATTTAACAAAATTTCAATTAGGGAAGTGGACAGTGCAAGGTTTTCCAGTGTTTGTCATTCTGACTAAGGTATGCAATGAAATTATATGAATGTTCAGAACCTGAGAAAATAACATCAAGAAGAATTATAGAATTATGATTTTTTGTGCGTGTGTTTGATGAACAGCTCGTGGCACAACAGGAAAATTTATGTACAATATAAGTTCAAATACATTTAGAGGGCTCGTCTTTCCAACAGGCTGAGTCTTCTCTGTTCCTTTTACATCTCATAGCAACTGAAGGTTCTCAGCACTCTGGGAAATTAAGGAGCAATGTAGCTAATTTTATACTTGAGAGAAACTGGAATTTAAGAAAGACGACGTAATATTTGTTGATATTATGGAGAGGTAAGACTGTGCTGTAAAAAAGAAAACTGCAAAAAAAATCAGTTGAATGAACAGCAAGTTGAATTATAAAGGACTAGTCAAATCACAGTTTGTGATTATGATGGAAAATTAATTACAATGCAGCTTGATGTGCATAGACACAATTAGCGACTTAAATAATGCAACATGACTCGTGGTGGTGTCACTTGTAGGAGAAAGCCTGATTTCTCTTCAAACCAGTAGCAATTATTTTAGTCTGTCTTACTAAGACATTTTTGATAACAAAATACTTAATATTTTGAGTCAGATAATGTAAGAATTTAAACTGCTTTAAAGTGACTACTTCTTGTCTAAAGATTGCACCCAATTTGGTGGATAAGTAAGGTTTTTATAATGTTGATGGTAGCATTGCAGTCTCCTAACTACTGGAGGTTCTGTAGGATCTGTATGTCCTTTCCTTCCTTCCTTCCTTCTTTCCTTCCTGCCTTCCTGCTTTCCTTCCTGCCTTTCTTCCTTCCTTCCCTGTCCTTTCCCTTATTGATTGGGATCTTCATCAGCCTAAATTATTTCTCAGGTAGTATGCAAGAATTAATGGTAGAGCTATCTTTAAAATACTATCATATGAATATAACATAAACCACGTGTATTTAAAATAGCTGTTTTAACAAATATCTACTTGGGGAGGGATGGGGGAAATTTAAGTGGTGCCTGTGGCTTAAGGTATTCTTACATGCAATACTTTTACTAACTGAGACCTGGACTGAAATTCTGGGCCACCAGTGGCAGTAATTAGACTAGACTGGAAGTAGTAAATGAAAATAAGTCAATATGCTTCCTAACTATTTCCAGAGTACAACACTTGCATGGAAAGCTTGTAGGGAAATCAAACAGTTTTCAAGCACTTTCTACTCAAATGGACAGAAATGGACAAATAAGAGCATTAGGTCTTCTGTTCCTTCAAATTCTTCTCTCCAGTGAGGAAAAAACACTTTCATGAAGATTTAATTTAACTGTAAAAAATCTCTGTGGATAAAATCACTAATATGAATCTCAAAAGGGATATTTCTGAGAGATGAAAACTTTCAGAGGAAGCAGGGTTGATTTGATTATAAGTGTACAAAGCTCAGAATTCCCAGTGGTGTGATAATCCTTAAAATGAAAATGTTTCCTAAACAGAACACTCTATATGGGAACATCTTTCAACACACACTTATCTGAAGTTCTTTACAAACAAAATCCTATCAGTAACAAATTCTTCTGGGATAAAAAAGATCTATTAGAATTAAAGTCATGAGTAAGAGACAAGCTCAACAAGCTTATGGTGTTTTTGAGGACATGATCAATTTTATTACAGAAATAAAATTAAATGTATACTACTGGAAAATACATGTCTTTCTCTAGAAAAATATCACTTTTATCTGAATGATCAGTCCAGTTTGGAAGGATACCCTATTAATATATTAGTGAATACAGAAATTTGAATGGATGAGTACTACAGTATAAATCATACCAGTCCACTGCTCAAAACCAGTAAACAATTATAGCAGAAAATCTGGAGAAACAGTATACAAACAAAAACAGCAAAAAAGGCATACTTGAAAGGCTTATTTTCCTATCTTTGCCAACTTGCTCTTCAAAAATTTTCTTGTCCTTTCCCTTTTTTCTTTTTATTTTTTTTCAAAGACAATGATACATTTTTGCTTATTTTGAGGGCTTCTCAATTTCTTGCTTACTACTTCTCAGTCCTTTGGGAATATAATCTCATGTAGAAATCATGGATTTGTGTTTTCCATAACGATCACCATTGTGTCCTTGTGCCTGCCCCCTGCCGCAGCACTTTTTATTCTCTCTGCTTTTTAAAATATCTAGAAGAGCAGTAACTGGATCATGTAGGAATGTCTCATCTTTAGGAAGATATTGTGGTCCACCAATCTTTCTAGCATGTAAATGTTGGAAGTAAAAGAATTTTAAATCATTTTCTAGTGATATCAAATACATACAGCTTTGCCAGTGTGAAACAAGTTACCAAGAAAGAACTTTCTTGATATTAGACTAGAGTAAATGTCACACCAATTAATAATTCAGTAATATTTCTCCAGCTACTATTTTCACAAGAAATGTCTATATTTGCCCAGTGTTTGAACAAAAGCAGAAAATGGAATGAAGTTTTAGAACTGCATTCAGACAACTGGAAGTTATGCTTGTCTTAAAATCTCTGCCTGTTTTTACACTATATTTTGGTTGTTGATTCCACGGTATAGTCAGTAACTACACTCAATAGTATAGTAGATTTTTCAACTTTAATCTCACTGTCTTCATTTCATGAGGAGATTGTGATGACTGACTCCCATTTACTCTTGAGTTCAGCATTCAGATAATTGCCTAATAAAACACAGTCAATGAGAAGCCTTAAAAAATGCCACTTTTTTTTTGATTGTTATTGTTTTAAACTCAAATCTTGACAACCAGTTTTGGCTAGCACACATAAAGTGGTATACAGAGTGCAAAGGAGATTTGTATATATGCATGAAAACTGATACCTGTATTATCTCAGTTATCAACCATCTCATAAAAAGATTATTTATATTTTCCAGTCCAAGAGGAGGTTAAGATGCAGTCAGATCTGTAAGTAATTTAATAAAAATGTAAACAATTAATCATTAGTTCGTATTTCACATTTTAATGTTTGTTTTATTGGTTGCTCTATTTTCTCATAGGTTTTTTTGAAGCTTGTCTAAAAGAAAATATGCTATTCATTTGAGCCAAACCACAGTAAAATGATTCTGCCTAAGTCTAAAAAACCCAATCATTCCTTTTCATATTTTATAATAACATATGACATGTCAATTTAAACAAAATACACAATATTTGCTGACTGTAGTAAAAGGTTGGTATTAAAATAAAGAATGCTGCTGTTAAGACCAGATAATTGAACATACTGAAGTGCAGGTAGTATCTGCTATAGCAAATGCAATATAAAACCCTCATATTTTCCTAACAAAGGATGCTCATACAGATAATATTTGGTATCTAGCACTTTCTCAGTGTGACTGTTCAGCAGAAATCTCCATTTTTTGTACACTTATGCCACAATAAATTTCAAAATATGTGTATCAGACCTAAACAGTTTAGTGCCAAAAAATATTGTAAAATATTAGTGAGGTCTTTTTTCTGGGCAATGCTCTGTCTGTCTGTGTTTGTGTATGTCTGTGCCTGTATTTTAAAAAGCAGTTTTACTCCCTTGAGTTTGATTTGATTCTTCCTGAATTTACCGTGTGTGAACCACCGTGTGTTCTTCTACTTCCTATATTAATAAAAAAATGCATAAACCCTCCAAGTCATAGTACCCCAGTATTCTAGTGCAAAAAAAAAAAAAAAGGTCTCTTGCTCTCAGTCCAAATATTTGACAGAATTTTCAAAATTTTAGAGAAGCTATTTTGCACTTCTTCTTTTCCTGTAAAAATTTACTCTCTCTTTCACTCATGCCATATGGACATGTATCCTACTGTGTTTAGTTTAACACAAAACTCTCTATCCTTCAGGCTTCTTGCCTTTTTGCTTTTTCCCCAAGTACTGTATGGAGTGTAATCATTTGTATTTGCTATTTCATGCCATTTTTCTTGTTTCCTTCCCTTAAATTGCACTTACTTTGTACAGGTTAACACTTGTCCCTTAAATAGTAGACCTCAAAAAGAGCTTTTTACAAGTCTTACTGGAGCTCTGCAAAAACTTTTTTACCAGGATTCCTTTCAGGTTGCCTCCTTAATTACCAGTCCTGCTCCTGATGTATCACTCTAAATCATTCCCTACAGTAATCATGTTCTTTCCAGCTTTGCTCCATACTCTGCTGCCTCTAACAGCGAATAATGGCTGCTCCAGAGGGAGGAGATGTGGTGGCAATGACACAGTCACGTTACTCATTCCCCACCCAGTGCCATTCAGGCCACCTCCACACAGATCCGGAGGACAAGCTGGCTGTGCAAAGGCTCCCGTTGTTCTGCTGTCTGACCAGGGACACACAGCAGGACACAGCCCAGTCTGAACTGGCTGCCTTCTCATCTCCTTTCTCCCCATTCCCATCCAAGCAAAACTCCATTTGCCCCTGCAAACTTTTACTAATTTATGAAGAATCATTCTCCTTAGGCCCTTGTAGCACAGAACCATCAGCAAGAAACCAGTTTTGGATGCTTCATCAAACAAAATTCCAGGTGTTCAGGTGTTCCCTTCATCTCAGATTGTAGGCTCATTATTCTAACAGTGTATTTGATTCTGTCAAAATTTTTATGTATTATGAAATCTTGAAAGTGATATACTACATTCTTTTCAACACATTTTTACTGCAGTGAATCTGTGACGTTGTCTAATAAGTAGAGCTGCAAGAAGTAAACTGTTTTGCTATGCATTCCTACATGCAGTTTTTGTTATATTAATGGTATGAGCGGTATGGTTCTTGAAGCAGGAGCAGGGAAAAATGCTATTTCATTTTGGGGTACCTGTGAATAAGAAGTAGAAATAACTTCCTATTCGTGTTGTTAAATCTTGTAGAAAAAAAAAATCAAACTAAGACCAAAACTTTAAAGCAGTATGGGTTTGTCCTTTTAAATATGAAATAGAACAATCCACTCCAAGTGATTCCATTTTTAATATGTTTGAATAAAATCTGTATTTGGCTTATCTTTTCAAAGATAAACTTCACAAGAGTTCATGTTGTTTTGCCTCTTGTCTAGAGGTCCTCTAAATTTTAATGGCTTATATTACACCTGTGGTTCATCACTGAAATTTACCTTAGTTTTTGAGGTCTCTGCAGTAATTGCCTCTTGAAAAGATCTGCTCATCTGTTGCCACATTAGCATGTTAACTGTTCATTAAAACTATGGAATCTCGCATCTATGTCCAGTGAGCTGTGGCATGGGAAAATGGCGGGAGGAAACATTGTTGCAAATCTACCTGCAATATCTGCTTAACTTCACCACTTCTTTTTCTTGTGACTGCTTGTCTGCCATGCTGAAATAGGATCCTGAAAAATTTTGAAGAGAGTTTGGGGTCCTATAGACTGTAGAATAAAGTCATGGATATGCCTGCACATCTTTTGCAGCCCATGTGTAAAACCTGTAATCTGATAAGTCAAAATAAATTTATACACAACCAAATTTGAACTTTATCAGGTTTTTTTCCCCTCTTCTGAAAATAAGTATCAATACAGTACACAGGTAAAATTCAACTCCTGGTCAAAAAATTTTGTCTTTTTCTTTTTGGGAAATGGAAACTCCAGAGGGATCATAACTGAGATAGAATTTTAGTGTAGGGTTTTCCAGAAGGGGAAATAATAAATATGACAACTTTAAAATAGATATAAATACAATAATTTTTTTTAATTTACAATTTATGTAGACTTTTTCAGAGAGGGGAAAAATACTTGAGTTTTAGTTCTGTTTTGCCTCCAGACAATGTACTCAGAAGTAGACTATTATCATCACAAGACCTATTTGAGCAATTAATTTTTAACAGTGTCTATCATTTCCTTAAACAGGTTTTACTTTTACTTATGTACTGTGGCCAAAATCTTGATTCTGTAAATATTAATAGGGAATAATTTTGCCTCAAAATGGAACTGAAGTTTATGTGAGTGAGGATAAAGAGAAACTAGAGAGTTCTTCACACTAAAATATGTATCTTGAAAACCTTGTCCTGCTTCTTCCTCCCCCTTCCCTTCCCTCATCAAACATATGAAAGGCTGAAGCCCACTTATCTCAAGCACTGTCTTTCACAATTTCCCAGTGTGATTGCTACGCTCATTTGGGATACTTGGCTGATAGATCCCTGGCTTTCATCTTGTGACAATGGAAAGGAGGGTATTCTCAGCGACAGGCCAATAATAAGAAACAAATTCCTACAAAGCTGATCCCAAACAAGTGGAGCCTCTTTCACATGACTTTCAAGCTCAGTACAAGGCATATCTATATTAACTGGCATTCCCCAATAGGTATGTAGTAATGACAGTGAACACAGGAGGAATCATTCTCCAGAAGATTATGGTAAAGAAACAGCTTCAAAGCAGAGAAAGAAAAGTGGTACCTTCCAGAAGCAATTTTGATGTATCTTTAATCATTTCTATGTGCTCAAATACTCCAATGATTAGTGCCATAGATATACCTATAAATAAATCACAGAATGTTGGAAAACATCTCTGAAACATAAACTGAAGTAGTCATCATCTGTAATGCACATGAGAAATATTTAATTAGCTGCGCAAGTGAGCTGACATGCAAGTACAGTATGTTAATTTGCAGAATTTTCTTTGAGGAACACAAGCTGTTCCTGAAGTGTATGAAAATGAAAGTAGCTTATACAAAATTAAGTTCCGAGATCAATGGCTGAACTTCTTTAGCATCTCTAAGTAGCACTTGGTAAAAACACTGCAGTTAAGAGTTGATCAGTAATTTAATTAAAAATTCAAATGTCAAAGTGTGATGTTATTACCATTATAATATTATTCCAGTAATCACAGGACTGTTGTAAATGAAGAAGACAAAAAAAAAAAAAAAAAAAGAAGTTAACAGATCAAATATGTTACAAAAGTGAATAAAATAAAACGACAACAGAAAAAAAAAAGAGACAACAATTAGAGGGAAAAAAAATGTTACCATTAAAATGAAGTTGTCAAGAATTGGAAATATCTCATGATCTGTAACACTGTAAAAAAATATTAAGTTCTTATTGCCAAATGCCATAGTGTCATCTAAAATAATGAGGAGGGAAAAGAACTATGATCACTAGGTAAGGTTTCAAGAGATCTTCAACTCCTGTAAGTGGAATAGAACAGTTTCGTTCTATGCTGGAGATGAAAATCTCCCCTACTTGGAAACAATCAAAGAGATTATTATTAACAAGGTGTTTGGGAAGTTAAGAACAGAATATCTTTTCAAGAACTTTACTAAGAAATAGAAGGTTAGAAATAGCATGATAGTTAGCAATGGAATTTGAACCTCATAAAAGCTTCTAAAGGGAGGGTGCTGAGAAAGTAACCACTTTAAAACCTCCAGGAAATGTGGCACTGAAGAAGTGATCATTAATAATGGCTGTTATGTGGCAGGAGAATCAGAAGAAGGAAAATCATCAAACATAAGGTAGAGTGAAACTGCTTGTGTTTCTATATAAGGTGATATTAATTGAATCATGTAGGCAGACCAGGGAGTAACTAGACTTGTAATAGGACAAGGGTAATTAACATTTGCAAAAAGGAAGGAAAACACACTTGGGTTAAGCATCACATTAGATGCGTGCTGCAATATTTTCTGTAATCAGGAAAATTCCATTTATTATTCACTAAACAAAAGATTCAAATTGTTTTTAAAATACTGACTATGTGATGGAAGAAAATGTTTGCAAGGTACTTTCTAGGTGATAGATTTATAGGTCAGAGTACCAACATTAAAAAGGATTTCTCAATTTCAGAATGGAAAATAAATTACATAGTACACTGAGTTTTTACATGACTATGATCAAAATCTTACACTGATATTTAGAAGGTTAGCAGGGAAAAATAGTTATATGTTGCTCAAGGGGGATGAAAATCATAAGAATAAAACCAAAATCATCTGAATTAAAGATTATTATACAATGGAATGGCAGCACATATTTCCAATTGCACTCTTACAGTTTCTTCTGATTTTGTGCCTTAATGTTGAGGTAAATTTGGGGTTGATGAAAATCTTTTCTAAAAATAGGATGTGAATCACATAAGGTAGTCTCTGAACTGCAACAATTTAAAAAGAAATGTATAATCTTACATATTTTACTCCTTCCTTTTTTTTTTTACTGGTATTTGTCCATTGGTAGATATATGTGAATTCAATTTAATCATACAGAAGAAATATTAACAATATACTTAGGAAATTAATAAAAATATACAATTTTATTTCAGATTTTGAGAACAAACACAGTGAACTTTTACCAGAGAGTTATAAGCAAAAATTAAACTGTGTTCAGCTAAAAGCAGAGACACAATAACTACTAAAAAGGCAAGGAAAATGTCAGACTATGGCATTTAAGGATAGAAGGGATAGTTAAAACTGGAGAAAGAAAAAATACAGCTTTAAAGTGTAACAAAATTGTAGATAAAAAATTTTAAATAGCTAGTAAAACACGTCAGTGAAAGAATAACAGAAAGAAGTAAGATGTTTAAAAGAATGTGATTTGGAAGGGTGTTTTAGGTTAACTAGAAAAGTCCAAAAGAGTTTCCTCAAGAATACAAACTGACTTCAAGAAAGTACATGCAATAAGATGGGAAAAACAAAAATGGCTTAGAAATAGAAAGCTAAGTGGGAAGCGTGGCCAGTATGACAATGGATTCTGCTCCACATTGGGGAATCTATATGAAAACAAGTAAGGCAGGATAAAGTACAATTTATATAGCAATAACATTGCCAACAACTATTCTGTATTGTAGATTGACTTACTGAACATGAATAAGTTTTGCACAAATTTTAAAGTAATCACTTATTACAAGCATTGTCTATAAGAAAACATAATTGTTTCTGAGATAAAAAGAGTAAATGATATAAGGAGAAAGAAAGGAAAAAAGAAAAGGAAAAGATTAGAAAGCCCAAGACCAGGAAGCTTCAGAGGAAAGAAAAAAAATCCAACAACAGTATAATAGGTGCATTGTAACTAGAGAGAAATAAGGATGATTAATGGAAGGTGAAATTAAAAGAAGTGATGTAAGAGCAAAGAGTACTACAAGGTCATCTATAGCAATGAGCTATATGAACCCTGACATTTTTACAATGGGTTTTCAACAGAGTGAACTGATCCTAAAGTATAGCAGCTTGAGTGGGACAGAGGAGAAAGAAAGAAAAGGTTATGTTGCAGCATGATGGAAAAAAAGCTTGTCTTAAAAAATTAAGTCTTTTCAACAGCTAAAGCCTCAGAGAGTTCCTTAGTGACCTGATTTGTCAAATGGATTTTTGTCCCTTGCTTGGTATTTTCAGTTCACTGCATTCTCTTACCCCAGGTTTCAGTAAATAATATCTAAAAATATTAAAATGCTCTAACATTTAATTTAATATCTTGCCTTCATTGAGTTTCCCTATCTACTTAATGTAAACATCTTAGGATTTATTTAGGACTATGTGCTTTTTGACTATTGATGGCAATCCAAGGGTCCCAAAATGTAGGAAAAATATCTAGTTCAAAGTATCACTCCCTGCAGCTATGGATTTCGACTGGAGATCGTATCTCAAAATCACTTTTTGTAGTAACCTACTGCTCTACTAAACACTAGTAACACAAATCAATCTGGCATTCCCAGAAGCCCAGGGAGAATTCTCACACAGCTTTCACTGTAAATGCATTCAGTTTGCAATAGTTGATCTAGAATCAGGGTTTCTCAGAAGAGCAAGCTGCTGAAAAAATAAACTCCTGGAAATAAAAAAATAAAAATAAATAATTAGAAGGCAATTAATCTACAAAATTGCAAAATTGTCTGACCAGAAATGTGTACCTTTCTCCACCAGGCAGGGGATCAATGAGAATGCATTGCTTGGAATGCCAACCACATTATAGTGCCTGAGAAAAAACAGAAAATTATCAGGTTTTTAACTTGCAAATTTTGTCCCTTTTCACATAGTGTACAAAAAATCCCTCCTCTTTCATCTTGCTATATCAGTATTGCTTCTGCATGTGAAAGCAGATTGCACTTTTGTTTTGTTTTCTCAGGCACTTTGACTGAGGTGAAAGTGAAATATGTGAAATACATGCATTGTGATCTAGATAATGGCATTGTTTTGTTTTGTTTTTTGTTTCACAAATGGATGGGGGAAAGGGTACATTCTTATTATGTGAGCACAAGCTGAATCTTGGGAAGGGGTGAGGTAACTCAAACAAAAGAACAGGCACAAACTTTAGTTCATCTCTTAAGAACGTTGCAATATTTCAGGTACAGCACAACAGGGAAAAAAAAGGCAGCTTCAGTGGGCTTTGTCTGACACCCTAAGGAAAAATCAGGTGATTCTGCTTGTGCTTGTGCAAAGCTTCTGACACCCCGCTGCAATGGTCCTAGCCTGGGAAAGGGAGGAAAGCACTCGAATGGCCCATCAGCACCAGATACAAAGAAAAGAAGAGGAAGGGAGCTGCTCAAAGCAGTTTCCTGTCCTTCTCAAAATGCAGTCTAAAGACATTGCTTATTTAACACTTCTTAGGGGGAGAGAGAGGGACATTCAGGATCTGAATTAAAATAATGGTGCATCTTTTAAATAGTGCAACTATTTTCAAGTCCTCTTTGGACATTCACATGTATAATTGCATCATTTAAAATATATTAAACCTCAGGAGAAAAAGGAAATTATTATATGGTTTGCTTAATCTATTTTAAAATACAATATTTAGTTTCTTGATGGTTCTGAATTGACAGGTCCTTATGATCTTGTGATTGTTGTCAGGGACTCCTTTGCTTGTTCTGTTCTTCAGCCTTGTATGCCATACAAGACTTAGACCCACTGAGAGTTTGTGTTGTACTATATTTAATTAGGTCGTTACTCATTTCGCTGTTGATACCTGAAATTTAATGAAATGGCTTCCAAGAGTGCCAATGGTAACAATAAATTATATCTACTCTGCATTAATAATTAAAATCTGCCTTTTAAAATGCTGCTCAGGGGTGTGGTCTCAGTTACTGACTGGGACCTACGTACTTAACCATAGGTGTTAACCATCTCAAACTCTGAGAAATCACATATTTGGACATATGTGTATTTCATTTTAATTCTAAGATTTGGGGAATATTGTTATTACCAGTGGAAAGGGCAATGGTCTGTCATTAGGCCTCTTGTCATTTGGGATGACTTGCATTTTGCTTTCATAAAATTGATTGGTTTCTGCTGAAAGTAAGCTGCTCAAAGACTTGGCAAACAGCATGAATCTAAGAGCCTTCTGTACATGGTATAAGTCTATTGAGTAGAAATGTGGAGACACATGACCTATATTTCTAGATAATGCTCTGTACTGGCAACTAACCCGCCTGTATATTTTGTTTTATGATTAAACACATATTGATGGGTAAAAGAGGCCTTTGTACATTTTCTATTAAATTTTGCTATTAGGCAGCTTTTAGCTTACTTACTGCACAATTAGTCTTCTTGCTTCTCACAGGAAGGCCCATTTCTTCTCTTCTCCTAGGATTATCTGAGGTTGATCTCACTCCCTCTTCTTGTAATTTATGTATTTAGGGAAGAAGGTTATCTTGCAGTTTGAATACAGAAGGCAAAGCCTAGGGAATTTTAGCTTCCAACACAGTCCCACTGAGCACTTGAAGGCTCTGTAGACCACAATTCTCTGCCAAAATTCTTTTACTGACCTAGCTGAAGTCCTCCACTTTTGGGAAGCCAGCTGAAGATGTTCAGTTCAATTGAGTTACCATTCCTTACAATGTTGAATTCTGTTCTTAATTATATTCTCCACCAATACAATGGAGACAAAAATTTCTTGCAAGATTCCCATTAAAAAAAAAAAAAAAAATCAAATGACCAAATAATAGGTATGGTAGCATAACTTGCAGCCTTTAAGCAAACACAAAGAATTTTAATGCATATTAATTACAAATTTAAACCATAAATTTTAGTTGCCTTTTTAAAACTAATTCTCTGTGGGCAGCTTTTGAATAGGAAGAATAAGGGACACAGAGGAAGTTTAACTGGAGAGACATTATTTCTTTTCCTAAAGAAAAACCAGCAAGTTTTCAAGACAACTCAGACTTCCCTCAAGTCTTAAAAAGAGCAGCGTTCAGCCTGTCTCCTGAGAGTTTTCTAAACAAAGTTACTGTTGATGCTCCCTCCACAGACCTGGCCAGAGAAACCTATAAAGCATTTTTTATTCCCAGACTGTTAATATAGAAACATCATGAAAATATGAAAAGCTGTATCTGTGACTGCCTGTGAAGAGGCAGAGGAAAGAACAGTGTTACTAAGGTAGAAATTCCTTTCACTACCAAAGGAAACGGGTGGGTGAGACTTCCTGTAATGGCTTTGGAGCAAGCACTGGCTTATAAATGGGAAGATGGGAAAAGGAAAAGAGAGATCACATGTATTCACCACCACCACCACCATAAGCAACATTTCCCTACCTCTGTCTGTCTCCCTCCCCAGAAATATTGTTCTGTCTGTTAAACAAAGAAAGAAAACAAAATCCAGTGGGGAAATCTATGTCTTCAACAGGCTTTGGGAAGATTCTGGCAAGGCTCAGACCTCTCTCATCAGAGAAAATAAGACTTTTTTTATCAATAGAATGAAAATATTAAATAGCAGTTTCTACCCATATCTGCATTTTTAGTTCCTCTTTCAGACTGGAGGTCAGAGGAATAAGCTTTTTTCTGATCCCTGTTACAACACTGTCAGCTGCAAAAAGTCATCTGCTCCATCAGAGGACCTAAATGCCACTAAACAGAACCCACAGGGACAAGCAGAGAATTCAGACATGCATACAAAGGAATCACAAGAACATTAATCTTTTCAAGAACCAACTGACAGTACATTTCAGAAAGCACATATAACTCAATTAATGTTTGTGCTCACAAAACCTTTTAATTTATGAACTATAGCTCTTGGGGTTTGCTAAACAATTAAAATCAAATCTAACTTCTCCCCTAAATTTTGCAAAGCATATTTTATAAGTTTAATTCCTGCAACTTCAGCAGGAACAGTTCATCTACATGACCCTGAGAGTAAGAAAGGAAATCTTATTGCTCAGTGATCTGCTGTCATCAATGGACAAAAATTAAATGCTTTTGCTAATCCTTTCACTCTCACTAGCCATTGACCATGAAGCTTTGTTGACCTTGCTGGAAACCCTGGCAAGAATTATTGAAAGGCACTTGAGCAAGCTATTCTTTTCTCTCAGGAAACAACCAGAGGGTAGTAGCTGCTGATTGCTCTTTTGCCTTAATGTGGTCTTATGCAAGATACTCTGTTCCTTCTATTTGATATACACTCTATGTTGTTAGAGCAATTCAGCAATATGTTGTAAACACTGCTTTTGGATGTGATCTGAACTGTACAGTCACGGCCATGGTGAAAGTGGAACTATAGTTCAAATCAGATAAAACAGAGCTATTGCTGCCAAATTACTTGAAAAACCTTAGGAGGAGATGAATAAGCTATTTCTCTGCTAATGTCAATATTTTTAACTTGCTTTTCACAGTAAGACCAACTGTTTAAATGTCTGGGTACTTTTAAATGGCCAGCAGCAGTTATTCTTTTCTTAAGTGGTTTTCAAATATCGTTTTGAGTGGGGGACTTCACTGTGGTAATACCTGGTGTGCCTCTTCAATGCTGGAATTTCAGTGTTGCACCTTTTAGCTGTGGCTACATACAGAGCTCTTTCAGTTTCTCACCTGGTGGCCTGTAGCAATTTGGACCCATCCAACTTCAAAAATCACTTCTATTTTAAACGGCCACTGATTAGACAAGCTGGGATGACCCAGCCTAATGGCTTACTGCCACTGGAGGAGGTAGTTTTGCTCTCTCCTTCCCTCACGTACCTTCTAGAGCCTCCCTGGTGTGTACTGTAGCACACCTCTGGTTATTTGCTGAGCTGTTTAAGTTCTCTAAATGAGTACAAAATTCACCCAGGAGTGAAAAGCATCTTGTTTTCTGAGAATGAGCTACTTTGTTGATACATTTTTATTTTCTTAAGTATCTTCCTAGAAGGGAATTAAGAACTATAAATTAGGGTCTGGTATGCTGTTTTTAGGACTTCTTAGTAAAGCCACTCTTCAGTGTTGCGAAGTTTGATGGCCTCCAAAGGATGCTGCAGGAAACACTGACATTACCTTTTGCCATGTGGGGAACGTAACATAGTCCAGAGGGTAGATCTTACTTCTTTAATTGATATTGGCTTAAAATATTAATTGTTCGTTTTCTATAAAATTGCGTTGTGGATCATGTTACCTGTGTACACAGAATATGATGAGTGAATTTTAGAAACTACATGCAAGGTTTAGTCAATAAATGAAGCCATTCCACAGTTCCTTGAAACTTTCCTAATTCCTATTTACAAGAGCACCAAAGTCCCATTAAAAAAGGGGGGCGAAATCAGTAGACGCTTTTTTTTTCAGTGATGAAATAGGTTAATTTCATAGCTGACTTGAAATCTTGTGACAAGTTATGGTATTCTATTATGCCATTATTAGTAGAAGACATAATCCCTTGCAGCTGTGGTAACTCATGATAACGCACAACATATACCCATCAAGATATCTCCTGACAGCAATGAAATTAACTCGTGTCACCCCTGTGTCTAACAGAATGTGCTTGCAGCTTCCTCTTAGTATGCTGTTCTAGATACCAATGAATTGCTATATGGGGAAAATGCATCTATTAGAAACAATTGCTTATACCAAAATTTTCACTGGCTTCACTGTACATTTGATAACAGATGTTTCAAGCAAGGTAAGCAGGCATTACAGGTAAATGACTGAAAGTAGAAGAATTCATAGTTATTACTTCCTTCTTAACTGTATGTTATCCTGAACTTCAACAGGATCTGTAGAACTACTCTGCACAGTTATTTCTAACACATCCTTGGTGTGGTTGAAATCCATTTCTGTGTTCTCTGACTCAGAATCAGTGTGTGAGCCGAAGCCTAAAACCATTGCAAAGTCTGCTGTCATAAGGAGCTATTTTGAAATTACAGGATGATGAAAAAACTGTTACTTACAACTTTGTTTTATCTCCTAAACTAATACTTCTAGTACAGAATTATCTATGTGACTATGAAGCTTTGAGAACATGTTTTTTTATGGCTAGTTCCAAATATCTGGGATGAAAATATATTTTAAAATATTTCAAAGAGGAGGAAGAAGGCAAATCAGAGGATAGCAAACATATTTCAGCAACACTTTAAGACTGTACTTCTAATGACTTTTTAAAATAAGTGTTTTGCAATAACAATTAAATAAGCAAAGAGATAAAAGCCAGTATTTACTGTCATGCATATTCTCACTTTCTGACAGGTTTCCATAATCAAACACTTCCACATCACAAACATCATACAAACACTGTAGTCCCAGCACGGTTTTTCCCAACTTAAATTCATGTACTATTTCCCTGATGACTAGACCAGTTCTGACTTTCATTTTTTATTTAAAAACAACAACAGCTGAACTCCAAATTAGTCTCATGGAATACCCTCAGTTTAGCTCTTTTAATAAAATGGAAAAGTTGAAAGCAGCCTGGTCACCAGGGGAAGTGTTACTTAAAGCTTGAGTTTGGCCATCAGCATTACAGAAATAAAAGACAGCTTTAAAAATAGAGACTACTGGCTTTATCACTGGTCTGCTTTGCTTCCCTTGTGGGTAAGCAGCTTTTAGCTTTAAATTTTTATTAAATAAAAAGAACAACAGAATGCTTTTTTTTTTTCTTTGATTTGGGCAGATCCTATTTTAGGAAACAAAAGCCAATAACTGTATAAAAAATAAACAGAATACTAACTGTGTAAAAGGTGTGATTCTCAACATTTGCAAGTTAGAAAAGTATTAACTGTTCCTATAAATAAAGCATATATTCATTTTGAGACTCAAGCATTTGACAGTACGAATTGACATAAGCTGGATTTAGAAACAGCAGGTTTTTACAGATTGTATTTCATACAATGTGACAATATAAATTGTAAATTTATAATAAGTAATTAATAAAGATGTAGGAAATAGTGCAGCTCTGTTCTAAAGACTAGCGCAATTACATCTTAACAGCAATAAAAACTGGTTATTGACACTAAAACTACACCATTTAGGCTTTCAAAGAGGTATGCAACATTTTAATGGCAGTCTACTGAGAGGCTAATATCCTTTGCTGGATTTTGAAAATGTAAGGATAAAAAGTTTAAAGGCAGAGGTGATTGGGGGAAAGGTGTGTCAGTGAGAGTGTGCCATGCTGCAAGAATTTTGATTGCACTGCTTTGGGATTGCTGTGTGGATCTTGTCTTCCAAACCTTCAGGCACCTCCACCCCCACTAAGACAATGAACCTCTTAACCAATACATTGATTTAAAGTTGTTTTAGAGAGCTGTGATCCAGCTGAAAAAGGTTAGATGCCTGAACCTATAAAAACAAACATGAGAAAGTATCTTTGCTACACTGAAGTGTCTGCCTCCTTCCTGGTTTTTTTTTTCAGCCTGTTTCCAAGTCTCTGCGCCTGGCCCTCCTCCCAGAAACTACCTGCTACTGTTCCTGCAGGTGTTGTACTCCTGCTCTGGAGAAAGGATTGCAGAAATATGTAAATGGGATGTAAACAGACAGATTTTCACAAAATCAGAGCTTTTGTAGAAATTGTATGTATTTTTCAATGGCTAGCTTATCTGCAGCTTTCAGTTGCCTTAAATATCACCTTGAATTATTATGTATTTTCCTCTCCTCGGCTTCTGACTTTGTACTGCCTGGGTTGGAAGTACCTTCCAAGGTAGGTGTGAGTCTTACACTGCATTTGTCAAGAAACAATGTAAATCTGGGGAACTGTGAAGTCAATGGAAAAGGTAGCACATGGAACTGCAAGTATCACCAGAGGAATTAATAACAAATCAGAGTAGGTACTCTCTTAATAAAAAACAAACGAACAAATAAACAAGATTTTATATGCTACAAACTAAACCATAAAAGATCTTTAAACTAATTGCTGAGGATCAATTTCTGTTCAGGAAAGAATTCTGAGTGGATCAGATACTGAGGAAGACTACTAGGATGATCAGGGGAAGGAGAACAGGAGGTGCTGAAAGAGTGTGGATATTGTTTAGCCTAGAAGAATAAAGGCTGACTGTAGGATATGATGACATAAAAACATCAGAAGTTTAAAACACCAGGCTGGCAGAGGAGCTGTTATAACTCATGTCAACATTGTCAACTAGACCCAAACAATAACGGTCTTGAAATAGTAAGATGACTTCTAATATTCACAAATTCTGAAGCATCTAAACACCAGTAGATTATTGAGATGAAAGATCGTATCTGTGATAGCAGGGACTTGATTTGATGAGCCAGATTGTCCTCTCCTGTCTAAAACTGATGCAAGTTATTATAATTTAAAATTCCTAGTAAAATATACATTTTGATTGAGGCAGCAAGCTCAAGGCACCAAGCAGATGACTCAGATCTGTCAAAATAGCTCACTTGGCCCACCCGACAAAAAGGTTGAATTAAGCTTTTTCATGAATGTTAAAACTTAAATAACATCACTTAAATCTGCAGTTCTCTGAAAAATTGCAACTGATCTGGCTACACTGTTGTCTTTGGCAAGTTATTTTGCTGATTGAAAGTTTCCTTTATTTTTGTATGGATCAATTTTCTTTGGCTTGTTCTTTATAAAAGGACAAAAGGATAATTGAGAAGGCACAGAATGTAGCATTGTTTTTGTCATTCTACCAGTGCAGTGGCACAATACATTTCTTTTGGAAAGATAAGGAAGACAGTAAATGGTCAGGATGGAATCTCCAATACGAGCTTCAAGATTTTCATATGAATTTTTGAAGGAATTTTCTTTTTCCATATGACAACATCTCACTTTCAGGGCACATTCCTTTTAATAGAATTAAATGTTGTGAAGATAGAAAAGTTTTGTAGCAGTAGAAGTAGTAGAAACCAAAGACAGAGAAGCAGCATCAAAACTCCTGAGGAAGTTAGAGCTCTGGTACTTGGAAAGAAAATCTATCCTTGCAAAATACTTTTTAAGGTATATTACTTAATAAGCATGTTCTGTGTCAGCTGCTTACTCCTGTGTTTTATTCTGAAAAAGTAAGTTATGGATGTAAGTAGTTTGAAAAAATATTTTCCAGGGAAGAAGGCTGAAAGCTAACTGAGTTAATTGTAACTTGATGATGCAAATTAGGGGAATATATTTTTCCCTGATTACTAAATATGTTTAGAGAAAATCAAATTCATTATTAAAAAATAAACATACAAGCTATAATTAAACTGTATTTACCTTTGATATATGCCTGTTAGCTGAAAACATCCCCAACTGTTGGTTATAAACTTTCTGATGAAAGTGTCTCCTGCCAAAACTCTGGTGTTCTGTTGAAGATTAAAGCGAGTAACTTGTGGTTTCTTTATTATAGCTGGCTCTGACAGCATTTATAAACTGACGGGAAATTTCCATTGAATCCATGGTGTTTCAGGATTCTGCTAGATGTGCATATGCACATACAGGAAGGTTCAGTGGAATTCTAGCTGTAACAGGAAATGGTGGAATATGAAGTTCTGAGGAGGCAGGGCTTTGGGGATGTCCTGATTCCCTACAAACACTGTAGAAGGAGGTGAGAGAACCTAGCTACCTACGTCAGGCTTGGCACAAAGAAGTATTTTCTTCTTTCCTCCCTTCCATGGAAAACAAAATGTGAGCATGTACCTGTCAGAGCAATTCCTAAACAGGCAGTAAATGAGCTAACTCTGGAACTGGAAGCAATAAAGCTGCTTCAGACTGAGGTTACGCCTGAGCTAATTGCCCAGGTGCAGTGCTATGCTTCAGAGGCTACACTGCTCCAAGTAATTGTAAACTTACCTGCTCAGGGATGGCTAACATATTGCTTCATTGTAATATTTAGACATAACTCAAATGAATCATCAAAAAGCCAGAAAATATCAGAACCGAATTCTTTCAGTTATTTTATATGGTCACCTGTGGTATGTGCAAGGCAGTAGCATTCTTAATTGTGCAGCAACTGTGTATTATTTTTGTGGGATCACTGCCTTATTCACTGCACACACTTGGTGTCTAAGTCTAAGCTGCACAGTGAATTGCCATGATATAAAGCATTGTGTATTATACTTTGTAATGTCTGAATGATGTCTTGTGAAACAGAATGACGTCTGCTGCTTCTTGTACTGAAATAGGTATATAGTGTGCAATGAATGGATGTAGGGTCTGATGCAAGGTAAAGATGACTTTCATAGACATCTGGTCCTTTCTTTTCCAGCAACTTTGTGAATGACTTGCTGGAAGACCCAAAGGATTTGATTTCTTCATTTCAGTTACTCGTTAGTAAAATGGGGGATCATAATCCTTCTTGGTTAAATAGGTTTTCTTAATAGGTAGTGTATAAAGCTTTATGAAGCAAACTAAAATCTAACGGAGCATCAAATGAAAATCTAAGAAAGACACTAAAATCTTTTTTCATTGCAGGGCTTGACCAGCATGAAGTACAGGAGCCACAATCGACATAAAAAGTAGTGTTGAATACTCTTTTCTTTCAACAGTGAAGGCAAAGCCAGCATGTGTTTACATAAGAATGAAATACAATTATCACACAAATTGCTCTGACCCATATCATGACTTTTTAGTGTTTTGCTTGCAGACCTCTTATATTCTAATGTGGCTTTCCATACTTTTATTCTTTCATCCCTTATGTACTTGAATGTAAAACAGTCTCTTTTCAATAACCTTTCCTTAAGTAAGCTGTCTAGAAAAACAAATTAATACTGGAAGTGTTCAAAAACTGTGTAGATGTGATACTTGGGGGCATGGCTTAAGGTGGTGGTGCCAGGTTGATAGGTAGATTTGATGATCTTTAAGGATTTTTCCAACCTTAACAATTCTATGATTCTGTGAAATGAAAAGTCGAATAGTTTAGTGATCAGACTTCTTCTCTGGGGATATATAAGGCTAATTTTCTTTGCAGGTCTATTGCTATCCTTCTAAAGGACTTGGGAATGGCTTCTTACTTCTTCCTTTTGTCCCTGTGATTCTTTCTCACCTCATATCTCTTGGTGAGATATTCAGGCTATCAATGTGTGTGTAGAGCCGGGTTGTCTCCAGTATAAATTTGAATAGTGTACAGCACACTGAGGGTCCAGTTTCATCTGGCTTATGTAGGCAATGGTAAGGTCAAGCAAATGTGCTAATAAATTGGCTAATCAAATGTGTAAGAGAGAATCAACTGGAAGCATGTAACATTTAAATGGATAAATATATTAATCCAAACAAACTTTTTTGCATATACTGAAGTCAACAAAGGATCAGAACACAGATTTATAGTTTTGATGCATAAAAACTTGTCTCATCTGACCAGCAGAAATCACGACAACTTCCTCCACAAGTTTTTCAGAAGCTGAAACTTCTCTCTTATGAAAATTTGTTACTTTTCTGATATTTTCCCAGGCATATTTTAAAGACAGACATGTGAAAACCACAAATAATAATCCAAGAGTCACTTTGAAAAATGTGTTGCTTAGTCATTCTAGCATTTCCAGTGGTATAATAGGAAATGTTTTCTCACTTCACAGAAGTAGTGTTACTTTGTGCCTAGTTCCTCGTAATATAATAACTTTCAGATACCTCAGTATATGGCACAGTAGATTAGATATTGATTAAACATTGATTAGCATTATTAAGTTTGTGTGTACTATGTTCTGATTACCGTATAAATATAATGTCCATTAAAACAAAATAATCCTTTAGACCTAGCCCACTCAAGTAGATACAAAAGAATATATCTGTTCACATATAATAATAATATGCTATTGCAACTTTACATTTGGCAATTTTCATGGAAAATTGCAGGTTTAATTATTGAGTCAAAAATCAAACTCTCTGAGTTTTTTAAGCTTTTGTACCATCTTACCCTGGGATGTTAATTTGCGGAATCTATATGATATTGTATTAATAGCATGGCCAGGAGGATTAGGGAAGAGGTCCTTCCTCTGTACTCGACACTGGTGAGGCTGCACAGCAAATTCGCCATCCAGTTTTGGGCCCCTCACTACAGGAAAGACACTGAGTTGCTGGAACATGTCCAGAGAAGGGCAATGGAGCTGGTGAAGAGTCTGGAGCACAAGTCTCCTGAGGAGCAGCTGAGGGAGCCGGGGTTGTTTTGCCTGGAGAAAAGGAGAATCAAGGGGACCTTCTTGCTCTCTTATGACTTCCTGAAAGGAGAGCATAGAAAGATGGGTGTCAATCTCTTCTCCTAGGTAACAAAGAATAGGAGAAGAGGGATTGGCCTCAAGCTGTGTCAGTGGAGGTTTAGATTGGATATTACGAAAAAATTCTGCACAGAACAAGATTGTCAAGCATTGGAACAGGCTGCCAGAGAAAGTGGTTGAGTCACCATCCCTGTAAGTATTTGCAAGACATCTAGATGTGGCACTAAGGGACATGCTTCAATATTGGACTTGTGGTGTTAGGCCAATGGTTAGACTCCATGATCTTAAAGGTCTTTTCCAACCTGGGTGATCCTATGATCTGTTTACTCAGTAGGGAAAAACTTTGCTTGGACCCCAGGTTAGCTTTGTCTTGCCTACATTGTATTGCAGCATTTGGTGTCCCTGTGCCTCAAGTCTCCTAATAAAGGTGAGGGACATGGTCTTCAGTTACAATAATTTGAGTTCAGAACATTTTTCATAGCTCTTAATTAACATAGTACTTTTTCCCTTCTAAATCTATCCCCTAGCAATCAGGGTTTGATTTAATTTGTCTTACAATATTTTAATGAATTTTGAATTTTTGGGAAAGCTATCCTTATAATTTCATTCAGTTCTGTGTTCAGTTAGTACCTGCAACCAGCAATGAAGTTTTAGATTCAGCAGAGACAAGCCACTTCTGAACTCTTGTGTCTCTTGGAGGTCAGATCTTGTAGCAGCTGCAGTAATGACTGACACTGCTACATTGCATTGCTGGGTTCACTTCAGCCATCCTTCTAAAATTGCATTTGTCTTTGCTTTAGTATAGGAGAGAAGTTATGGAACAATTTTCTATTTGGGAAAAGGTGGAGTGAAATTATTTAGAAAATGAAAAAAATGTCCCTGAGAGTAACAAATAGACCATAAGACACCTAGTACATGCAGTAGTCCTAAGGATGAGGTTCTGGTAGTAGAAAGCATATTATTTGAAAAGGAAATACACAGAAGACGGAGTGTTCATATTTCATAATATCATAGAATCATTCACTGGTTTGGGCTAGAAGTGAATTTTAAAAGTCATCTAGTCCAATGTCCCTGCAATGCATTTCAATTAGAACATTCTCAATTTGATCAGGTTGCTCAGAGCCCTGTCCAACCTGACTGTGCTGGTTTGGACAAATTTGGAGGAAAATATCCTCTGATAGAAGGCATTTACAGCCCCCCCCCCCCCCCCCCCCACCAGGTTCGGGAACAAAATTTTCCTTGGCGGAAAGTGAAAGAGATAAAAAAATATTTATTTAACAAACACACAGGAAAAGGATAATAATGCTAAATAATAAAACTTCTCCCTGTGGAGAGAAACCTGGGAAGATGTCAGAGTCCTTCTGTAGTGTGATCTCTCTCCTCCTCCTCGGAGCTGGGTCAGTGTGGGCCCCACTTCCAAGGCCTCAGTGGAAAATTCTCCCAGTGTGTTCTGATGTTGAAACAGTCCAGAAGAACAGAAGGGAAAACCAAAGTCCCAGGAAAAACAAAGTTCAACTCTCCATCTCCCTCCAGAGAAAAGGAGCTGAAAGCTGGCTGAAAAACAAGAGAGGTGCTTCCTCCGCTCTTGCTACTGCAGCAGGAGAACGCAGAGGAGTCTATCTGTGTCCTTGAACAACTGTTTCGAAAATTTCTCTGGGTTTTTTCTCTCTCCCCTCTCAGGCTCAGTTAAAAGCCACAGAAAGGCACAGCATTGATTTTCTGGGCATAGAGCAGCGATAGGGGACACACATCATAAAGTCACCCCAGGGATGGAGATTCCACCACCCTCTCTGGGCAACTTGTTTCAGTGTTCCACCACCCTCATTATAAAATTTTTGCAGCTTAGATCTAGTTTTAGTTTAAAACATTACCCTTTGTCCAATCACAACAGGCCCTGCTAAGAGCTGTGCCCTCCTCTTTCTTGTAAGTCCCCTTTTTACGCGTTGGAGTGCCACAATGCTGTCTCCCCAGAGTCTTCTCCAGGCTGAACAATCCCAAAACACTCAACCTTTCTTCACAGAAGAGGTGTTCCGTCTGTTTTCGGATATTTTTTATGGCCCTATATCTCAGAAACGAGACAAATACCTTCTGGCTTGTGTATTTTGTTTGCATGTTTTAAGCTGTCAGTCCCATTTCATGTCCAGTTCAAAATAAGGTCTCAAAATAGAAGATGGACATAAAATCCATTAGGACATTCTTATAATACTTTTGGTCCAGAGTATGTGTTCATGCTGAGAAGATAACAACTTCTGCTATGCCACATACAAGTGGATTTAAAATGCAAATAAATGAAGTTCTTTCCCCTTAGATCTTTCACACCTTCTAAGCACATGGTAAATATTATATAAAATGGTGGAGAGTCAGACTACTTCTCTTCTGAGTGCATAAGAGGATGGATGGATTTAATTCCCTTTGGATATCTGACCTTAATAAATTCTCCTACCCAGGGTTAGCCACTTCCCCTGTAGTCTGTCCTCTGCAGCTCTGACCCCAATCTTCAATTTCAAAGGATATTTGGTAACAGAGGAGCAAAAACCTGCCCATTTCATTGCTGCACAGTGCTTTAGAGTTAGGCAATCAGCTTATAGTAACTGCAATTGCCATTTTATGAATTCCCACCAAATCCTGAACTTTCTTAGTAAATTATATGCTGCCTTCTCCTCCTTTTCTCCAAAAGCCACACTTCCAAGCCATGTGTTGCAGTGCTCATGCCCAGACCTAGTGTGCAATTCTTATTCCTAAACTGACACTGCTGTGACCCCAGACACTCACTCTGTGCCTGTGTTGATCTGGTTAACACCACACAGATAATGAGGTCTTCAAATTTTGTTTCCAGGGATTGTCCCCTACTGCATTATTTCGATTATAAAATACTGCTGTATCTGTACATCTGTATCAGGGTGTCACAACTTACATACCAATATGTATTAGCATTTCTTCAATCAAGCAAAAACATACACATTTTTTCTTCTTTAGCTCCTGCTTCATTACTTGTGATTCATCATTTCCAGTGTTTTGTTCTGATAAATCTTCAAAATGATTTCATTTTTCTGCTATTATACAGTGTCAACTAGCTCACAAAACCAGAAGAATAGTTATTAAAATGTTCATGCTTCACAAATAATATTTTGACTGTTGGATAGATATAAAAGTCCAGTAGGAAAAGTATTCTGACATGATTTGTAACACGCTATCTTTCAAATGGCAAAAAAAATCAAAATATAATTGAAACAGCCTGCTCATGATGCAATCCCCTTCCCATTTTCAAACAAATGAAGGAAGCACACAGTATGCATTTTTCTGTGAATCTCAGAGCTTAGCTCTAAACAATATTTCTGTTTAGGCAGACAGTCAAGCAACTTTTCACAAAAGAAAAATAGACAACAAACACTGTGATTGCTTTGATAGTGTTCAACTGCGAATTTGTTACTGAAATTAATTCTATATATGTTTGATTTTAATACCTAATTATGAGATTAATTTATCTAGGTGTATTTGCAGGATATGGTCCATTATATTTAATGGAATAAGAAGGTGAAGGGGGAACTGTGAAAAGACAAGTCTTGTTAAAATGAAACCATTATCTTACTAAAGGATGCAGAAAATATGGTGAAGAGATGAGAAATCCCTTTTGTTAAATATGACCTGTGCCTTGTTTGAAAAGCAGAATGTTTAGCTCTCCCTCTCCCTCCATAATGTGTTGACCAGATTTTTCTCTGCAGATTTCTTTGGGCAGAGAAACTACTTTTTGTAATGTAAGATTAACAAAATGTCATCTGAATGAAACATTGATAGACTTATGCATGAAATACAGTAAACCCTACCTTTTCTATATATTCATTCACTGTAATATAAAAAGTGAAACATGATAGACCTGTATGTCTAGAATATATATTTATGCATGGACACATATGTCTGAAAATAAAATATACACAGGAATACTTTATATAGGTGACTTTCTTCTCCCTGCAAGGTTAAGCTATCTGATTAAATCAAACTCCATTCTTTCTGTTTCATCCATCACTACCAGCTGATAGCAGAAACAGCATGTACCTTCTGAAATAGTTTTTTGTTGTTGTTGTTTTATGATGTGTGAGGCAGAAAGAAAGAAGGTTTAATTTAATCTGTTGGATTGACTTTGCAGAGATGATAGTAACAGAAGCAGTATCTTCAGCTAAGTAACCTGAACAAACATGACATGGAAATTGAAAAGCAGTTTATAAATACAATACTTAAGCCCCACTTCTACCAGCCCCTTTTATAAGGATACTTGAACAAGCCATCTCTTATTACAAGCAAATTTGCTATGAGAAGACTGGGGTTTTTTTCTGTTTTAGGTGGGTTTGTGTTTTGTTTTGTTTGTTGGGGGATTTTTTATTTATTATTGGGGGGTGGTGGTGTGTTTGGTGGGGGGGTCTCCCCTTTTATTCATCTTTTTCTTTAGTTATTAACTTCCTGCAAGATCCCTTTGATGTACACGTTCATATTATTTAGCAAATTTTTCTGTTGCTTACAAGTAAAAATAGAAGACCCAGAACATCTATAATGTGTTTTGGTCTATACTGAATCTAGCCTTTCAAGTCAGTTGTTTCTTCTCATTTATTTCTTACAGTGATACATATTTATTTAATGAAACTGTCTTAGCAATAATGGAGGTTGTGAGGGACAATTTTCTAGTTTAAAAGCTTTTTAAATTGGAAGTGAAATCAGAAGGGTTTGATTTTTTTTAATGACTTTTCCATGTAGAGTGGTTTGGCTTCAATGCCAATAAAATCTAGAGTAGAAGGAAATTTAGGGTATATTATAGCAATAGAAACAGCATGTGTTTCTTTGAGACCTCTATCTCACCTCTTCCCCACCCAAATAAAATCAGGCCAAATTCAAGCAGTCAATTAAGAAATGCCAAGTCCTCTCCCACTTGAACACTCATGTTTGCAAACTGGCATTTCTTCTGAAATATTTGAAAAAATACTTTTGATACTATAACTATGTTAATAAATCAGGGAATCACAGAATGGGTCAGACTGGAAGGGACCACAGTGCATCATCTGGTACAACCTCCCTGCTCAAGAAGGTTCGTCCCAGAGCAGTTTGCAAAGGACTGCATACAGATGGTTCCTAAGAATCTCCAGTGTGAGATACTCCGCAACCTCTTTTCCTGCTCTGTATCTATTAGCAAACAAGTTGTCATGCTTTCACATGGAATAGCGCTTTGACAAGTGGTGAATAGATGCAATTATCATCAAGCTACTCTAACCAAAATTTTAGTTACAACCTCCAAGTTCTTCTGGTGTTTCTTTGGCTGTGCTGTCTATAAAACCATGCTGAAAAAGCATTTGGATATGCATTTCTCTTAAGCTCAAGGGACAATGCATGGCTGCTTCATAATATTAAAAAAAAAGGCAACTGAAAACCCACAATGTTTCAAGACGTTTTGAGGGCTTCACCAATAATCTCAATAATTAATGATCACAGAATCATTGAATGGTTAAGGTTGGAAAGAACCACAGTGGGCTATCTGGTCCCTGCTCAAGCAGGCTCATCCTACAGCACATTGCACAGGATTGTGTCCAGATGGTTCTTGAACATCTCCAGTGAGGGAGACTCCATAATTTCTCTGGGCAACCTGTTCCAGCTCTTGGTTATCCACACAGTAAAAAAGCTCTTCCTCATAGTCAGGTGCAACTTCCTGTGCATCAGTTTCTGCCCATTGCCTCTTGTCCTATGGCTTGGCACCACTGGGCAGAGCCTGGCCCCATCCTCTTGACACTCTCCCTTCAGATACTTACAGACATTGATGAGGTCCCCTCTCAGTCGTCTCTTCTCCAGGCTGAACAGGCCCAGTTCCCTCAGCCTTTCCTCATAAGAGAGATGCTCCAGTCCCTTAATCACCTTTGTCACTGTCTGTTGGACTTATGCAAGGAGCTCCATGTCTCTCTTGGACCTCACACCTGGACAGAGCACTCCCAGTGTGACCACACCAGGGCTGAGTAGAGGGGCAGGATCACCTCCTTTGAGCTTCTGGCAAAGCTCTTCTTAATGCACCTCAGGATACCATTGGCCTTCCAGGCCACAAGGACCTGGCTCATGAACAGCTTGTTGTCCAGCAGGACTCTTGGTCCCTCTCTGCAGAGCTGCTTTCCAGCAGGTCAGCCCCCAGCCTGTGCTGGTGCATGGGGTTTTTCCTCCCCAGGTGCAGGACCCTGCATTTGCCTTTGTTGAATTTCAGCTTGTTCTTCTCTGCCCATCTCTCCAACCTGTCCAGGTCTGTCCGAAGGGCTGCACAGCACTGTGTGGTATCAGCCACTGCTCTCAGCTTTGTGTCATCAATGAAGCTCCTGAGAAGACATCTGCCCCTTCTGATGAATAAGTTAAAAAGTATTGGACCCATTATTAAACCTTGGAGGACACTAGCTGTGACAGACCTCTAACTAGACCCTGTGCCACTGATTATGGTCCTCAGGCATCTGCTGTTCAGCCAGGTCTCAACCCACCTCACTGTTCACTCGTTCAGTCCATGCTTCCTGAGTCTGCCTGTGAGGATGTTGTGCAAGACAGTGTCAAGAGCCTTGCTGAAGTCAAAGCAGATGATATCCACTGCTCTCCCCTCATCCAGCCAGATAGCTGGCTCATCATAGAAGGCAATCAGTTTGGGCAAGCATGATTTACCTGTACTGAATCCTTGATAACTACTCCTGATAAAGTTCTTATTATTATGTGGATCATGATGTCCTCAGAATCAGACACTCCATCACCTTTCCAGGGATACCGGTGAGGCTGACTGCCCTGTACTTCCCTGAGTCATACTTCTTGCCCTTTTTGAAGACTGGGGTGACACTTGCATTTTCACAGTTCTTTGGCACCTCTCTTGATTGCCACAACCTTTCAAAGATTGTGAGAAAGTGAGAAGCCTTGCTTTGGGTGTTCACCTGTTTGCTCAGCACTAGAGGATGTGACACCTCAGGGACCATAGACATGTGGATGCCATGTTTGGCTAGGTGCTCTCTCACCCAAAGCTCTTTGACCAAAGGAATGTCTTCCTTCCAAGATTCCTTTACCCTACTCTCCTCAATCAGAGATCCCTGAGGTCTGGTCTTGTCGGTGAAACCCAAAGCAAAGAAGGTATTCAGTGTTGCCTTCTCTGTGTCCTGCTACCAGGGTCCCCACTCTAGTAACAGGCTCTCACTATCCTTAATTTTCCTTTTGTTATTTGTTGTTTGAACAAGTCCTTCATTTTGTCCTTGTCGTACTTGGCCAAATCTAATTCCCAATGGGTCTTGACCTTCCTTCTCCCATTTTTACTTACTCTGACAACCTCTCTATATTTTTTCCAAGTGGCCTGACCCTGCTTTCATTTCCTTTGTCTCTCCTGGCTATGCTTGAGTAATAACAGGAGTTCCTTTTTCATCCATGTGGGTCTCTTGACCCTTTTGCCTGATTTCTTGCTCATCAGGATGCATTGGTCTTGACCATGGAGGAAGTGATCCTTGAATATAAATCAACTGTCTTGGACCCCTCTTCCTTGCATGATCTGTTCCCATGGGATTCTTCCAAGAAGAACCTTAAAGAGGCTAAAGTTAGCTCTGCTCAATCAAGCTGTAGTGTGACTTTCAATGTCCTGGACATCTCAACAGCTTCTTTATGAAGAGACTCATTCCCTAACAGTTGTCATTCATCCATCCTGAAAACAGCTTTAGTAACTAAGGTAGTTACAAAGCTTGAAATGCATTTTATAGATACGGCAAATGTAACTTTGGACATGCCATATTTTTCAACTTTATGTAAAGGAAGAGTTAAGGTAGATTTCAGCCACCTCTCTGTTATTTCAGTTTCCAATATGAATGCAGGATGTGAAGTTGAGCCACTGTGTAATTTTAGCAGCATCCTTCACCACAACAAACGATATGGGTGTAGTTTTGGAGTTTGGGGGGACGGGTGTGTGTTTTATTGGGTTTTGTGCATTTTGAGGGATTTTTTTGGTTGTTGTTTTTGGAGGTTTTTTGTGAATGGTAATTTAGTTTCCTACTTCAGATGAATTATATACCCTAGACTTCTTCAAGACAATGCCGAGACTTTGGGTAATGTTTGTTCCTTCAAGTTGATATGAGTTCCTCTGCAAAAAACCTATGACAGGAAAAATTCTCCTTTACCAGGTCCCAAGCTCTGGTTGTGAATTTATGCTACCACAGTAGTTTAAAACTTCTGTGCTCCATGTGAGAACCTTACTTGTATATTCATTAATTGTTGAAATACCCTTAGGGTATAAAAGTAGAGATTGACAATATTCAAAATTCCCTGATATAGAATGTCAGCTTTATAAACTTGTTACTTAATGTACTCTCCAAATTGTCAACTATCATAGTTTTTTGCTTCCTTGCCAAGGTATTCTAACTAAGCACTGAGAAAAAGTTTTAGTAAGGAAAAGTGTCAGATTTTTACCCTTTAAGAGAAATTGATTCTGCCTATGAATTCATCTTGGGTAGAAATTAACTACATTCTTAAATGGACATAGTACAGAAAGAAGCGATGGTGTTATGCTAAAGCTCCCATGTTAACCTTATTAATGGAAGTTAAATACAGGATAATTTAGCAATGACTGCTATATATAAGAACAGATGGCTGGTGGATGATTTCCTTCTGTGTACTGAAAAATTCCAATTAAGGCAAAATTAAATTAATTAATAATATCATAAAACTGGTATTCCACATTTTACTATGGATTATGCCCTCCTTAGCAGGGAAAATTGCATTAATTGCTTCAAGAAAGGAACCATTCTGTGCCTGCAAAGGACTTGGTGGTGAACTGTTCCACTTCCTGCCACTGCACAGTTATGCATAATGTGACCATATGGAATTCACAAATCCTAAGCAGAAAGGCTATAGCAACATTTTTGCTCCAAACCCAAACTACTCTGCCATTTACGTGAAGAATCTTAAAGATAATAGTATAAAAAGTTTTTATGCATACTGGATACCCATTAGAAAGGACATGCATAAGAATACATGATATTATACTCATTAGAGGACATCATTATGCTTGGTGTATTGCATGGCCTGCAAAAATATTCTTATACAAAAACGTTTCCTAAGCCCCACTAAATATGATTGCCTGTCTCTACATAAAATAGGTCATGATTTTGGCTTAACAGAGGGTTAAAAGTGAGGGAGAAACTACCTTCTATTTTTTTCAAATCCCTAATTTCACTTGATAGTGTATTACTGTATCTTTGAATAGGATATTTTGACTTTTTTTTCCTGGTAAGTGTTGCAAGTCCAAACCCATCTTACACCTGCTCTGTTCAGATATGAGTCCCCTGCCAGGGGCTTGAGGAAAATTCTGAAGCAAAATTCAGAGGTTTTTTTTAACTTTTGTACTCTTTTTGTTGGATCCGATATGCGCAGGTTGGGTATCTGGCACTCAGCCTAAACGATGCTTACTGTTCTCCTGCCCAGCAGTAGTGCATTGGGTTTGCAAGCACTGGGTGTAGTTTCAGTTGCAAGAGACCTTGGGACTCCTTTCCTCAGCCCTGATGTCTCAAATAGTGAGGGCTGATGTATTATGTGGCAGCCCAGAGTCAGATTGTCCTTGTCTTGTAACAGTGTGGTTATACCTCACATGGGCTGGAGTCATCCATCCTGCAGCTGCTGGAACACCATGACTGTAGATAGCCAGGGCTTCAGTGTCTGCATCTGAGCTAATCTCCCCGGCCTCCTTGTGTCACCACTGGAGAGAAAAATGGACTTTTAGGGAATGATTTGGTGAATCACACTGCAGAAGTGCATGTCCTCTCTAGAAATTACACAAGCAAACTAGATAAATGAGCTGTGCACATTTACAGGTTAGCTGTAGGTGGTCTAGTGAATCTCACTCAGGCATGCTAAAGATTGAATATATAAATGCTCCAAGGAATACTTTCCTCTTTTAGTGTTTCCTAGCAGCACGAATTGTCTGGGAGCATATATGAACCATGAAGAAAGCATAAAAGAAAGCACATGAGCCTGTAAGTGGACCCTGACTTTTGTTAGTTATGATATATCTACAAAGTAAGTTCAGAACAATGGCAGTGGCATCCCTATAGATATGTGCAAATAACATCAGAGAAACCAAAATAGATCAAAGCAAATCTCTTAAACTGAACTTTATGGGAAAACATTTTACCAGTTACAGAAGAAGACCAATTGTAATATGGCACCTGACATTTTGTATTAAGAGGATTTCTATTTAGCCACAAAGGTAACATAGAACCCTTAAAGACCTAGATATTTGACTGTAATACATTCTGGACTGTGCAGCTAATTAAATTGTGTCATTTGTCCATACTAGATACTTAACCAGCATTAAGTCTCTATACTCATCACCATAGCAGGAGTTCTGGAGACCCCAAAGGAGATGAGTGATATGCCTCCTTAGTATTGAAACGTACTGCTAAGTTGTTGCAGCAGCAGGAGATTGTAAGATCAAGAGGCTTAATAGCTTTGGTACAAGAGCAGAGCTACATTAAATGCAGTAAAATGCAAGAACTTACTGTATGTTCATAGCACTGAAAGCCCCCTAGCTATACATAAAGGAGCTGACAAACCGCACGTATGTAGAGTTCATAAGTTAAGCAAGTTTAAGGAGAATTTTACTGTATGTCACTTCAGACAGCGGTTTTATTTGAAAATTATTTTTTGCATGCCAAAATATAGCCTCACAAGATTGCAAGCTAATCACAGATGGGTCTATTTTATAGCATGAGATGCAAAGCAAAACCTGCAAACATATTTTTGAAGCATATTTTTCAACATAAGTGTTGTGTTTTTCTTTTCCTTCTTTCAAAAAAGTTGTTGCCTTATTGTTTTCAATGCATCTTCATACTTTTACTCTGGTCTTCTTATTAAATCAAATAACTAAAGACTTTTGTTTCCACAAAAAAAAAATTAGTACAATATTTTGCTCTTTTTGATATTTTTCTATTATTACATCAGGAGTTCCATTTTAAATTTAAAAAAATATTAGTATAGAAAATAATGCTAAGGCTTTCAAAATATGTTTTGCAAACCTGATATTTTATATAAATCCAATGATAAGAAAAGTTTCATCTTAGGCATTACACAAAACCTTAACAACCTACTCACCGTTTTAGTTACCCGTGTACATGACCATATGTACTATGTCACAATCTGGCATATTAACCCAGGTTCTTTGCTATGAGAGCCTCCTTCTTCACAGCACCTGTTTTATTGAGACAGGTCTCCATGGAGAGGGGATTAAGAAATAAAGGACTTGAACTCTTGCCTTGTTTGTGCACAGTCTCAGACTTTTGTCCTCCTGTGGCTGCCCCACCTGCACAAACTGCCCCAAGACTGCTGCTGAAGCTTTCTGAGCATCAGCAGCTCTCCCTGCCACCCAGTCTGTGTCCTACCTCTGCTATTTTCAGCTTGCATTTTTCCATCTTGGAATACATCTGTTTCTGCTGCAGAATGAGCTCAGTTAACAGTTCTTGTGCAACTAATTTGCCTGTGTCTATGTCAGGTTGGGGCTGATTGCCTGAGGGTAACTGCCTCAACAACTTCTTTCAGGCCTCGCTCTATGAGCAGCATTTTGAGCTCTTTTAAAGTATTTCCTGCATATTTCAATTTTCTTTCTGAGAGTAATTGTTCACATTCCAGTTTACAGAGTTCAGAATATGTTTTTGACTGGCTCATTTTACTTTGCATAAGGCATTTTTTAAAAAGAAATTCCTTTATACAAATTTTCTGGGAAATTCTGCCTTTTCTCCAGTGAACAGTCTCTCACACATTGTTGTGTTCTAGTTTCTTTTTCCCTGCAGACTGACATCCTGTGGTTGGCAGAAAGGTATGGGTTCTCCTGCCTCATGTGGTTTCCCCAAAGTGAAAAAATCAAATAAACAAAACAGAGCAATCAAAACCAAACAAAGCAAAAAACCCCCACAAAAAAAAAAAAAAGGCAAAACAAAGGTTCTCTGCATCAAGTGGGGGTGGCTGGGCTTATAAGTAGACCTACGTCTGTTGTTATCAACCACTTGAATGAGAAAGAATAAATGTTCACCACCTTTCCTGACAGCTACATAAAAAAAAAATAAAACAAATTGCCAGTATTTACCCATGTGAGCAAATTATGTGAAATTTCAAAGGTTTACTATAGTACCTAAAGTAAACTTCCATACCCCTTCCACTCCTTTTATTCCAAGACCTCTTGGTCTCTCACAGCAAATGGAGAGGCACAGCAGAGAGCCTGCTTCCAGTTTCCATCCTGGAAACTCTGTACATCCCCACTGCAGGAAAGAGCAAGCTGTCTGAACTGTTTTAATTATCTTCACACCAGGGTATTCCTGGAAATTCCCTCAAAATAACCACTTTGAACCTTTGGAAGGTGTAGCCAAGATAGGGGATCTTGACATTTGGCTGTTTAAGTCTTACTCATAGAATAGGCTGACTAGAGCATATGTGTTCAGGGCCTTCTTCTTGCCCTATTGGCTTCTGAGTTTGTATCATCCTTTTCTTACAGTCATTAATTTAAGAAGATATTGATAGCCACAGCTTTTTCCGAAATTGTCTTCCTCTGGATCATTATTCAGGCATGTTTGAAGGAAATTCCAGGTCTTGAAATAAATACTTATTTATATCTGGATACTCAGATCCATCATAACCTGTGACAGTTCTAGCTATGGAAACGGATAGCAAGGAATACGCAAAAAGTCCTCTGCTAGTCCTTAGAAACTACAGGCACAATAGCTCTTTCAGAAAGAAATTATATCACTTTCCAATTTCAAATACCTTGTTCATTTGTCGAGATATACTTGACCAATTCTTCCCATCTTCTAATTTACCTTGAGAGTTTTGCAATTATTTGGAGGTATTAATATCTGAAAAAATGTTTCAGAATACAAGAATTGTGTTCTGAACCCCATTTGATATTGTAGAATGGATGTTAGTATTTTATTCACTGTTGTTGTGTTACAGAGGTAATCATGGTTTCAATGCCTTAGTTTCCCAAAGGAGGTCCAATCCACAACTGACAATGTTCTATCTGAGGATAAAAAAATCTATTCAGTGATGAAGTGCTGCAGCCATTAAACTGCAACTTTGCAATCAATGTAAATCTTTCATTGCACCAACAAGAGAAGGCAAAAGTATGATCAGTGCCCTGTGAGGACTAATTTCCTTCAGCTTTCTTTCGTTTTCATACTAATTAGAGGAAAAAAGTTCTGTACTGAAAAAACCCTTCTGGTTCAGGGTCATTGTCACCCTTTTTGTCAGCACAGAGAAAGACCTTCATGAAAGGTCCACTGAAAAGGCACAAAGTGGTATTGCCTTTCATTCCCTACCAGTACCTTTTCCTGCTCTATACCTTTTAATGAACAAGTTGTCATGCTTCCAAAGGAATAGAGCTTTGACAAGTGGTGAATAGATGCAATTATCATCAAGCTACTCTAACCAAAATTTTAGTTAGAACCTCCAAGTTCTTCTGGTGTTTCTTTGGCTGTGCTGTCTATAAAACCATGCTGAAAAAGCATTTGGATATGCAATTCTGTTAAGCTCAAGGGAAAACATTCTGCAATGGCTGTTTCATAATATTAAAATACCAGCTATCCCCTTTGATGTGTAAGCAGCAGCTGAATATCTACTTTAAACGGTTGTGTGTTAAAAAAAAAAGGCAACCGAAAACCCACAATATTTCAAGGTGTAAGAAGCCTTTGTTGAATTTCAGCTTGTTCCTCTCTGCCCATCTCTCCAACCTGCCCATCTCTCCAACCTGTAATGAAAGTGCAGGTTTACAGTAAATATTAGGAATAATTTTTTTACTGTGAGGTGATGAGGCACCAGAACAGGTTGCCCAGAGAAGCTGTGGATGCACCATGCCTTGAGGCATTCAAGGCCAGGCTGGACGGAGCACTGAGAAACCTGGTCTAGTGAAAGGTGTCCCCGCACATGGCAGGAGGGCTGGATTGAGAGGATTTTTAAGGTCCATTCCAACCCAGGCCATTCTACAAGTCTATGATTTCATGACTCTGTGAGCTCTGTTTAAGTTTACCTGGTGTTTTGCCTCAGAGTAAATATTGCTGATTTTCTCTCATGAAGTTGATAAAATATTTTGGTCATTATCTACATCAGAAATTTTAAGAATAAATGGACCAAACACCGGGTGAGCAGGCCTTTTGAAAAAGATATGCATTGATTTCTTTGTAATTCAGATTCATTAAGACAGTGGTATTGACAGCTAAAAGAATATAAGGGAGAATTTAGTTTATATAGCTGGTTCTGTTTGCATTCCAACTTTGGGAAGCATGTAATTCACCTAAACTAGTATCAGAGTTTATCCTGAATCCAGATACCAATGTGCCTTGAAATAGCTCAATCTCATATCCTCAAATTTGAAACCATTTTCTCCGCCTTTAATTTTCAGCATGCATCATTTTTGTGTAGGGATCAAAAGAGGCCACTGGCTGTTCATCACCCTGTGTCTGCAGTTAGGTTGTATGCCTAGCGATCTAAACTTAGAGTACTTCTTGTTGAATAGCCAGCTCCATAAGGTTACCTTGGAAAAATTACTGCTTTGATTTGAGGGCACTTTACCTAAGAAACCAGGCATCTAACCAACAAACATCTTCATGCTTGATCCTTTCAAGCTGTTATATGGAACTCAATTCATACTTAATGTTGCTGCAGTCTCATGGCTTGAAATGCCAGGGGTATAGAGCTAACAAATGGGATGCTTAGTCAAATGGGAAAAGGAGGATTGTCCCTTAGGCTTGATTCATCAGTCAGTGACTTTTCTGTAACTAGATGGTGTTTTGTGAGGAGAATTGCTTGGGGTCATGTAGTGTTGGAAGGAGTAAACAGGCAACTGCTTTAGGGGTTGAAATGGTTTCCTTCTAACTTGTTTGCCTAAACTTCCCCCCACAAGCCATTCTTCCTGCCTTCTAATTTCTGACGGTTTTGAGGAGCTGACAAGAAAGAGGGATTTGCACTGTAAGACTGTGTGTTTAAAAGAGGATTGGCCGATGCTGTAGTTAGGGCTACAAACAGGTGAGTGTATCTGACAGAAATTGCATGTAGGGTAATCAAAGTGTTTTCATATATATATTCACGCTACTTTAATAAGGAAGCTGTGCAGCTGGATGTACATGCAAGTCCTTCTAACAGGCCTTATCACAACACCAGCTACCTCCCCCCAGAGTATCTCCTCTATGGGCACAGTGTGAATGTAGCTGTTGACAATACATTCCAAAGACCAGTTATAGCTAAATAACCCTTGTTTTCATGCTGAGATGCATCCTTCGATTAAGCATTTTTTTTACAAGAAAAAGGTTATATTAACAAAGAACCTACTTCCTTGCCATTATCTTTGTTTATACACCTTTTGCATACTATTAATGCAGAAACCAAGTAAAGTCTTTATTTTTATTAGTATCTCTCAATCTTTAATCATCCAAATACCTCACAAACTAATGACCTAAATATGGTTATAAAATTCTTGGGATAAAAGCTTTTCCCTGATCTGATGACTCCTTTTAATTACCTGCCAATAAACACATACTTATCAAGAATATATAGCTCTTCATCAGTCATCCTTTTTATATAATGTTTATAGTCCACATTTTATTTCAAAGGATTTTACAAGCTACAGAGCATGTACAATAGTCATTTGCTTTATATGGTGCTCGGGGGCATTACACAACAAAGTACAAACAGCTTATCCTTCACCCCCACTGAAATGTAGTCACCTCTGAAGTGAAAGGTAGCAGCTTTTTAATAGCAAAAGAAAAACACTATTATCTAATTAAAGCGACAAGCTACATGTAGTTAGAAAGAATGTGGTTGTTCAAACTCGAGTCTTACTTATGACTTATTATTCATTTTTCTGCTCTCCCTCCCCCACTTCGCTTTACATGCCAGGAGAGGAAAATGCCTTAATGTACGACCTGCTCTTTACTTAGACCTTTTAGTTATCCTCTGCTGTTTTGCAGGACTTACAGAACTGTTTGAGCTTGATCCCTCTATGTTAGCCGTGAAAGAATCCAACAGCTGCCGCTTCATCTGAAGGATTTCTGTGGGGAAAAGGGGTTCTTTTAAACTAATTCCTCAGGCTGCTCACAACCTGGACTTTCCCCTTTAGATGTCCTCTGTGGCTCCCTAACACTTTTGGGACTCTTTGAGCTGCCTGAGCTGTCTTCCTTTCCTGATGGTGGCATTTTCTCTTCAAAGAACAATTTTTGCTGCCCCTCTATTCTGTGCAGGGAGAAAATGCCTTTGAAATCAACATGGTTCTGCAGCCAAGTAGTAAGCATTTAGAAACATCTATCTACTTCTCATTTGTTTAAAATTTGTTAAATCCTATGGCAGTTAAACAGGTATGAAGTGATTTTCTTTTAATGTTACTTCCTTCTGATAGTCTCTGCAATGAAGCTGCATCAGTTTCAAAGGTTTCACACTCCCTGCGTAGAATAGAGCTGTTACAGCAATAGCCCTTTGAAAAGGAAATGGCAAATGGCACCAGCAGGACAGGCAAACAGCTTAAGCCAAGTTCATGTAGCTCCAGAAGTGCCTGGAAGCAGATGACGTGTGAAAGAGGGAGGAGGGAAGAGAGTCCAAGCTTAGAAAACATCTGTTGAAAGAATTAATTGAACTAGTTACCCCACCCTAAACAAAGCATAGCAGTTGAAAGCAGAGGATAGCAGCTGCAAAGAGTAGCTGCAGAAGGTTCTTACACTTGTGCAAATACTGTGAGACCTATTATTTAAAACAAAATTACAAGAAAAACCCATGTTCAGACAGGAATTCTCCCTTTTCAAAGAGACTATTAGGTAGACATATGGTTTAGTTTTTATAAGCATTTCTTATGTTTAATATGACCGCTCTGTTATTAGTTCCTGGATGGCCATGTTTATTAGCATGGCTCTCTCTAAGCAAGGGGCTTTCATGATTTTTAAGGTCTTTCTGCTGTACTATTTTCTGCTGCACACTGGTTCTGACAATGCCACCAATACTTGTCAATAAAATAGAACAAGACATAGTCTTCTTCAAATGTTCAAACCCTCTTCCCTTCCAGAAGCCTGTTGGATTTATCAGTACTGCCTGTTGGGAACAATTTGGAGCATCACAACCAGTCAAACTATGGTTGGGCAGTACCTGTAAAAAAGCTACTTGGAGCAAAATAAAATCATTCCAGGGAGCATCCCAGTGTTAAATAGTAAGGATACTCACTCACCACTGCTTGAATCCATGGCCTAACTGTGTTCAGTTCACCAGCACAGCCATATTCTGATGTCCTCCAAACAATGCTCATCCCCCTACCAACCCCCACTAAGTAGTAAGGAGAGTGGTCGGAAACCTGTGCAGCCGTGACGTCCTGACTCTCTGAGAATGCAGGAATGTCGAGGCACAGGAAAAAATTAGGAAAGACACAAGTAGAAGAATAGATTTCTGTGCTTTTGACAGCATTCAATTGCCTGAAGATCATCCTTTCAGATAGGATGGATATAGCCATTGATTTAAAACTCCACCAGTGTGTAAGTGGTTTGTTAAATGAAAATGAGCATTTTGTTAAATTCTGTGTAGGTTAGTTCTTGAACTAATGGAAGGTTCACTAGATCAGGATATTGGATTATTTCATTTTATAGTTTTCAAAGCTACCATGGGAGGATTCATGTCCATCTAGAATATTTTTCAAGAGATGAACATTGAGAGTGGTGGCTTCTGCACTTAATTTAAAAATTGTGGTAAGTAGTTCAGTAATCATAAATTATTCTCTCATTTCAATACTGCTCAGAAAATAGTGAAGAAAAAGTTGTACAATTGACAAATAATTTTATCTTCAATGGAATCCTTATTTTTGCACTTTTTAAAACATTAAATGGGAGAAAACATAGTTCTTATTCCAGAAACCAATGTCAGTTTGCATAAAGTCCAGGCAATGTTGATTGATATAATTTTTATGCTTGGTGATAGGAAAAAAAACCAAACATATAGGAGGGGGAAGTTGTGTTTGGTTGATTTTCTTTTTTGTGTACCGTTTTCCAGAAATGGCTGAGTTTAAAAACCCCAGCAAACAGGCAAGCACTTAAGGATGCATGTGGGAATTAGGCACAGATTTCTCTCTGTTGTTAATAGAAACTGTGCATCCAACACTTGTTCAGTGTAGTGGAAATAGACTTGAGTCTTAATCTAAAGTGCATTGTGAGAAACTGTTTTATTTTTTTCATTGGAGACTATTGTGAATGATGCAGCTGCAGTGGACAAAGCAAGTCTAAAGGCAAGTGAAGTAAACTAAAAGACCACCATTGAATCAGGATCTGTTGGACCATGGACCAGAGGCAGAAACGGATGCTCCTTAACCTTTCATCATATTAATAATTTAACACCACTGATCTCTCATAAAGGATTGAAATGTATTAGTTTTTCCTTTGAGACTACATTTATCTTTTTCTTTTCCTCCCCTACCTTAAATTCTGTTTTATGTGGCCTTTCACTAAAGAACTTATACAGAATCAGCAGAACTACTGTGTATATATGGATTAGACTTTTTACTTAGGTTTTTGTAAACTTCTGTACTGATTGTGCAGGACACCAGTCTCTGCAGTGTCTTGAACTGTTCCTGTGTTCTCCTGATCACCAAAAAATAAGCAGTGATTCCTAATTCCAAGTTCCTACAGGTTCTCAGCTTCTATCTTAAGCATTCATTTTGTCTATAGCTTAAAATATATTTTAAAAGAAGTCACCAATCTCTTCTCTTAAATATTTGTTGTGGTCTCCAATTCACATAGAAAATCCATATCCACGATAAAAATTATTTTATGAACATATTAATCAAGGAGGTAAAGGTGGTGGACTGCCACTCCTTCAGCTTCCTGTTGTGACTTAACCCCAGTAGACAGCTATCCGTACTGTCACTCTCCCCCAGTGGGATGAGGGAGAGAACTGGAAGGCTACAAGCAGAAAAGTTTTGGGTTGGGATAAAGATAGCTTAATAGATGAAGCAAACCTGTACATGCAAGCAAAGCAAACCGAGGAATTAATTCACTGCTTCCCACTGGTGGACAAATGTTTAGCCTTTTCCAGAAAACAGGGATTCATCACATCTAATGGTTAGGAAGACAGAGGTCATAACTCACAACATACCCTTCCTCCTTTTTCCTTCAGGTATTATTGTTAAATAGGATGGTGGTGGGAGGAAACAGTTAAAACCAGAAGATAGGCAATGAGGAGGGAATAGTTTGGTTGTAAGTGATCTTGAAGCTGGGAATGATAGAAAGGTTGGTGTGGGAAAGCTCCATTTATCATGAGTAGCATGCTCATCCTCTGCCCGTTTTGAGAAGCAGAATTCCTGTGCAGAGGTAGCACACTCCCCAGACATACCCAAAGCCTTTTGTTACAGTGAGGCAGGCAGGGAGCCCCATCCCTGCTGCTGGCTAGGATGAACAGAGCCAAACGGAGCCTGTGTCCTCATGTGTCTGTGACACCTGCTGTTGTTAGTGAGGGAATGAAATAAATCTCCTCTTTGCATTTCTGCTGTGGTTTCATGGTTGCCTTGGTTACCTCTATGTGTAGGTTCATGCAGATGGGACCCCGTATGGTATGGAACATCCCTTTGGTCAGCTGGGCTCAGGTGTCTCAGCTGTGCCCCCCAAATCCTTGGGCACCCTCAGCCTACTTGTTTTGAGGCAGCATGAAAAACAGGAGTACTGCTCAGGATTAGCTAAAACAACCCTGTGTTATCAACACTATTTTGGTCACCAAACTAAGCTAAAACAGCACCGTATTGGCTGCCACAAAGAAAACTAACTCCATCCCAGTCCAAACCTGCACAAAGTCTCACCTTCCCATACTTATCTGGATTTCACATAATAAAATTATGGAATGCAAGAAGGGAAAGCTTTTTTGTTGTTGTTGTTTTTGTTTTTGTTTTTATTTTAGAAAAGAATTAGCTTAGAGTAAGTTAGAAAGTCTTGAACAATGCCATCATTTCAGGTAATGCACCAGAGCTTCTACCAGGAATGCAAACATACAATGCTGGAAGTCATTAGAGTGACATAAAGCAAATATTGTACACTATGAAGTAAAACCTGTGGGTCAAGGCAGGATGCTGAGAGGTGAGCAGACAATTGGGAATAAAATGAATCAGTAACTTACCAGTGAAGGATAAAAGTTCGGAGGGATAAAAGCAAAAGAAAAAAGAATATGTTAGCATAATGAAAAGTGTGAAATTAGAACAAAAATGAAACTTATGAGAAAAAAAATGCCTTTCAGACCTCAAGGTTGAAGAAAATTGCTTGAGTAACATGAAAAAAAGATCTTGTGGATATTCAGAGGCATGAAAGTTCATCTCTAGAAGTTTTGGTGATGTAGATCAGAAAGAAAGGCATTTTCCTGGAATTACCTGATGCAGATTTTCTATGTAGAAATCTATTAAGGGAAAAATGAGAAGATTAAAACTACCTAAATCCTTACTGAGTTCCCATCCAAAATACAGTTAATTATTCAGGCCAATATATCAAGTCATTCTGAACTTTTGCTGTCATGAACAGACTTAGTTTTTGGTTTTTTTTTTATGTGAATGGATAAGACATTTTTTCCTTAACAATTTAAATTACAATGGTTTCTGAAAGCTAATGAAAGCAAATTGCACTATTCTGGTGGATGCACAAAATGATGACACAAAATACTATTGCAAAAGAAAGAACAAACATCACAGAAACAATAAAGTTTCCTTGTAGGCATGAAATTTGACATATTGATCAATTAGAAAACAAAATGAGGTTAAAAAGACCTCATTTTTCTCTCACACTTGTTCAGTTATTCCTTTGATGTAACTGGAATTTATTCCAGCATACTCTGTTGTCAGAGGAAACTTAAATCTAAAGAATGAACACTGTATTATCTTGTAACTTTGATTGCACTATCTTGGAGAATAATTTTATAAGCATGTTTTATTGGCTTTAGAGTTTGTGAAGGCTTTGTTAACATATTATTTGGGGAAAAAAGGATATAGCTCTTGAATGTCTATGCATTCTCTGGTTATATAAACTGTGCAAAATCTGAAGTGATTAACACCAGTAAAATAAAAATTAATGTCAGTGAACAAAATGTATAAATCATAGCTCAGTTTTTAAACATCATACTTCATGGTTTGTTCTCAACTACACTGGAAAAATGTTATGAAATAGTTTTATTGAATTAATTTTTTTAATTACAATTAAAGTTGATAAAATATTAGTAAATGTAATTCAACACACTGGGCAAGGTGCAACCCTTAGAGTCAGCTTGATGAGGATGGCATGCTACTCTTGGTTGCTGTTGGTTGGTAAGTCATGTTTTGCAGTTGACTTCTTGCAATTCACTGCTGCCAGTAAAACGTAAATATACCAAAATTTTATTTACACTTATCCACCTCTTTTTGCTGAATCACACCATCCTGTCCAACTCAACATTAAACCTGAAAGTTTTTAATAATAATTAATTGTGCTGTATGATACCTACTTATGAATCAGTAGCGATTTAAAACATGAGCAAAATACCACCTATCCCCTTTGACGTGTAAGCAGCAGCTGAGTATCTACTTTAAACGGTTGTGTAGAAAATATAGACTGATGCCTGGAGGGAATAATGATTCCTTAAATTCAGAATGAAATACCCAATAGATAGCAGTCAATACAGAAGGCAAAATAACAAAACTGCCTGTAAATTAGATAGCTGGTATCTGTAGTTCAATAACTGAACTAATGGAGGGTAATTTGGCACATCCTCAAGGTCTACTCTGCTTACAGTCATTGTCTATCCATAATATGTTAATTACCATGTCTACAATATTTAGACCAAGTTTATAATTTATTTGAAACATGCCTGTAAATAATTGCACTGAGTAGGTAGACTGGCATCAATCAAAACAGAAATAAGTTCCACATGAATGACGCAAAAGGATGCAAGAAAGGCTCATGATCCTTAAAGACTTTTTGCTGAGTAAAATATTGTTCTGTCTCTTTCAATTACTAGAATTAATTTTTTATCCATTGTTCTACTCATTTAAGATACTTTAGATTGTGAGTCTTGCACATGCAGCTTTTACTTTATCTATAAAACTTTCTTTATCTCAACCTACAAGATTTTCACTTTTACTGTTCTGATTCTTTCCACCATCTTATTGGAGGGAGTGAGGAAGCGGCTGGGTGGGGCTTAGTTGCCTGCTGGGGTTAAAGAGTGACAGTCCTTTTTGGTGCGTTTTTTTGGGGTTCAAAGGTTTTGAGATAATGACAGAGTTGATCTATATTCTTAGTGTTTATTAAAGTTCATATATGTTATATGGTGTTTGTGTATTTTTTTTTTTCAAATCAAGAAAGATTCAATGCAAAAATTGCCCAGAGGGACAGAAAAAATAGCTGAGGATTACTAAAACTTTCTTTACACTGTGGAAGTTCTATGCCCTATATTAAACATTTGCATTCTGCCACTGACTTCCACAGCTGTGTGAAAGACACTATGTATCTTTATACATTTTTAACCATAAAGTGAATTCTTCAAATACTTCATTTTCTGGAGAACAGTCTGATTTTAATTATCTTTCCATGAGAACAAAATTTAGTCTCTCTAATATTCTGTATGATAGAGTCACGTATTGACTGCCCTTTGCATATCATTATGGGACGCAATGTCATACATGTCAGAATAAAATAAGTATATCCAAGTCTCATATAGATATTTGATCCTAAACTTCAGAGAAGAAAAAGATGCACACTAAAGGATGAACTAAATTGTTACTACCAGAGGCGTGTTCAGTGTGCATTCACAACTTAGTGAATCAGTTGTCACTATTCTGTCCTGAGTACCAGCAGTATAAATATTGTTACATTTACACATGGAAATAACCTATGAAAGTTTTTGTCTTACCTATTTTGATCAAATTTTGTCAAGACAGCAACAGAGGCTTTTTTGTTTTCTGATTTTATCAAAATGAGCACCTTGAAACTTAAATCTGTCTCCTTGTCCTGGTTTTGGCCAAGAACGGAATAAATTTTTCGCATTAGCTGTGAGGGAGGAGCCTGGAGCCAGGTGGGCATGTGGAGGTTGTTATTCCATAGCACATTGCATCATTGTCAAGGGGCCAAGGGAGGGAAGGGATCCTCACTTATGGGAAGGAGGGCATGGCTGGCAGTTGAGGTAACAGAGTGTCAGCTGAGGGTCTGGACACTACTTTGTTCATTATCTCAGGGTTGCACCATGTCAGTCAGTCGGGGTTAGTTGGTGAGAAATTTGCAGGTAAAACACCCTCTATTTGGTACACTGTTGTTATTAATATTGTTGCTGTTACTGTTCATTTTCTTACCTGACTGCTGTTTCTAGTAAATTGTTTTTATCTCAGCCTGTAACCTGTGCCTTTTGTCTCTCTCACAGGAGGGGTGGGGAGAGGGGAGCAGGACTGCCATTCCTAAACCATGACACTCCTTCATGTCTCTTCTAGGCTTATGCTTCCATGTTTCTCTTTATCATTTTAACCTTCACATGAACCTGTGCTATGGCCACAGCTCCGGTATATGAAAATCCTCCACAGTGCAGCTTTCCTTCTCTCTGCAAAGTTCTGCTCTCTGTCTGGAATGACAGTCCCAACCCAACACCTATCCTGGCAGGGAGCCCTCCTCTGCTCAAGGCCCTTCACCCTCTTCATAGCCCTCCTTTGGATGTTCTGTAATAGCTTAGTATCATTTTTATATTGTGGTGCCCAAACTGCCCCCAGCACTCGAGATGAGGCTGCCCCAGAGCAGAGCAGAGCAGGACAATCCCCTCCCTTATCCCAGGCGATGCTGTGCCTGATGCCCCCCAGGACACGCTTGGCCCTCCTGGCTGCCAGGGCACTGCTGACTCAGACCTTCTGCAGCTCTGCCTTCCAGCATCTCATTTCCCAGTACATCCAGGGCTGCCCATCCCAGGTGCAGAATCTGGCACTTTCCCTTGTTGAAATTCATATGGTTGGTGATTTTACCTCTGGGGCCAGAACTCCCTCTACAGCCTCAAGCATCTGGAATAATCTTCAATGCACATGCTTCTCTACACAGTACACGTTTTAAGTGTCAGTTGAGAGCATATCTTTTCTTCCTTACCTTAATTCCTCTTTGTCATTGGTATTTGTTTCTTGCGTGACTCTGTACCTTTAATTAAACCAATAAAATAGTCATACAATTTCTTTAAATGCTCTATACAAAACTGTTATATTTATGCATTGTTAATTTACACGGCACACATTTTATAAGCCTATTCCTTTACATTCATGAGAATACCTACTGTTTATTTAATAACTACCATATTATAAAGTACATATGCTATCTATAAGCTACAGAAGTCTTAAAAACCACACAACCACACACTAATTTAGCATATAAAACTTTAATTTTTTTTAGGAGTGATTTCACAGAACATGTGTAATAACAAAACCACATGCTTTTTCAATTTGCCAATTATTGTTGTTTATTTGTTGTTTTCAAACTCTGAAAGCTGTGTTTGATACTGAGAGAAAATGTAGGTTTTGGTGACAAGAGGAAACTGATGGCTTTTTTTGTGCCTTTTTGTTTTCCTCTTACAGAAAACTAGCAGGAAATACATCTAAGTAAACAATGTAGATGTCTCTGTATGTAAAGTCAATTCTTTTTTTTGGTATAGGGAATGACCAGTTTGGTTTAAGCACAAGCAGATGTTTCTATCTGACCATCTGGCCTTTATTTGCTTATCCAAAATCCTATGCTTCCTCTTTTACACAAGGGGAGGAGAGGTGGTAATGATGATTTCTGTTGTTGATTGTGGTAGGAAATTATAATTGTGTTATTTCTTTGTAGCAATAAAGAGGAAGTGTGAAAATAAAACATTGTAATTAAAAAGGGAATATTTTAAGTGATGTATGAGGAAAGAATTTCTCCATTCAGCAAATCAGCACTTATGAAAGTACTAATCTGAAATGCCATCAACTTGTCTCCTCTCTATTCTGCACAAAACCTATCCCTGAAAGCCTATCTGCATCTGACCCATAGGGAGAGTATGGCCAAGTCTTCAGTCATAAATAAGCCTTGTATCCATGATCTGTGAAGGAGTATGCTTTATTCTTCATTGGCCAGTTTTCATCAACTCTATAGTATTTTAATTTTTTCAGTAACCATACTTTTTATTATGAATAAGCTTGATAAACTGGAAATATTAGGGCCAAGAAAGAAAAATTCTGGTAAACATAAAACTGCTTGATTTGACTTAAAAACTCCAGGATACTTTCTTGTACTTAAATTTTGAGTAACTCTGCAGCTATTGATAGTTGTAATTTGAGATCGAGTTCTGTTGAAAAAGTGATGTTCATATCAATAGGTCCTTACAATTATTTTTGTGAAATTCAAAAGTTTCAAGAACTTAACACCTTCCCTCACTCTTTACATCATAGACTAAGCAAATGAAAATCTGTTTTTTTAATCATGTCAATGAGTAGGATTGAATAATGCCTATACAGACCAGACTCAACCCATCCAAAACACATCCCAAACTTTTCAGGCTTTAATAACATACAAATCCATTGTTAAATGGAGATAATATATGATAACTTAATTTTTATGTTTTGAGATCCAAATATTTCTGCCTCCCCTCTACAAGCTGAAGTAAAATGAGCTTTGTGCTGGAGATACCTTTGTGGCAGCAAGTGTCAGTGGAGCAAAGCTACGGTTCTTTTGTAGAGCCTGTGAATGAAATTAAGCCAAGTAGCTACTTTCACTTCAATTACAAATCTCCTCCCTTATATTACATAACAAGGCTGGTGTATTTTTCTCTTAATATCAGTGTATTTTCAAATTTGTACTTGCCTTTTGTTTTCATGTGAATGTTATACTTTTCACCTTTCCTGACATGAAGATCAGCAGCCTATCATATAGATTCCTGTAGTAAGAAAGCTCTCGAAAGTCTTGTTTTCTGCATTTACTGCAGCACATCAGGTTTTCACTATTTCCATGAGTTGTTTTGCACACTTTGTGCTTAATTTTCTTTAATTCACTGTGAGACACAAAATATTCCAGTGTCAGCTGGAAGACTCAGACTGAAAGTAAGGTTGGTTGCTACAGTAAGAAAGCCAATTTGTGTTTTCCATTATATCATTGCGAATCAAGGCTAACTGTATTGACTTCAGTGGGGAAAGAGGTTGACAGACTCATTTCTACTTCTGCAAAATGATCCGTGCACCTCTAATGATACAGCAGCACAGTTAATTGTTTGACTGAGACGATGATGGCTGAGAACAGCAATGGTTATTTTCAAAGTTAGAGTTACAGGTGAATTTTATGCACACTTCAAATTGGTGAACCTAGATAATTTAAATGGCTAAAACATCTGCTCAGTTTGTGGTGGGGTTTTTCATGTCTTGCTTGTCTGTTTTAGAATTTAACCAATGAGAAGTTACTTTACGATCTCTGTTTGGCACAAGCCACCAACTCTTTTTCCCATTTATATATTCTTCTCTGGACAGAAAGACAATAATCTCTTAATTAAGCCAGACTTCTAATTATCTGTCATCATTTTTGTATTTAAGTGCATCATATGCATTAGAGAAGACTTTTCTGAAGTGAGGAAGAACTTTTGTAGAGATCAGAAGGACTGAAACACAAAGAAATTAAGTCAGAATGATCCTTTTCAAAGGTCCAGCATCAAGCATCAGCTATCTGATTCTTTCACAGTATTTTGACTTTTTGGCTTGCTCTCCATCTGCACATTTAATTCTGTGGAAATCAGGGGGTTCAGTTCATCCATGGAATGAAATACATGTTATTAAATTAAGTGTCCAATGAAAAGACAATACATTATTACCTTTAAAAACACTCATTTGAGTAACCTGCCAGCTGTCACCCAAAGACTTTGTGGCACAGCAGGTTGTAGAGCTTGTTGTTTCCAAACAACCCAGTTTCTCAGGACTACATTTACCCAAACTAGATAGGAGAATAAATTCAGTAGTTTCATTACCCACACCTTCTATATGCATCTTCCACATTCTGAGGCATATTTAAAAAAAAGATCTTGGACAAACCCAGATTCTATATTAGTTAAAATATATTAAGGTAACCTTTTAACTCAATCAGGCAGCATTTCTATGAGAAAAATACTGTATGATTATGAAAACAAATACAGTATCGTATTGTTGGTATGGGCAGCATTAATTACATAATTTCCCAGCATACTAAATCACATAACCTGTATTAATATCTATATGTATGTATCATATAGTTTATCATGAACTCATGGCTCATGCAATCACCCACCAGACCTTAACATTTGAATTAGAATACTAGAAGTATTACTTGCTCTGCCTCAGAAAAGTAGGAGACATCTTGGGTTTTTTGCCACTGTGTTTTGCTAACATTTGTTGATGTTTTTTTCACATCTTAGCTTCTTATCTGATGTGATTTTCATCCTTACTTGTTCTTAATACCTTAGCCTACTTGTTGTGAGGTAATTTAGTTCTCCTTCAATGAGGCATGACTACTTCAAATTATTTTGCTTTCTCTTCATGTTGGTATTATCAGGATTGACACTTGAGTGTTAGATTTCTACCAATAATACCCATCCTGAATTTGAAGGTGAAACCGCTACTATAAAAACAATATAAGAGTACTGGACTTACCAATGACAATGCACATTCAGTAAAGGATTTTTAAAAGCTATTTCCCTTCTTTTTCACAAGCTTGTGAGATCCCAGTCCAGAAGTACCTCTTTAGCAAGACACAAGCTACCCATACCTCCCAGAGAAGGACACAACGTTCTGTGCCCTGACACAACAGAAGTTTTGTAAGTGGTGTCTGAGACAAAACACAGTAAAGTCAATGAAAAGGTTCAGACTGACTTCAGATATCTTATGACCAAGCATTCATAAAACATGCTTTTATATAGCCATTTTGTCTTCTTAAATCTACTTATTCCCTTATCACCTTTAAGGTGATGTACCATTAGTTTTGACTGGGTGTTTACTGGCCCTCACTTGCCAGTAGTGACCAAGCACAGAACTAAATCAATCTTTGTCAGGTCTGTAATTGAGCACTTCCCTAATTTATGAGACAGCTTTTCCATTAACAACAAAATCCTGAGAATTAAATAAAAACACACCTTCACAAGTGCTGCTGCATTGGTGAATAAAATAAAAACATTGATAAATGTACGCCCCTTTTCCCAGGCTGACTTTGAAAAATTCTGTGTCACAGACCTAGGTCATATTCTGACAACAATTAGGAACACTAAAATAAATAGTTGGCAATTCTTTTTTATGACAGGCTATGCAAAGCTGGACTTTTTTTGCCAAATAATACAGTAGTCTGTGACTATGAATTATGTTGTTACAGTGTGTCTGCTAGTTCGTGTGTATCTGTACTGTTATGCCCCCTTCACAGCGTGACAACTTCTTTGTTTCAAATCTCATTCAGCTGAGACTTGATGCAATCTTGCACAGACAGATGAAAATATATCCTTAAGTTTTGTTGGAGTAGTTTCCATTGTTGAACTAAATCACTTACTCAAAACTCAATCTGAACATTTTCCCTTCAGTCTCTCTAATGAAGCTTTGAATGTCTCATCAATTAAGACAATTAAACCAGACCAGATAAATCACTAAAAAATGCATGTGCCGTGACAGGGGAACGGATTGATTACCTAATAGGTATTTTCTACATCCAAGGGCTGCATCCTTGAAACTTACATGTGAATAGCTCACTGCTGACAATTGTACTGTTTTCATCAAACTTTAATCAAGATTTATATTGTATGATTTTGCAAGTTAAAAAATAATATTTAGTTGTTTCACTGAATTTTTTACAGTTCTTGTCTTCCACTTCCTGAATGTGTTTGGATTTGGAAAAGTCATCTCATTACAGAACCTGTTGACACAACATTTTCAACATCTCTTTGAAGTGAAAACGATGTTTTCAAGGTGATTACTTTAAAGAAATACAAATACAGATTACTTGAGATTTATTATGCTTGATAACGCTGCATACTTTTTAATTTTTTTATGTATGAAAATAGACACACATACACTGTTTAGAATACTGGTGGAATGTAAACTTCTGTGGACTATGTAAAGATTTTGGATAAATCAGCATTAATGCTAACACAGTCTCTCAGTCAGATTGAACGTTGTTTTTTGAAGCACCATAGGAATTGAGAAAGAAAAAGAATACACCATACATGTTGTAGATTTAGGAAAAATATGAGTTTGGTGTATAGGTTTTCTTTGTCCAATTGATAATAGATTTAAAATTTTAAATGCCTTAACCCTTACCATTGCAGATTTTAAGTATGGCAGGCTTGTGCTTTAACAATTCAATAGTTAAAAAATATGAAAAGCATTTGATATGGATAGATGCACATGAACACCAACACAACAGAACATGAATGTGTGCTGGTGGAGCAGGGAAAAGGGGTAGAAAAATCTCTAAGTTCTTAATCCAAAATACAGATGGAAGTAGAAGAGCTTATGTCAACATTTGAAGCTCCAGAGCCAGCACTATAGCCTTCTGGTAGATATTCATCCATTTGAAGTATTGTTTACATACTCAGGAAAAGCCTCTAAACTCAGTTGGGCAGTTGCACATAGGTAGCGTCAAGTGGTCTAAAGTTAAGCCTAAAGCATAAGTCCTAACCTGTAAAATTTTGAAGTACTGGAAGGAGAATCAAAACTGGAACTGAAAGTATTAAGCAGAAATATTAGAGGGGGGGAAAAAGTCCAGAACACAAGTGGAAGTGAAAAAACTTGGAAGGAACAATTTTCACAATGCAGGAGCAGAAATTAATCTTGTGAGTTTTACTGCTGGAAAAGGTGTTGGGAATTCACTCTGTGTTCTGTAACTGTAAAGCACTTCATTAGGAGACATCCAAATGCCCTCATTCTCTCTGCATCTGCAACTTGGCCTCTATTTCAAATGAGAGAAAGGCACAGCTCTTTTTCCTGTAACCTTACAGCTTTGGTCCCCATACCCAATCCCACAACTGCTTCGCTCCCGCAACTGCTGCTGATGTTCTTAGTTCTCTAGGAGAAAGTGAGGGAAACAGATGCAGAAATGTAAGAGAGAAAACAAATGCAAAGTGGTCCAAAACCCCTTCATACTAAACCACTCTCATTTAACAGTGACCAGTGAATTAAACTTTTGTGTCAT
>JAMPIT010000379.1:17770000-17870000 GCA_026261815.1 Monarcha castaneiventris obscurior
TTTCACTCAGATCCCTAGACTGCCATGCAGAAGAGCACAAGCTTTGAGAACTGAAATGTTGCAGCAGCCTGTTCCTGGCCTGGAAAAGTAACAGGAATGCCTAGATTGTATGCCAAATATTTGGGTATCACAGTCTTGGATTAATGATAGACTAGACTGTGTTTCGCCTGCATGTCTCAAGCCGAGTAATTTTTTGAACCACAATTGAAATAACTTATTCATATGTTTTCTGAGCAGCAAGTTTACACGGACAGCAACTATCATGCCAGCTGACTCTGCTGCAAAGGTGCATAATAATTTATCTCCCACATGAGAAAAATAGAAGCTGTTCCGTACATTGTTTTGTGATGAGTGTCATACTGGACTGTTTGCAGAAATGCAGCTGCTGTTAGTTTCAGTCCCTTTTACAGCATTTATAGAATAAAAAAGTGGTGAAGTGTCATTTAATAGATGACCGTCATTTATACTGTAGTTTTGGACTGGTTTGGAAATCAGTTTAAAGGCAGAAATGCATATAAAATAAAATTAAAAGGAAGTAACAGGCACCTATTAAAGAAATATGAATTTCGATCAACAAATATTTTCCTTTGGAAGGAAAGAATAAAGAAATAACAGTACTTTTTTGATTTTTTTCTCTCTTCTTCCTTCAGAATGTGAGTTTGCCAAGAATATCCACACAAATCTGGCAAACGTTCAGTCATCTGCTCCAGACTAATATCATATGTACTCTACGTCCTTGTTATCTCCCAACAGCACTGAAATATTTGGAGTAGAAATTCTACAAATAGACAAAAACTTTAAGCTGTATTATGCTTTACAGTGTTGCTTTTCTCACTCAGTGGAGTAAGGGAAAAAGCTCCTCTGAGGTCTTGTTTGCTGTTTCCAAACATTTTTCTTTAGAAATCCCAACCTGTGTTTCATCTGTTTTCACAAATTTCCTTAGACACATTGAAACTTATTTCATTCAACTTCAGCTAAAAGTGAGTCATTGAACAGAATTTAGGCATCCAAGCTACTTCTGCAGTCAATGGAGAAAGATGAGTATCTTTGGAAGGTACTTAATCTCAAGCTGCAGTTGGGACTGTGAACATCTTGTGGAAGTGCTTATATGGATGGAACTCATATGACCAGTTGAAAGTAGAAATACAAGTTTAAAATGGGAAAAATTGAACTAAGCACATCTCTACCATAGTCATGAAGATGTCTGAGAGGGAATGAAACTAAAAAATTGCTAAATCCTCAAAAGATTTTAATTCTTTTCCAAACACAAAACTTTTTTTTGAAGTTCAGATATTTAACTGGCTTGTCTCTATCTCTTACAGTTACATATATCTACACATCTAATAAAAATTCCTAAGGAATTTCTTTAGAAAATATTCCTCACCCACAAATCATCCATTTCTCAGGTCATAGTGACTGATTTTATGGAAATTCAATGCTCAGGGAAATTATATATTGGACAGCACTAGAGTCAGAAGTCTTCTATTTATTTAAAGAAAAACAACCATGTGGTTAGTCGCAAGTCAGTTATCCCATATTATCCCCCTCCTGTGCCTTGCTTTATGGTAGGTTTTCAATCTTTTACAGTGTGGAACATATTTTAATAGATAGATTATTTAGCGTCTGTCATACCTTTCCCAAATCACAGTCACATAGACCACTTCCCTTCTTTTTGACTGCCTGACAGTTCCTTGGTAACGACTAACCACTCCCAATTTATTTTAGGAAAGTGTGTAGTTCAGTATTTTCAAAATTGAATATTGGTTTGAAATTCCCACCCTGACACACAGAAGTGATGTCCCATTTTAGAAGAAAGGTAACCATTTTCTAAAAATCATCACATCTATTACAGATTATCATGTGCACGTAAGATATTTCCAAGACTCTTGAGAAATTATTTTTCAGTTCCAGAGTTGAAACAAAACTGCACAATTTAAGGAATTTTCACTTCTAGTTCAACTTTTAAAGTATTTAATTTTGTTTTCAAAACCCATGTTGTAGTGAAACCGTGAACATTAGAATACTGTTATTTAAAGCAATTTCTCATGGAAAAGTCTCCATTTTCAGCATTCCCAGACCTCTCAGTGTGGAGATGTGATTGTCAGACCTGTTGTGACCAAGTTGCTCCAATTAACTACACCAGCTAGAACTGAATAAAAACAAAATACAAATTCTCAAAGATAGTCTACCAAAATAGAATTCCAGAGTATAGATAGGTGCATATAGAGCATATATAATTTCCTGAATGGACTGAGTCCACTTTGCAGTTCCAAAATCAGCCTGATTTTCCTTGAATGCTAAATACTGAGATACATTAATTCAGACAATTAAGCTTGAATTTCATTGCTTTTCTTAATAGAAGAATTTCCTAACATTACTGAAGTGAAGCTTTCTCTCTCTGGCTATGAATTATTGCCTACTATTTTTGTTTTCTGTCATGAAGATGTCATGAATGCTAACCATGCATTCTCAGCTTTTCTACTTCAATTAACTTTTGAAAATTATTTTAAAGGTATCTAAAGTTTCAGTCAAAAGTGATCTATTTACTTAAGTTTTCTACAATCACTTTGTTCCTTTTAAAAATCTGTTTATTCATACACAGCTGTAAAAAATGGAAAATAAAAGAGCCAAACTTACTGGCTGCAAGAAAAATTGTAACCATACACGTATAGTTTACATTACACATAACTTTACATGTATACATATATATACTTCTTGCCCTTTTTTCTTTATGCTATATACTTACCACAGTGTAGGGTCTTCCTAATGCAAAGAAAACAAATGCAAAAGGCAAGCCCTGCTGTGTTATTCTATTGATGATTCAGTTATTTTTGTTTGGTTTCTTTAATGACTGTATCACAAAGCTGCTCTGATTTTTTAAAGCTGTTCCATACATTTTACTGCCTTTTGCTTGAAGTATTACTTTATAGTAATAAGTAAGTTCATTTAGCAGCTATTCAAAGAGAAAAAAAATGTTTTTTCTGCTTCTTAAACTTAAGATGCTGTGTCTACTTTGGGTGCCTTTACCTGCCAAATGAATGGCATTAAGAAAAAATACGTATCAATGTTGCAGAAAGGAAAGTTCAGCTTTAGTCCTTTTTTTCTCATGCCAAAGCACAGGTGCTTCAGATACACCTAATTATAGCAGTAATTAAAGTTATTCTCTTACCTGTTTATTCAAGGGCACAAGGACTTCTAATGGGAACAAATCAAGATATAAAGACTTGCTGTCAATTAGGCTTGAAGGTTTGAGGAGATAATGAAGGAGGTTTGGAGTTGGGTTTCAGTTCTGCACAATAATAAAAATAGTAATTCAGCACCTCTTACTCTTCCTGGAACAGTCCCAACAGTTCAGGAGAAGAAAGACAAGAAGATTACCTGGGTAACATGATCTTAGGGGTACCAGAGAATAATAGTGTTCTTCCAGAGCCACATCTTTGGCAGAGACTGCTGCCAACAGAAGATGGGACTGCTACAAATATAAGCCCGTCAACCTGAGAACAACAAATCTGTTCAGCTTCTTGTCACAGATCCTGTCAATATAGTGCAGGCCACAGAAGGACAGGTGAAATGTGACTCTGCTGTGGGCAGTGCACTCATGAGTCCTTGTCTTAGTAAAATGGCATGACATGACTAGTGCTACTTTCACAGAGATGTAATTTAGGACTGACAGTACATTGAAAATATCCTTCTGCTACATGTTTTCTCAGACAGTGTGCTTCCATTAAAGTAAGAAAAGAGGAACTATGGCAACTATAGGGCAAGATAAGTGATTTATTGAGCTTCTGCACTTGTTCTGTCATTAGTTCTATCATTTTGAAACTAGCAGGTTCAAAAAAGGTATGTCATACTGACTGGGAATATTCCTATTGGATTGTTTATTGGCTTTAATATAACTGTGTACACATACATAACTCAGGATAGACAGTTGCAGAGTTTGTTTAGTGTATTGCTAGCCAACTGAAAATATCAAATGTGCATCACTTAATGAATTCGATTAGTCACACATTTTAAATATTCTGTTCTTGCTGTCTGATTTCATTATGTGTACTTTGCAGCAAATTACTAGGAATGTTGCTTGATAATTTGGAAGGCCATTATATTTTATTTTTTTTGAGCTGCCAGTTCCAAATATTAGTGAAAACACAGACCCTCTTCTACAAAGTAACTTCATATAAAAGGGAGAATGAATTAATGGAAAGGAAATACTTGTATTTTTCTATTTTGATCTGGTAGGTTTTCCTCTCTTCTGTAAAGAGAAGAAAACAATAAATTGGGATAGCAGTCTCTCTTTTATTTCATGTGCCCCACAAATAAAGAAATAGGTTTTGTATGGTAGCACAGTGGAAATTTACAGCAGCAGGTGCAGGGCACCTGGTTAGAATCTCTTCACACCAAAGTGAAACACCAACATGCCATTGGTTAGAGCTAGGACCCTAATCATGTAATTTCCCTACTTTTACAATAAGTCTGAATTTTTTTCCCCAAGAAAAACTGGGAAATATATCATCGCATTATACATAGGGGCTTCACACTTATGATATAGTTGAGGGGGATTGGTCTCACTGGCCAAGCCATCCCATAATGTTAAATTCGTATGACTTGCATTCCTGTGCTTATGGTCCAAGCCTGTGGTGTCCCTTAAGAAGCCATCAGGTAAAAAATGGTGTCTCAATGTTAATTTAAAGCCAGGATCTTGCAAGCAGATCCATTCACACATGTCCCATTGATTTCATTAATTTTTCAAGATGTAGAATTCAGGACCAAAGCATTACGTTAATTCTGTATAGGGACTTTGAGGAAGCTCTCCAAGATTAGGGGAGGTGTGAAATAGGTTTCTTCCTTCAGTGTGCTGAAGCTCTACTGATGTTGTCTGGGTCACACTAAAGAAGATTAGAACCTCAGGGAAAATTTTAGGAAAATGTTTTATTTACAGATAAATCTCCTTATCTTTTATTTTTTCTTTTCCTGCCACTGTTAAAAGAAACATCAGCAAAACCACAGACTCTTTTGTAGTTTCCTACTGATTACTCCCAGTGCAAAGTCGTAATCCTCTATTTATTACATCATGAGTGGTTATTATAGAAATTACTGAGGTTATGAGAAAGGTTATGATTTTAGTGGTGGAACAAAGCAGAAAAAATGGGCATTAAGTAAATACGTAACCCTTCTGGGATTTATAATGTGTTCATGAACCAGTAATTTCTCCTCTTAAAGTCAAGGGGTTTCATACAAATGCAGTCAAACTTGCAACATTGACTCCAGGACAAACACTATTCCAAAGTCCTTCAATGGAATCATTGCTTTTTATTCCAAATCTCATACCAACAGAGACTCAGCTCTATTTAGTGGGAAAAGAATGTCAGTCAATTTTTCCTCTTATTCAAAATTCAAAGACTTCTCTACTGTGAGATGAGTTAGTAGAGTTATTAAGGGAAACTCTAGAACTTGGCAAACATACAGACATCTAAACACAAACTTCCTAGTTTATCTAGACTGAGGCCTAAAATACAGAAGCTTGAACACAGGAGTAGAGATCACTCCATTTACTATCAACAGGAGCCCACTTCAGAAAGTGTCTGTAGCCAGGCAATCGTAAGCACAAAGTGCAAAAGAGCTGGTCTCACATCACATCTGTGAAAGACAAACATTTCACAATTTTGTCACCTTGCGATGTGCTGACTTAGACGTCCTGCACTCTGTCTCCTGCTCCCTCAGTGCATGTGCACATGAATAATATTTTGCATTAGACTCATGTTTAATTAACAAGGAATAGGAAGTCTCAGACTCTGTTAGGGTAAGGATGGGCTAAAATTCAGGACTACTGCTTTTGTGGCAATTACCTTGTTTGGGTAATATGAAGCATTCCTGTACTGGAGACTTAGCTTCAAAATGACTAAGTCCTTTCTGGGATATCCTGGATATGTCAGAAGCTTCAGCTGAGCTTCCTCAGCATACATTGTGCCCAATGTCAGCACCAAAGGTGATGCAGGCTGAGCAAAGACACAGTTTTAGATTTTTTTAGAGTCAGAAAAAGTAGGCTTTCCTTGACATTTACTTTCTTACTATGACTAATTTAGGTTATAATTTCCTTCAGGCAGGGATCTATCACTGTTTTATTTTAGAGTGATATCTTCCACATTCTCTAATTCTCAAAGCAGGAGTAGAAAACAGAATATATATGGCATTCAGGGAGAGTAGCTTCTGAATACTTTATCTTTCTGCTGTTAGATACTGAGTCAAAAATCTTCCTCTGAAGGCAATAAGAGACACTTGCATGAGTAATGATCAAACCTGGTGTATTTAATAGAGACTTGTATATCTCATCTTTTCATTCATTTTTTTAAGTTCTTCTTTCCCTATCTCTTACATATATCTAGTACACTGTATTTTTCCTTTTTGTATCAATATATTATTCCTTTTTGTATATGTACAGAAACCCACAGTGTATTCCTAGTAACTCAATAATCTGAAAGCATTTTAAAAATCCTTTACTTTGCACAATAATGGTCTTGTGGCAAAGGCCAATTTTATAATTTTGCTTGAAGTCCTCTTTCCAAGATGATTTTGATTATTCAGTAGCAGTCTACTCAGACAAACTTGCCTTCATTGAGTTATTAGTGTGAATGAATAGCAGTTTTTCTAGAGAAAATCCCTCTTTGTGAAAATACTGAATTATCACCACCATATACCTCCTTGATGACACCTACTCCCACTGAAGTGACACAAAAAGAGAGGGAGGATAGTAAGACAAGAAGTCCAGGGGCACTCACAGCAGACATCATGACAAATTATGTAATATCAAGCACCTGGGAAACCCATGATTATTGTTTGGAGTGTCAAAATATCTGCAGACTGTAACAGGAAAGTGCTGCCTGCTTTTTCACTTTGTTTTTTAAATATTCCATGCAGTCTTTGAAGGCAGTCCCATGACAGCAGACAACAAACCGAACTTCAAAGAAATAACGGATGCTGACACAGTGCATGATTTTTTTTTTTCACTTTCCTTGAATTTTCACTCTCCAGTTTTACAATTTCCTGAACCACGAAGCAATCTACCAAAAGGACACAACTTGAACTGGTCAAGAACCAGGTCTCTGTTTGCCTTTCATGTTGCAGAACTGAAAGCAATAAATATTATGTTCTCTCTCCCTTTCAAACTACTCTTGATTTGTGCATGCAAAAGTACAAGGGGCAAATACAGAATGTCTTTCTCACATGCTTCTCTTGCTAGCTGTTTATAGGTGAGATATCATTTTCCTTACCTTGATGGTCTAGAATAATTTTTTTTTTTACTGGCCCTAATTTTCTTTTTCTAATAAACAAACAAGAATATGCTGACCACAAGAAACAGCTTGTTTAAAATATATATAGGGAAAATGGGCACTCAGATCATTACTGGCCATCCCTAGGAGTGTTACGATTGTTCATCCATGGACTAAACCTTGTGAAGTGCTAAATATTATACCTCCATTGGCCTCACTTTGCAAAGAACTGTCTAGGAAATGTGGGAAGTTATATCAAGTTCTACTGCAGTAGATCAGGGATTAAAGATCAATATAAGCAGCTTTGATGCTTCAAAGTCATTTGCCTAAACACATACTACAGATACAGGACAAGAAAGGAGTTTGTCATATACACCTCTCTCCTAGAGAGAAGCTTAAAGTGCCCTCTTACACAGTGCAATTTACCCTGAGTGGAGATTGCATTACAAAAGGGTGAATGGCCTCTACAAGGCAGCTATTCCCACTCCTTTGCAGGTGCATGGGGAGTGAGTAATGTCTGGCTATGACCCTTGCCCTGACACACTGACCAGCACAGCCTGTCTGGTGCAGAGAGGAGAAATCATCTGTACCAGGTAAAAGGCTAATGCAGTTTATTTTCTTCCTGGAGCAAGGGGTAATCAGGAACTATATTGTGACTCTCTGAGTCATGGTTCAGTCCCTGATCTCCAGAGACGGACAGAGTACAACTGCTAGAGATAATTCAGCAGTCTGCCCCATGAAACAAAATGTTAAATCCAGAACAGAACATTGCATTGTAAGGACTGGGAAAACTACCAAAAAATGTGCCGAAGACACTTATTAAATGGTGCGGTCTTTTATCTTTTAAGTGACTTTGCCCCTTTTGTAACTACTCTGCCTTGCTCACCTTCCTGCATTGTCCCAGACTATTATCACAGAGACATCAATCGTTTCTACAACTTCACTGCTTGTAACTTTAACTAATTGTTTTTCAAATTAATTTTTAAAATTTTTTTCAAGAAAAATTAAAAGATAGGCCCAGGTTTAACCATTTTAAATACATGTCTTTGATCTTATTCCTAACAAGATAAAGAGTTCCTCTACTGGAAAGATTTATCTGTCAGCTTTCAGCTAGAACCAAAGCCTTTGCTAGTATGGCTCTCTTTATGAATAATTGTAAGACTAGAATTCAGATGTTCTTTAAAATAATAAAGAATATGTTTTTCCAGATTTTTATCTCCATAAAAATATAGTTGTTTATGTAGCTATTTTATTCCAAATTGTATAACAAAACTCTTGCAAATGCTGATGTTCAGCCATCAATCAGTATGTACGAACTAATTAATTCATGTTTTTTTCCATGTCATAAGACCAAGAATGGTCACTGAAAAGTTTTGCTGGAGTGATAGCTTGGACAAGAGATACAAATCCAATTTATAGATTTGGTTATCTCCTCCTGCAAATGTTCCTGAATGCAAATTATTATTCACTAAAGTTATCCTAGTGCATTTAATGAGAACGCTTGAAGGACTGTAGATTACTTGTATGATAAACGTATTGCAAGATCCAGCCAATACACATGAGGCAATATTATATCAAGCAGTGGAGATTGTATGTGAGATAGTCCTATCTCTGTTACCTTCAGGGTAATGATCATTCAAGGGTGTGTCTAATGCATCCCAGTACTTCTATTATTTGCACTCTGTGAAAGTATAGGGAGAGTTAGTAAGTGTGCAGTACCAGGCCTGCTCTTGCTGTTGTTGGTTAAGGATCAGGCAGACAGTTGCTTTCTCTGACATCACTTTGTTGCAGTTTTCAAACAGACACTTCACACTTTGTGTGAACACCAACCATAATTTCTGTCATGATTCGTTAAGATCCAACAAACCCTCCTAAGGCTACTGACGAACTTCAGCAGTTAATATTCAAAACATGAAAATCTAGGCTTGGATTCTAATTTGCTACTGATGCAATATTAAAGCAATATATGTATAAAATATTAATGCTGTATTTGTTCTGAATTTATTTTATTTAATTTTTTACACGCGGATAAAACCCTTGCGGCCTTAAAACAACATGTCTCATTTTCAAGGATGTCCTGGGGGGGCAAACAGACAAGGAATATACCCAGAGCTTAGTAATCTGAACAATAGTGTGGTAGAAGAACTGTGCTGAAAGATATACTCTTTCATGAGCAATAAGGGTTTTGCTGATAAAAATGTTGTCTTATCTGTTTGACCAGTTGATAGGATATAATTTCTAATACTACACCCTTGAACCCATCCATAGAAGAAGAAGCCTGGAGAAAACTTGGAGATAAGGTCCTTCACTTATTCCATCAGTATCAAGAAAAACTCAGATTTTCTTTTCTGACAGACCCTTCCTCTTCAGTAATCAGATTAAGTCATGCATGAGAAGCTTTGTGCATTATAATTGTTCAGATCAGGAAAGAAATTTTGTGGTAATTTTAGCTTCATCTCTAATGCTGTCCAAGTCTGAAGGTTTAAAACTAAAAGCAACAAAAGTCTTATACTCAGATTTAGGTTAATTAAGAGTGCATTTATGCAGTTCTGAAAATGCTAAGTTCTTGTATAATTTTTTAATTTTCTCCTAACTAAGATGGGATATGCTGTGCCATATGTGACTTTTGGGCACTACCTGCTTAACAGTCATCATAGCCAGTTCCACAGAACTCTGACAATTATTTAGGGATTTGGAAAGAAATCGAAAGTTTTTTGTCTGTGTTTCTCTGTCCAATGTTCAGCTACACTCTATCTGCAATCTGTGAAGTTCCCAACTATCAGTACAGTGAGGTCTTGAAACAGTAATGCTGACAAAAATAATGAACTGCATTTTAAATGGAGTTTAATAAGGTTATGAAAAAGATTATATGATGTGACTTCCTGGAATACTAGAGGCCTGAAATTGATGATCTCAGCAATCCCTCCCAGATCCTTGTACCTAAATTTGAAAGGCTTTTTGCCTTTAATATTTGAGTTGCTAATCTGCATAAAAATCTCAATCTAATCTCCTCATATTCTAAACTAAACATGATAAAACACCCAGCAAACTACTTGGGTATGAGGACTCAAGCTCTGCACAAAATTTTAAACGTGACAGATTAACAAAAATTCAGATGCATTTGACATACTGTTCATCATTTTGCAAATCAGTTCAGGAATTATCTTATGAATTGTTACCTGTCTGTCAGTTCCTGAGGCATCCATGATTGAACATTAACATTGTGAGTGTTCTAAGCAAATTTTCTTCCATTTGCAGTGCAAATAAGTGGATGGTTTATTTTCAAAATTTAGGTTATGGAGAAGCCCTGAGCTTCTGATACTATTAATAGTAACAGTTTTCCTTGTTCACTGCAGCTAAAGGTTACTCTTGTGTTCTTCAATATTTGCACCCAGTTGTATTTTTTGAGTGGGAGATTTCAGCCAATGGAAACACTCAAGCAAGCAGCAGATTTCATGTCCTGCGTCAAAACTGCCTCATGGAGAAAAAATAGGGACTTTCAGAAGGAGGATTGCCTGACAGAATATGCATCATCTACTTGGTCTGAGTCATAAGTAAGGGAGTAAAAAGAAGGGAGATAAGTCTGGAGCTAAATGAAGACCAGTTGTAGCAAGATTGTTATTAAGAGAAAGTAGGCAGCGAACAAGGAATAAGAGGGAAGTTTAAAGATCAGGATACACAAGTTTCACATAAAAATTATCCTATGTGAGCAGAGGATCCGGAATAGGAAATCAAACAAAATCAACAAAAAACCCCAGTTATTTAGCTATTTGAATGAAAATGAAAAAAAAGAATAATGTTATGGAATCTGCATTGGGAAAAAAAAGAAGCTAAATCTGTCCAACAAACTAAATTATTTTGCTGCAGCTTTTAATGGCCATGTCAATGCTGAATTTGAAAAATATTACAGGTTCACTAAACACTAAAGAAAACTCAAGCCTCAAAAGCAGAAAAAAAGCCTCTAGGAGTTCAATGAACAAAAATCAAATCAGATTTGATTTACTTGTAGAAATCTCAAAGCACTAATGTGAAATTGCAAGAACTTGCATTGTCTTTAAAATAAATCTATCAAGTAACAACTCTACCATTTTAATGCAAAATAAATTTGCAATTTAATGCAATTTGTTAATTTGAGAAAAGGAAATTAAAATGTTATAGAGTCCCCCTAATTTGATTCACGTTTTATGCAAGGCTGTAGAATTAAATTCACAAAGGGAAGTAACTTAAGCAGGAAGAGTTACAACTACAGAGCTCCTCACAGAACTTACACCCTTATGTGGCTGAGTTTCATTGTTTTATTTGGAAGCCATAATATCTCATTCAGTGGCATTATTCTAAGTGGTTGTGGTGCGTCAATCTTGAGTGGCTGCCAAAAGCCCACATAGCTGCACACGCACTTCCCCTCCTCAACAGGATGGGGGTGAAAGCTCATGGGTCAAAATAAAGACAGGAAGACCCGTTATCAACTATTGCCATGGTCAAAACACCCTTGACTTGGAGTTAATTTATTGTTAATTAAAAATATAACTGGATGATGCAAAACAAAGACAAAAATAAAAATGCCTTCTGCAGCCTACTCGCATCTTCCCAGGCTCCTTTATTCCAACTCATTTATCCCAACTCTTCCACCTCCTTCCTCACTGTCTACTCCAAGTGATGCAGGTAGGATGGGGAAACAGGGTTGTGGCCAGTTCATGACAGCTCCTTTCTGCCAACACCTTGCCATTAAGGCCCAAGACAATGGCATGTGTCTATTAAAAAAAAAAATCAAGTTGTTATAGCTACTCTAACTTAGCCATGTTGAGTAGGATACATACCAATATTTCTATATAATATCATGAAAATATGCTCAATATGCATTTTCCAGGAAAAATAATAATTAGAACAATGTTTGTGTCACTTAAATTAATATTTTATTCAATAGCTAGTTATTTCAAAGAGTTCATAGATTTTTTTTTTTAGTTTGTTTTCTTCCTTTAATAGGAACAAAAATTCTTTGAGTTGTAGATTTGTTGATTGTGGGAGTAGTAGGGTGACTGATCAATTTCAAATTTTTTTTCTTTTTTTCTGTTCATTATTAGAGGGAAATAAAGGGTTAGGCCTTTAGATATCTGGGTCAGAAATGTTGAAATATTTGAAAAATGCAGTAATGCTCTAAATGGACTTCTGAGATTTTTGAGGATTCAGAAATGGACGAGTTGCTGAGTTTTGCCCCAGATGGGTTATACATTACATCAGTGTTACATTTTGTGATGTTTTGATATTAGAATGGTTAAAGTGCTGTAGTCTGAAATTATATTTGTTTAAATACTATGCAGGGTGTTGGTACTGTTGTACGCTTCCCTACCTTGCTTTCAGTAAAGTTACTTTACTGTTAGACTAGGAGGACATCTTTTACTCCTTCTAAATTAGCTACTTTTTCATGGTGTTCTGTTCATATCTTCCACTAACACCACAAAAAATACAGCCTTTTTTATACTGAGGTATTAGTCTGTGAGCATGTTGCATGTTTGGTGGTCGTCCTTAACATTCTGTTAGTACTCAACACTGAAGAGAACCTGACTATCCCATGTTATTTTGCAGTGTCCGACATTTATACTAGTAAATACTAGAAATATCAAGTCATCAAATTTGGTGCTGCAGTAAATGGTGAAACTTTCTAAATGCCTATATTGATGATTTTTTTGGCTGTTGTTTTCTTGCTGTTTAAAAGACATGCATCTTCTCCAAAAGTACAATTTTGCAAATATTTTCTTCCTTTACTGCTCAGTGCACAAAAGGCTGCAAAATTCTGAGGACAGGAAATTTTTCTTTCCAGACTTTTGTGAAACACTTTGCATACCTTAGACATTGTACAAAGATAGCAAACACTGCCTTAGCTAAATATATAAATATCCCAGAGAACAGTTTTAATCTCCAAAACATTTATCAAGAAATGTAAGATTTGTTCATCCCTCAAATTAAAAAAAAAAAAAAAGGTAGAATACTTAGAGTTCTAAGTATGTTTGAATACTGAAAACAAATGTCACATTTCTTTATGGAGTTCTCCTGTCTGATGATAACAGTAAATAATTTTTGAATCATTTGAAAAGAAATAATAGAAATTTGGTTATAACCAACATTTGAGAACTGCTGAGGATGCATTTTAAACAGTGATAAGTACCATACTGGATTAATATGAGCTTTAGAAAAATGTATTCACGAAAAGGAAAGTTTATTAAATTGTATATTTCATCACTAGATTTTTGTTTCAGTGACCTTTCTTTCTGCTGTAGTGCATGTGTGCACAATTTTTGTTAGCATGGTTTGAAAGGCTAGGAATTGGCCATGAAAAAGTTCAATAAATCAATAGCAATTGTTATGATAACAAGAAGTGGGACACTGTGGAATGGCAGTTGTAGCATTATGCATGGGTACAGCCATTACTTGTTTGGGTCTATTAAGCTAGTATTTATCTATGATTACATAGGGAATTTAGTCATAGATGGAATTCCATGGATGGAAGCTGGCAATAATTATCTAATAATCAACTTACTATCCCATAAAGATTCAATAAAGGTAAAAAGAATCAATCTGTATCTTTGCACAGTTACGAACAGTTTTACAAACAATACTGACGTGTCTTTTTCATTTGTCACATAAAAAATGAAACTGTATGACGTAGCTCAAAGTATAGCATTATAGAAGTGGTATGAGAACTGGTACTCCTGAAATATGTTCTTGCCAGTTTTGGCTAGGACTGAGTTAATCTTCTCCCCAGTAGCTAATATGTGGCCGTGTTTTGGATTTGTGCTGGAAACTGTTGATTATTCAAGGGTGTTTTCCTTACTGGTGAGCAGTGCTCATACAGAGTCAAGGCCTTTTCTGGCTGTTGCACCAGCCAGCAGGCTGCACACAGAAAGCTGGGTGAAGGATGCAGGAGGGGATGTTCACAGTGAATGGCATTTGTCTTCCCAAGTCACCGCTCTGTGTGATGGAGTCCTGCTTTCCTGGAGATGGCTGAACACTGGCCTGGCCGTGGGAAGTGCTAAATGAATTCCTTGTTTTGCTTTTCTTGCATGCACAACTTTTGCTTTCCCTGTTAAGCTGACTTCATCTCAACCCATGGGTCTTTTCACTTTCATTCTTCTCATTTTCTTCCCAATCTGAGTGCCAGGGAACTGAGTAAGAGGCTGTGCAGTGCTTAGTTGCCAGCTGGGATTAAACCACAAGAATATTAAACTGAAACCCAGGAATATTTCATATTATCTGACTCAGTGTTTTTAATAATTACTATTTTGCATTGCCATTTATTAAAATAATAAGAAAAAAACAGAATTATTTTTTTTCTTCCAGGAGATTGATCTTAAAAGTTCAAAAAAACCTCTGAATGTATCTAGCTTTTTTTTATGAAATTACAAAGGCTGAATGCATAAGTGCTGTTCGCAAAATCCCAGTATACTACAAATAGGTTTGATTCAATGAAGCTTGGGACATACCCCTAAACAATTAGAAAAGAATGGGGTTTTTTCACAGCAAGTGGTAAACTTCAGAACCTCCTCCTACAGGTGATTGTGGTGGCAGAGATCCAGCACATATAAAAAAAGAGATTAAAAAAACGCATGGACAACAGATCTGTGAGAAGGTAGTAAGAGACTGGCTAGGCATATGAAACAACTAATGAGCAATTTACTGCTGTTGGAAAAGTGGGGGAAATGCACTGCAAACCACGAGGTCTGTGCTCTCTACTTAAATAAGTTCTTGTATTTCCACTGCTGAAAATTAACATTAACTAAATCAGGTAAAATTAATACAGGGAAATTCTTTCAGGAAATTAATACAGGGACTTACTGATAGGCATGTCTGTCTTTGCACAGTTTTAATGTAAACAATTTGTCATCCTTGTCTCTAACTAGATTTTAAACTAGTACGGATTTTGGCCTTTGGCCTCCTCTTCTGGGTCTTTTGAATCTTGCCTGAGACTTGAGTTCCCAGTTGTGATGTGGGAACACTTCAAAAATCCAATGAAGAATGCAGTTCAGCCCCTCCATCTTCACCTTAGAAGTCCCATCTCTCTCTCTTTTTTTTTTCATTTCATGAGGATGATGATTGATAATGTGTACAAGTGTTTGCAGAGCTTTTTGCATCAAGATCAGCAATGGAAAGATTGAACCCAGTACCATTTTCAGAAGAACTTCTTTCAGCACAACACCCTTCCTTTCAGAACAGTTCATCTTTTATTTCCTTGTTTCCTACCTACCTATTTCCACTTTACAGCTACTGGACTAACTCCCATCCTTACCATCTTAACAAATAATTTTGAAAGTGGCACTGTACGAAAAGCTGTTCTGAAGTCATGACAGATTAGATCTACTGAATTTCCCTTGTCTGGAGAATCAGTTATCTTATCGAGAAAGCTATTGGGTTAGTCTGGCATGATCTGTCTTTGATGAACCCAAGATGCATTTTATCCTATTTTCCAATCTACTTCCTTTCCTTGTTATTAATAGAAAGTTACATTGGACATGATGTGCACTTCAATTAGTTTCTTAGTTAACTTTCTTACACCTTGAAGTACACCAAAGAATAAATCCTCTAACAGTGTAAACATATAGTGCATTTCTTTGACTATAAAAATATCTCTCTTGAAAATGACACATTGCTTTTTTGACTCATGACTTCCATATGATGTTAATTTACTGAAGAAATATAAAGCCTTTAAGCTCCCATAAAAAGAAAAATATATGTGAACTTGAAATAAAGTATTTTATTGTGTTAATGGGCAACTTCTTACTTGGGCATATAAAGACCTCAAAATAAAGAATGAAATTGCTCGTAGTTAACCCGGTTATGTATTTTCCCTATTTTGAAATGCTTACTCATGCTTACTGAAGCATTCATCAATCAAAAAAAAAAGCTACATAGAAAAGTTTGTTTGTTTGTTTTCCCATGATTTTGAAAGTGTGGAGAGCGATTCAGGTACCAGAGCATAGATGCCTCATGGCATTTTAGACTAGCTAGGGAATTCTGGCTTGCCTCTAGCAGCTGTTCTGAAAAGTGCAGATGTCCATAGGTTTCATGTCAAATCTACTACGTTGTGTGCATGCTCTCAGTCCAGACAAGCTCCCACAGTGAGCTTGTATGTTCAGCCACTAGAAGCATTCCAGAAACATGGCACATTCCAAATAAATTATAACAAGAAACTTATGAAAGAAGTTTATCATTAATACAATGCATACTGCTAATGCTTAGTATAAAAACCTTTAGAACAGTCATTTTTATAGGTCAGGTAATGAAAACTGACATACAAATTGTTTGATTATTTCTGAAAGATCCCATAATAATTTCTAATATACTCTTTTAAAAGATACTGACAAAGTCTGATCTAGGGGTAAATTGTGTAACACAGTAACAACTGCAACTACTGCTTTTGTACCATCACCCTGGCAAGAAGCAGGAAGAAAAGTTTTTAAAGGAAAATATGAAACAAAGTCAATATTCCTAAAACCCTGTCAGACTGGAAAAGCAAAGGTGTCTGTCTGGGAAAAGCTGTATGCCATGGCTGAATGATCCATTTTGGGGTGTTAATAGGAAAGGCATCCATGTCAATCTCAATTGCCATTATAGGGAACAGAGTGGAAAGCATTGTAATTAAGAATAAGAGCTGTGTTAGCTGCATACATAATAATTTTGGAAGAGAATATACATTTAATTTTATGTTTGTACTTTATCCCTTCCTTACATGCAATGTTTTCGTGTCCATTTTAAACAGCATTATTTTTCTGAATTGAAGTTACTATTTTAGATCAAGAACCAAATCTTCAAATGCTCTGAATACATTTAACTTCCCTGAAATCAGGGGAGCAAAATTCAACCTTAGAAGTCACTCCTTTGGTCTGAAAAAAAAATTTTAAAAAAATTTTGTTGCAGTCTCTTTTATTTATATTTGCAACATAATTAAAATAACAGCAAATAATTTATTCCATAATAAATTTGAAAGTGGTCAGTTATATCCATGTTATTATAAAGTTTTTAGTTCTTTTATACCCTTCCATTCCCTTTGAAACATCTTCATTTGAAAAACAGTGTGTGCTTACTTTTAGCAAGAAACTAGACTTAATGCATTATTCTCTAATGTTTCTGTACCTGATTTTCCTGATGCCTTTTACTGTAGAGTCCTTTGAATTGGTGTCAAAGAAAATTGCACAAAGTCAATGTCCTCTAAAAGTTAGCAAAGGTAGGAGAGAGACCATGTGGCATACTAAATTATCATGCTCATCATTTCAGCAGAAAACAGCATTAGACCATTACAGAAACGGATCAATATTGCAAACTGCATGGTTATGTATACATATATACTTGTATACACATACACTTGTACATATGTATGCACAACACACACAGCTGCACTATGAACAGAAACAGTCATTTCTGATGTGATAAGAGCTAGGTCTCTTTTGTATTTCTCTCACTATAGTAAAAGTGCAAGTATTGACCTAGTAAGCAGAAGCACAAAAGAGATCAGAGTGGGGCAATTTCCATATTTAAGTTTCCTATTTGTGTATAGAAAAAAAACTGAACTGTGCACAAATACCTGAAATCTTAATTTCCTGAACCTTGAAGAAAAAAATGTTAAATATTAAAAATATATAAATAGCCTTTATAATATTTAAAGTGATTCACAAAATTATTCTGATGTGTTAAGGTACTAAAAGAAAGACTGAAATTATTAATAATCTAACAGGAAATACATTTTTAAAATCAACAAAAAAACCTCCAGATATAATTTTCATTGATGCATTCTTTGTAGGCTCTTTATTTCAGCTATGAGTCTGTGGAATCTTGTAGTAATATTTAAACTTGTATGAATAGGCCTTCTCTTTCCACTTAAGAGTATTCATAAAAATATGCATGCAGTTAAGAGCACTGACTGATGAATAGGAATGACTGCTTGTGATGGATGATTAAGTGCACCCACAAAAATATCTTGCATAAGTTTATAAACTCCCAGTTATAAAAAGTATGTTATTTAGCATATGTCCTTATTTAGTTGCGTCTGTTTGCACTGTTGTATTGGGGTAGACAGATTGAACAGCAAGCACTGCTGAAATGTAGAGCTTGTAATTCAGTAGGGATTTAGCCATTTGAGATACAACAATATAGTATGGAATTGTAGGTTCACAGGATATTTCAGGCTGGAAGGGACCTCAAAAAGTACCTTGTCCATCCTTTTTGTCAAAGCAGGGTCAGTTGTGAGAGCAGATCAGGTTGCTCATGTCTTTATCCAGTCAGATCTAAACCTCCAAAGATGGAGACTGCTCAAGTCAGTTGCAGTTCTTTACTGTACTCATGAAGAACAATTTGTCCTTATGCCCAATGTGAGCTTCTCTTCTTTCTGTTTACCCGGATTTTGTCTTGTCCTCCCAGGATGCACCAGTGTAAATAACCTGCAATTGTGTTCCTGGCTGTTGGCACACTTGTGTTTCTCCAGAGGTCACTCTGCACGACTAAAAGTGTTGGGTTTTTCCTCTTTTTGCAGTTTCACTCAAGGGAAGTTCAGCCCGAGTAATTCAAACACACTATCTCAGTCAAGTGAGGCAGTGAAGAGAAATCCTATGTTAATATTGCCCTTTATCATTCAAGGTAAACCTGCATGGTACAGTGGAGAGATTGTTGTATATATACATATATATGACCTAACTTGAAATGATCCAAGATATTGAAATATGTGTTAGCTGTAACATCAGCCACCGAAGTTTATAGTTGATGTACAGGATTTGTTGAAAACTTGCCTTTTGTGACTTGGAGTTCATCACTCTGAGGTCATTTTATATATATTGGAACTGTTTATTCAGATATCTGAAAATACTACCCCTTGTCTTAAAGAGAACAATCTGTCTTTCCCTTTTTTATTTATTTATTTTTAAAAAGATTTTTATGTTTATTACTTCATTAATATGATACTTCAGGCTTTTCTGTCAAGTTTTGTCCAAAAAAAAAAAATCATTTGTTCATAGTACAAAGAATTTTCATAGTACTGAAGAATGTCTGATGTCTCTGTTTTAGGTGTTGCTTTCATTATCACCCTAAGGAGTCATCCAGATTCCACAACATAGGCTGTCTAGTTTGAGCTTGAGTAATAGTGTCAGGAGGAACAGAGTGTTTTTCTCCCTCTGGAATGTAGCTAAATGTAAAAGTTAAATGTAAAGTTCATTACAATGCAGAACATGAGTTCAAATGAGTTAAGAAATCCCACTTTTTTTGCCTTGCATGCAAGTGAAAATTTCCTGCAAAAGAATTATTTTTTTACTGTAATGATTAAACCCCAAACATATCATCAAAAAGTGAAAGCCTTCTCGTGGCTTTTTTGGGGTGCTCTTTTGTTCTTAACTCCTGCAGAAAACCTCTAGTATGAACAGATGAACAGTGATGTGAAGGACCTAGTTTTCATACTGCACAAGATTTCAGGGAATTTGGTTTCAAAATAGCCCCTGTTAGTTCCAGGGACTGGTGTTGGAGTCCGCCAGGTCCTTTATGGAGTCTATCTTACAGTTATATTTTATCCAAAAAAAATTCAGCTTATGGTACATGAGAACTGGCTGTGATACAGATAAATACATAGTAAGTAGGAACAATTAGAAATTTTGGTCCAAAACAATGTAATAAAATGCTAATGTAAAATCACTTATCAAGAACAGAATTTCAACAGATAGGGGATTTAGGAGCTAATGCACAAAACAATAAAATCTCACATATTTTATTAATTTTAAAAGGAAACCTTAGAATATTAAAAGTAAAAATTAAGAATTATCTATATTTTAATTTATTCTCTTACATGTTTGTACAAAAATGTAATGTTGAAAGCCAAGAGATGGCTTGTAAATTTCTATGGTGATGCAAGTTGTATTGTCTTGCTCATACTTCTGAAACAGATGGAAGACGTCATATTGTGTTTGAAGAGTAACTCACTTTAATTATATTGACTCCAAATTAAGAAAGTTATAGCCAATTATTCACGACATGTAAAACTTTTTTTGTAAATATTTAGCAGTTATTTTAACAATGAGAATCAGAGTTCCCTCAAAAATGCAAAACATCACTAATTTGAACTCTTTCTGATGCAGATAGATATTTCCAAGAACCTGAAAGAAAGACCTTTAAAATTCATACTCAAAAAAGCTTTTGGCATTCCCACGCAGAATCATTTTGTTGCTACCTACAAAGATTGCTGCAGCTATACTGGCAGAACCTTGCATGCTTTTAATGTTATGTTTTACTGAACAATTGACAGATTGTTCCTGACTACACCACAGAATACATAAGAAAAAGATCTAGAAAGGCTGCTGAAGGAAGGACAAAGAAGAAAGCCTCAAATTGCTCAGACCTCTAAAAAATAGATTCAGCAAGGAGAAAAGAAAACTATATCTTTGAATAATAACAAATACTGTGAACATTTTTTTTCATTCCAGTCATCTGAAAGCTAGAAGGGAAAATTACTATACATTCTTTCTGGATGAAAAAATCAATACTCCTATCCAAATTTTGATGTATCTCAAAAATTTTTTTTGTGAATTTAGCTATACAAAAGTTGAGTTCAATCGAATTTTATTTTATTTGGTGTTCATTTGTTTCTAAGCAGGCTTGGAGAATTTTTTAATACCATTTTTCCTTTCAATTTTTAACAAAGTAAAGCCTTTAGCTAAAGAGAAAAGCTATCTTTGATTATTGCCAGCATATTGCCAATTCCTTTCTTGGAAATTTTATTCCATGGGATTCAGTTGTATTGTCTCAGGCAAATAATTACAGTTAATTTTGTATCAATAGTCACAGTCTTCTGAAGCACTTATAACAAGATCACAAAGGCATTATTTTTTAAAACTTTCCCCTTCTTAACTTAGCTTCCTTCATTCTTAGGACTCTCAAGTTCTCTGCTGGCATATTTTGATAAATGCATGATTACTTGGAACTGGGAATGAGAAACTCTTTGCAAGAGAAAAATATTTCTTTCAGTGGTTTTAGCTTTGTGTACTATTGCATTAGATACTGTAGTTTTTGTTCAAGAAGTGATCTCTAATCAGATCAATGTTGTTGGCTCGTAAGTAGTCACAGAATCACAGAATATTCTGAGTTGGAAGGGATCCACAAGGATCACTGTAGTCCAGTAAGGAAAAAATGCTATGATGACATTTTGAAACAATGCAGTCCAATCATAAACTCTTTGTAAAACACTGATCAAAGATGTTCAACATATATTTTCTGGGTTTGCTTGTTTCTATTAATATTATTGTTGTGATGAAAATAGGAAGTCTGCTTCTTAAGGCACTTGTGTGAAGTACTGTTCCATCATCCATCATCAGTGTCACTGTGATGTCATAAAACCAGCTCTTTTAGTAGGAAACCAACAAAAATAGTCCATGAAGCACTCGGGGGGAAAAGGTAAATGGGTCAGATACTCAGCTACACCTGACCTGTGGATGCAGTGAAGGCAGTCTTTCAAAGCTTCATGTGACCTCCTAGTCTCTTGAAATTTCAAGTTACAAAGAAATAACTCTATCTTATATTAAATAAGGTAGATATAAAGATTTCTGTGAAACGTTTTTTTGGAGGATGAAACAGTATCACACCCTCTGTTCCATTCCCATCAGTGCTACCAGCAGCAGTGAGATGTTTAATGAAGATGTGATCATGCCAAATCCATCTGTATTATACTAGTGAAGAATTGCCCTAAATTATCTCCTAGCTATCTTTGGATAAAATTGTCTCATTATTTTTAGATAGATATTTGAAATAAAGAGAGGCAAATTTAAAATGCAGAAAATATGAAGTCAGGACAGATTCTAATGACAATGCAAGATACTAATGACACTATTTTCCTTCAGAAAAAGCACCAGTTCTGGAAAGTAGTTTCTAAGATATATTTAATCTTTAATGAAACTGGATGAATATAAGTATCTTTTGGTCCATAGATTTTTATCCCTATGGGCCAATAATATAGTATTATTGTACATAACAGCATAACATTTTTTACACAGAAATTCTAGAATCAGGCAAATATTTTCAATTTAAGCTAATATTATCTCTAGAAAGTATATCTGGTGTTGATGTCACAATTTAATATGACAGAACATCCACTATTGGATTATACAGAATGAGTTTCCTTTATCATGAGAAGATAAACATAAATCTTCCCATGCTCTGTGCTCTTTCCCTCTATGGTGTTCATTCTTCTCTTCCCTGCCTTTAAGAAGTTGTATGCATATACACTGCTTATGTTTGATACCACATCAACCAATCAAACAAAAACATTTCGCCTAAAGTTTGTGCATGTAGTATAATACAATATTCAGTGTATTTTCCTCTTCACCACATAAGGTCTGTTGGGAGGAAAGGGCTAAAAGGAAAGATTAGCAAGGAGGGGGTGATCGGCTTAAATGACCTGGCAGCTGGGAATACCAACGCCTGGAGAATATCAGTGTGGGAAACCATATATTATGCCTACTGCTGTTTATCCTCTGTCTGTTTTGAGAAGTAGAATTTCTGTGCAGAGATAACATAGGTGTTTACAGAAACTTGGAGGCACTCTCACGGACATGCTTGAGCTCCTTGTTGGGAGAGAGATCAAAGCCCAGAGATCATAAAAAGCACAGGGGAGATCACAGCATGGTGGCCAAATGCATGTGCATGGGCCCTTGATAATTGGGTGCAAACAGCAGCCCTACAGCCCACTGGGATTGGTCTGAGACTGACGGTGCCTGCACCCTCATTTTGTGCACCTCTGCTGCCCAGGTGTTGCTTCAGGATCCTCCAGCCAGTGAGGAAATTAAATAAATGTACTCTTTGCATTTCAGCCATAGTTTTGTAGTTCTGGACACCTGCCTGTGTTGATCCACACAAGCAGTCTAGATGCCATTCTCCATAAGGCAGATTCTTTATTTAGCACATTTAAATTTTCTAAAGTCACTACTCTGGAGAAATAAAAATAGTCAAACACAAAGAAAATAAATTAGGCATTTTGAAATGGAGCTTGTACAGCATCATAGATCTAAAAACTTCAACATCTTATTTAACGGAAAGCTGGTGAAAGAGCTTGGAGATATCACAAAAAAACCTTTAAAAACCAACACAAAATCCCAACACAAAAACCAAAAGCAGAATGCATATAAAATAAGGGATAGGGGGAAAAATCAGCTGCAAAAAAATAAAAAAAATAATGTTTATTCCAGTTTTTTCATTTCATACAGGAGAAAAGAGTACTAGAGAAATGTGTATTTCTTACCACATGAAAGAGACTGGACGATGATGAACAAATGCAAATTAAACACAGTGGCTATCATTGCAGTGTTAAAATATAAACATAAAAATACTAAACCTGTTCAAATGAAAAATGCATGTCTAAATATGTATATTATTAATGTTTTGATATTGAATATAATAAAGTATTAAGCCTCATAGTGGAACACACTTCCTAGTAACTTGTTTGAAGACATCATATGCTCTACCAAGATCCAAGTACTCTTTTGCCATACAATCTGTTCATTCATGGTGAAGGAGCTGAAGATGCCTGAGGATGAAGACAGTCCTTAAAAAACAAAGAGAAAGGTGTATTATCAGGACTAAGAGGCGTAGGCTTATCCAAAGTACTCACATGGGTACTAGATTCAGAAACTAGAGCAGAATGGAGCCAAGTCTTTCCTAGGATGCAACACATATTTCAGGTCAATTTAATGAGTGCTTGAAGGGTGGACAGTCTTCTGCTGACACATGTGTAATGAGCAGCTCTGCAGTGATCAACGGAGAGAATCCCAGTCAATGGCAGTAGCATAGACTGCTAGCTCCTTGGGAAGGCAAGTCAGTCCTGCTGAATCATCACTGATGCCTCTTCTGCATTAATTAGCTCTGGTAATGATGATCCAGCAGTGTGCCTGTACTTGAAAGTCTTGTTATTTTTATACATAGCAAAACAAAGTGTTTTGTAGTTATTAGTTACTACCTTTCATGTTCCAACAAAATGTGGAGTCTTATTTAAGTGAGTCTTTTAGAAAGACTTTTCCCAAGCTCAGCAAAAATCTTAAATAGTGTAATTGTACTGAGATGCTTGAAAAGTTAAAGTCCTGTTAATCACAGACAACCTATATGATTTTGTGCATCCTAGAAGCTCGTAATAAAGTAAAAGGAGGACTCATTTTTTACCTTAAATACTTGCAATTGTCACTAAGAATGCTGCTTGTAGTCTAAAGATTTACAAATTGTTGCTTCAGGAAGATAAGAAAAAGAATACAATTTAACTGATTGTTTGTATTTTATTTTAAGCAAAAGGCCTAATTTCCATGATACATGTCCTTTATTACAAGTGGAAAATGAGTAGTTTACTTGTCAGTTTGATCTAAAGAACTTTCTATTTTCTTCAAGAAATGCTTGAAGTCAGTTCTCATCACTTCTGATTTATTCCACATCAATTTCAGCCTAATCTGTTAATTAAACTTGTCCTTAAATCAAATCATTTTGGGAGTTCTCAGACCACATTCTTAGGGTTTAAAAGTCCTAAAAATAAAAGGTAGAAGTTTCTCATTCACAGACTACAAACTAAATCTTATTTTGAAAACTTTTACCATCACAATTTTGGACAGTGTAAAATCATAACAGATGATGAAGGAAACCCTCAGATAAGCCAGTTGATGCAAAACACATGATGGCCAGGATCCTGAGGAACATTGCTCATGCAGAAAATTAGTTTGAATTCCTCTTTCAGAAAAGTTATCTCATTTGCATAACTTTAATTATTCTCACTCTATTTGCTTCCATCTCCTGCAGTGCAAAAATTGTGCTGATATGTCCAGTTTCTGTCAACAGTTTTCTGTCTTACTCAAAAAGACAAGTCAAAAATTACTTTTAGTTTTGATCCATTTGTTCATGGAATTGAACATCTGTGAAGTTTACCATAGCTGTAGTTAGAGAAGAGAACTGGTTAACCACAGTACAACTATTCCTGCAATAATTTTCTTACACGTGGATTAATCAATTCTATGCCAGCCTCTTTGAATGGTCCCTTACCTTTTACTGATAGATTTACTCTGGAAATCAAAGCTGTCAATGTTTCATAGAATCATAAAAAACATGAAATGGTTTGATCAGGAAAGGACCTTAAAAATCATCTAATTCTAACTACTCCGTTGGGGCAGGGATACTTTTCACTAAACCAGGTTTCTCAAAGTCCGTCCAATCTGCTCTTGAACACTTCCAGGGATGAGGCATCCACAGCTTCTCTGGGCAACCTGTTCCAGTGCCTCACCACCCTCACAGTAAAGAATTTCTTCCTAATGTCTAATCTAAACCTACCCTGTTTCAGTTTAAGGCCATTCCCTTTGTCGTATCATAACATGCCATTGTAAAAAGTTTCTTTCCCGTCCCCTTTTAAGCACCAGAAGGCTCCTATAAGATGTCACTTTACAACACATAATATCAACCACAAGGACATCCCCATGCTATTCATACTGTTAAAAAATTAATTCATGATCAGCGGCACCCCTGTATTTAAATGTTCTTCACTGTCTTTTCCTCCAAGTCTCACGATCTCTATCCCTCAACACTGTAGAAGAGGTTCAGGTGTAATGTAGTATCCAGAAGAAAGAAAAAACAGAAGAAATACAGATAGCACAGGAAGTACATGCCTCCCCATGTACTCACTCCAGATCTATACCATTTCCCAATAAGGAAGCCTATGGGAAAATTTTTATCTGAATATGATCACTTCTTCTGGGTTGGATATTGTTCCCCATGCAATTTAAAATGTTGCAGCTGATTTCTCTTAACTTGGTGTCTCTTCCAAGGGTTGATTTATTGGTATATTCAAGTTCTTGCAGCTGTCATAACTTGACAAACCCCAGAGCCTTCACTCAAAATAGTGCTCTAGGGTAGCAACAAATGGTCATGTGCTGGAGCGATGAGTTTTGGGTAGGTTTTCTTCTTTTGGTTGGTTGGTTGGGTTTTTTGTGGGGGTTTCTTTATTATTATTATTTTGGTCACAGAAATAGTTACTTTATCCTATTGAAGGCTTAGAACTTGTAGACTCCATTCTCTACATAGCCAGTGGAGAGTAGTTTGTGCATGTAGGTTAGATGCCTAACTGCATATTAGGAATACCTCAAAATATACTTTTACTACAAGAAGGATGATTATTCCTTCTGTACCTATTATTTAATTGAAATGTATCTGGAAAAAATGATGTGGGGCAAAATCCTCTCTATTTACTGGCTCTATAATTTTACCAAATATAGTACTTTGAAAAGCATTGACAGTGTATTATTTCCATGGACAATTTGTGCAGCTGCAATGAAAGAAAAACTCTGCATTCCCTGATCTTATATAGTCCTGAAGATGAATATGACAAAAAACTTAATTCCTCCTTGTTCTTTTTTTACTTTCAACTTATGAAATGGTTTCAGCTGATAGAAATAATTTATAGCCTAAACTGAGAAAAATGCTGGGGCGGGGGGGGTGTATGTGTGTATGTATATCTTCATGGAAAAAAAAAAACAAAACCAAAAACAATACCAAAAACAAAAACCCCTCCACTTTTGGCTAAAAAGTCATTATTTAGATAAGACTGGATACTTTTATTTTGTGATATATCTTTGCCTAAAATTCCCTTTTTTCCCTTTTTCTTTTTTTTCATCAAAAAGTGACCTGTTCTGTTTCATATATGAAAGGTGTACATTAAAAGAATATGAGCTAGCAAATATCTTTACTGAAGCACTGTTGGCAGCCGAGATCACTGACAACTTCCTGGCTGTGATTCATAATCTATATTGGTGCCTTTGAGACAGCAAGCTATTGATTTTTCCCAGTCTATAATCCAAGACCATATACACAGCTTGTTAGACATCTATGGGAATATAAACTGAGTTTTGATACAATTTAGGGAGCTTCTGTTAGCAGGGCACTTAGTTTTTGTCTTTGAGAAAATCTTTACACATCTGTGTAATCTTGAAGAGATTTTTAACAGATAATTCAATACAGTTTGGGTTGTTCCTTTTTTTTTTTTTTTTCCCTTTTCGTAAACTGCTTTCCTGAGTGTAACACATGTGAAGCAAATTTTAAGTGGGCAATTATCACATATAGGGAACTCTTTCTAATGCTGTTACAGTTTTTCTCTTCTTTGTATTTCCCTTGATTTGTTCAACTATAATTTGGAAGTACTCCTGGTTTTTCATGTTTAATATCTTGTCCATTTTATCTGTCCTTCCCAGGAAAACATTCCTGTCTTTACCGTGATAGTTACAGTTCATTTGCATAAATAACATTCAAAAGAAAAATCATTGACTGCAATGCAGTTCCTCCACCATAAAGGATATTAGATGAGTGCACTAAGATTCTGCAAAAACTACACATAGCTAAAAAATACTTTTTGGGTTCAAGCCACACTCCTCATTTATTAAAGGAACTACATTTAGTGTTAATTTTCTGTCTTCGGAGAGTCAGCTAAGGAAAAGGAAGAGGTTGATACAGTTTGAAGCTTATGCAATAATGTAGGAATGCCATAGGGAACAGGCTTAATATGTGTTCTTTTAAATATTATTTAATATTTGTCCAAGAATACTTTAAGGGTTACCATGTAAGGAGAATAACACTGACGTACTTTGTGGATTTCAGACGATAGAAATATCGCCTTGCATGTCATCACATTGCAGGCTAGTTTGGAAGGTTAGGAAAATATTTACCCTACCTCCAAAATCAAAATAATGCATTCTTGAATGTATGTGAAGTATAATTTAGCTAAACTTGGATGATCCAGAAACCATATAATCAGAATGAGGTAATTGCGTGTTTTGTTTTATATGATAGATAAATTTTCTTGAACAATAAGGAGAAAAATGTTGGCATCCATATGTATATAGATATTAGCAAAATTTTATACTAGAAAACTGGACTAATTTTCATAAGTAGTGAAAAAAAAAACTTTATATTTTAACATGAAACAAAATCTCATTGATATAGACTGCTTCTAAATGGATTTTTTGCAGAAGACCCTTTCAAATTTGAAAATAGTTTTTCGTAAAGGGATTTTTTTTTGACAAGTTCATTTATCTACAACTTAATTGGTTTCCAGGAAAATAAATTAAGTTTCTAATTCTCTGCATGTTTATACATTTCTCAACCTGAAGATCATGAGTAAATCAACTGAATTAGTATTATGCTTTAAGTTAAACAAAAGACAGAGTTTTTGCAAGGTCAAAGATAATGGAATGTGGAAAAAGTTAGAAATCTAGAATAGATTGCATTTATTAATTTTGGTTTCAATCAGATAGCATATTAAACAACATTGCTTCCTACTATTTGTCTAATTTTATAGTCATATTTAAGCTGAATTATTTACAGAAAATCTTTAAATAAACCCTCCCCCAATTTTTTTTTTCTTTATTCTATGCTTAATTAATGTGTGGGAAAAAATCTTACATCTTCCAGTCTTTGTCTTTTCTACTTTCCTATCCAGACAAAGCAACTACAAGAGAAAAGCCAAAGAATTTAGTTTTATACTTCCAACACTTCTAATGTCAAGAAAAATATTTGTTATTCATTATTTCTGGAAATCTGAAAGGATTTTGAATCTATTCATCATCTCAAAAAATGTGAGAAACAGGTCATCCGTGCTCATATCACAGGATGGCAAAGGAAGAATGAGCAGACACTGTGGTCATTAGCAGTCTAGAAATGCATGTGATGATAGAAGTGATAAAGTAGGAGATGGAGCATAGTTATCAATAGTAGATAAGTTTTACTAAACACACTGCTGTTCTTGCAAGAAGTAGTTCAAAGTTGTTCTACCTACATACAGGTAGATAGTTCAATAAAGGTTCATCTCACCCAAGTTCAGATGCAGTTTTAAAAGTGATTACATAATGTAGAGAAATATCACTGCTTAGTGCATGTCTAGGTCTGTACTCTTACAGAAAGGCTGGAGACAAATGTTCCTTCGTTATAGTTTTCCACCTGGAATTCTACATACACAGCTATACAAAAGACATAGAAATTGCACACTGACCTGTTAGTTGCCCTCTCCTATCTTCTGAATTCAGTGTTGTAACAAAGGCTATTTTCCCAATGTGAAAGTAAATGTAAGATTATATTCAAATCATACAGTGTGAGGGACAAGTATTTCCATCTTTATTCTCTTATTACTCAGCAAAACTTCACTCCCCCTTCACTCAGCTCCCTTCTACCAGCTGCATACTGCAATAGTCACAAGCTATCTTTTAATGAACATCATAGGGTAAAAAATAAACACATATTATGAGAGTTCATTTTCACGTTTAGTTATAGGAAGGGATGAGAGAACGTTAAATGCATATATTGTACTTTAATCCAGACTAACTATAGAGGTCAGTAATAAAACTCCAGTGTCCCTGGTCAGGATATTATAAATGCTCTTTCTTTCCTTCAAATAAGAGTATCAGTCCACACAGAGAAACGCATTCAATGCCTGTACCACACCATTGTAGGCTGAAATTGTGCAAGCTTTTCAAGTGGCTATACCTCTATTTTTTGCCTTTTCCTAGCTTTTAGTACAAATCTGCCTTTGTCCCCAGCTAAAGTAAGGGAGTAAGTTCCAGAGTAATAAACCTAGTAAATTATAATTCCTCTTATTTTTAGGACCTAGAAATCAGCACAGGGCAGAAACTGGGCAAACCCACTCTATTTAGGAGTACAATAGGTTGTACAGATCATGAGGTACATCCTAACAAAGGGAGTCACAGCATATGATTATCACTTGGAGTTGCAAATGCATGAGATAAAGGACTTGCTGTTTGGAACCCCCTTTTTCAAGGAAAGTCCTAAGGGCCAACTGCCTTGCTAGATGCATATTTTTAAGAATCAGGGAGAGAGAGGGCAACAGTGACCACCCGTGTCAATGAAGAGAAAGTATATATAGGGTACAGGGTATAGCTTTCTCCAATATCTGAAAGCCCAAATATGTTTCTAGACTTGCTACTTAATTGAGAATAAGACAGTGTCTTCCAAGGTAGATGAAAAACACTAAAGGGGAATTTTTTGGAAACTTGTGAAGGCCTTCATGATTTGATAGAAATAGGTAATGACCTGTAAATACATATTTCAAATTGGACAGCTTTTTATACATATCAGTCCCTTAAAATGTCACCATATAATCATATAAAAATGGGGAGCTTTAAATATTTACTGTAAATAACTTAAAATTGCTATTTCAAAGTTGTCCTTAGTAGCCTATTGCATGGCAAGGCAAATTCAGTGAGACTTTATCACTCTTTCTGTGAGAAATAGAGAAGCATGTTTCATAACTCTTTTTTAGATAATTTCAAAACTTCTGTATTTAGTGGATTTAAATTAGATCAACTAACATCAGAGATCCTCTAATTCATTTAACCTCTTCTTCCAGAATAGCATTTATGTTATCTGCAGATGAAAAACATATATAAGGAAAAATGAGAATGGGAATTTTTTTAATATATATTTTTATACCAGCAACAAGAAAACTAGGTTCTGAAGATCAGCCATCTCTACTTTAAGGATGGATGATTATTGCTCCTTAATCTGCTTTATTTTCCTCAGAAAATATATTCTGTATTCCTTCCTCAAATATGAAGAAAAATAAAGGGTCAGAGTCCACACGGCTAAAGTATAGACCACAGATTCTCAGATGAGCAATTATTTTAATGAAACATTAGAATATTTCTGTGAGTAATTATGAAGATTGTCATTTAATATGAAACATTTTAGGACTAGTGTTTTTGTGGGTTTCCAGTTTTTAAAGGATTTTTTTTCCCTACCGACTTCCAGAACTCCTATTTACTTCAATGGTAGCTGCAGGTGCCAAAAATCCATTTGAATAGTCCATACTGATTTGAAATTTTGCAGTGGCCTTTCTCTCACACACATGCTCACACATGTTCCTCTTTACCTTTCTCTCTTTTCCCCTCCATCTGCCCAAGATTAAGACCAATCTTGCCAGACATGGATACTCTTATGATATGAAAATTACAAAGAAGCAGTTAAATGAACCAAGGGAAAAAAAGAAAATAAAAATAAATTTGAAGTTCTTATACCGCCTTTTTTTTTTCCCCAGAACTTTTAAAAATAAAATGCAACCTTATTATGAGGAGCTAGATTTCCTAGAATATTAATCAAGACTCAGGGTACATGCAGATGACTGAATTCTTTTAGAAGCACCTCTAATGCATTTTTACAAGGGTCATTGTGTTTTACAATGTAACAAAAAAAAGAGAAAAAAAGAGAATAAATCACATTTTTACTATACTTGAAATAAAAATAGGCAATTGGAAATGCATTGTAAACAGGATTATTCAAACTCAGCTTGCCTTAAGATAGAAACAGCTTTTAAGCAGGCTGTTACATAAAGGTCCGGTATTTCTGAGATTTTTATGAGAGTAATCTAATGCATTGGTCAGACAAGGTTAAGAATAATGCCCTTGCAGTCTCCCTAGATGCAATGATAGTATTTGATGTGAATAAAAAGGCTACACTTTCTGGGTGTTGCTGAAACTGAACTACACAGACATCTATTTGGAGATTTGGTTATGAACTTTAATATTCGTCAGGAAAAAATAAAATCACATAAAATTTCCACAGTCTCTTTGAATCTTTTTTTTTCCTGAGTTTTGTACTTATGCTTCGTTGTCCATCTTTTCCTCCTTTCTCCACATTAGCTTTCAAAACACTTCCTGAGGCTTTTAGAAATGTCGTAAACTTACTGTATCATTACTGATGCACACAAACAGGAACATAAATGAATACTGTATGTGGATGATATTCTTCTTTTTATAACCCATCCTGATATTTCAATCCCAGCTATTACACTATTCATAAATCAGTTTGGGATCCTCTCTGGCTTTAAAAGTAATTATAATAAATCCAAAGATATGTTTATGTATAGGAGGCCAATTGAACCCTTTGCTTTTCAGTTTCCATTTAAATTGGTCTCCAGAGGTCTTACCCGAGGTTATTTATTCCTTTTTCTTTAGATCTGCTGTACAGATTTAATCTTGCTTCTCTGCTTTGTAAAATTCAAGAGATGCTGTACAGGTGGTTTTCATTCTTTCTTTTTTTTATTAGAGGAAATAGCTGTCATTAATTAAAAACAAAACGCATTTTGTGTTTTTCTCTGATAATAAATAAACTAAGATATTGTGAAGACTGGCTTAAATGTTTCTAGGTGCCTTGAAAGCAGTTGCCCAACTCATTTAGTTACTTTAATACAGAACAAAAAATGTTAGTCTGCTCTGTAATTCTTCCTTTTGCCTGACTGTTAAATATAATTCAGCTTCTAAGTCTTTTCTTTCTGCATCTTTCTGACTGATTAAATTCCCATACAGGAATCATATCAAGGTAAGTTGGCATGTCAGTAGGTGTGGATCAGAGCAACAGAACTACATGGCTGGAAAGCTTTGTCTGATCACACAGACTTCTGATTTCACAAAGCTATTCTTCCAGAAATGCAGCAAATGCCAGAGTATCTTGAAAGAGGTCAGCTGAGAGAGAAGATGCAAATCTTAGCAACGACCTGTTAAGAGCAATGTAAAAAATAAGGGAATTTACTTCATGAAATATAGACCTGAGGAACACCCTTCCACAGCATTTGATTTCACCTTTTTCATTTTATCTCCATTCCCTAAATAAAATGTGAGCCACATGTAAAATTCAAATCTGTGAGTGAAAATGTCCCTTTTCAAATATAATAACTCATCAAATAAATATCAGATAGTTCAAATTCTTTTCACTGTCTTTGCAGGTGAAGCATATAACTTAATCTTTATAAGAGACATAAAAAACAGTGCTTCATATGCTTTGATTGTAAAATAATTTTCACTGTAAGGAACCATACTTCAACAGTTTGATGTTACAGAAATGGGCATGCGAGGAGGGATATTTATGAGGCACAATACTGTGCTGACCTTAGTATGCATCAAGGCTGTTTATGTCCAGGAGCTGCCAGAACAGAGAGAGGAGAGGGCATTTTTTTTGGTTATTAGGGTTTTTTTTTTTGTTTATTTGTTTAGGTTTTTTGGAGGGGAGTTGGGGTGGATTATGTTTTGGTTTTTTTAAGAAAGCTCTGAAAGAAATGTAATTAATCAGGTGTCCAGAAGCTGTGGCTTTAAGAACACCTCAAGTTAAATAAAAAGGTAGAACAAAATTTTCATATATTCTTCTGGAAAGTGGGAGTTTTTCCAGAGATTGAGATTGTAGAATTAGGAAATGCTGGATGCTAATGTAAATTGAACCAGAAAACCAGACTAGTTAAAAGGGCCTACCTGCAAGGACCAGATAAGCAGGTTAGCTCAAGAGCTTTCATTTAATCTCTTACCAAAAAGATTCAAGTTTTCCCCTCTAAGTTACAGAGAATGATTGTTTTGATTTTTTTTCCTGTTTCATTTATTTATTTATTTTATTTATTTTTTATTTATTTTCTGTTACTAATAGACAGTCTCAATTTTTGGAATTTTCTGGAACATTCGTTTGTAAGAAGGTGAAATAATTCCACTTCAGGGTTCAGGTTAGTGCACTGTCACATCGTGATTTGCCTTACCATTTTTAAATAACCTCACATACTGGCTGGAGGATTGAGATCTATCTGCTACTAAAGGATACTAAGCAAACTGGCCAAAATACTTTTTTGCTAATTCAGATCAATAGTCCCAAATGAACCTTTTTATAGGACAGTCTTTCCTGGCAATGTACTGCACAAACACATTATAAATATTAATCCCAGCTATGCAACCCTTTAAAATGAAAATAATGTTCTAGATGATTTCAAATTTCTTTGCCTTTCTCATTTTTTCCTTGATTTGAGATAGTAGCTATATTTCTGTTAAATTCTCACCAGCTGTGCTTTGGAATGTCAGTTTAATATACAGGTTTATTAGCTCATCCCATATTTAAGACTTTCCGTAGTCTTATCCTAATCCACTTGTGAAAAACACAGATTGAGTAAATGATAACTGTGTTTGGTCATACACTAAGATGAATGTCTTCTGAACAAAGTTAAAATCCATCTTCAGTCCAATGCAAACCTTTACTTGGACTTCCATCTATCTTCATAGAATCAAACAGGTCTTGCTGGTATGTACTTTGCTTTGTTGGGCTTTTTCAACAAATTAAAATTAACTTCTTTTCCATTCACTTCCAAATGACTGACATCAACCTCCTCTGTACTCCCTGCAATGGAATGAGCTCCTCAAAATCTTGTGCCCTGGATTTGGCTGGGATAGAGTTAATATACTTTTGTAGCTGGTACAGTGCTGTGGTTTTGGGATTTAGTATGAGAATAATGTGGATAATACATTAATGTTTTAGATGTTGCTAAGTGGTGCTTACTCTAAATCAAGGACTTCTCTTTCTTGTCCTCTGCCTGTGAGCAGATGCACAAGATGCTGGGAGTGAGCACAGCCAGGACAGCCCAAAGTGGCCAAATAGATATTCCGTATAACAGTGAGATGCCCAATATATAAACTGGGGGACTTGGCCAGAAGACATCGATTGCTGCTCTGGGACAGACTAACATTGGTTAGCAGGCAGTGAGCAATTGCAGTGTGCATCACTTGTCCTTCTTGGGTTTTATTTCTCTCTCTCTCTCCTTCTCATTACAATAATTATTTTCCTTACTGTTATTTTACTTTATTTTGTTTATTTAATTGTTCTTATGTCAGCCTTCAGGTTTTACCTTTCTCCAATTCTCTTTCCCATCCCACTTGGGCCATGGGTGGGAGAAAGTGAAAGAGCAGCTGCAGGGTGCTTAGTTGACAGCTGGTTTTGAACCATAACAGTCCTTGAAACTGAATTGAGACCTTGAAACTTATTTTAGTAATGTTTCTTTCTTTAGAAGCACACTTTTACACAAATGAAGCTATTGACATTTTCCTGAGAATAAACATCATCTCTGTAGAAAAGCCTGTAGGATCTTGAGCCTATTAGGTTCTGAGATGCCGTTTGCTTTCCAAGTGAATACTTAGTGCTGATTTTGACCTCAGGAATACTTATGAGGTTTACACTCCTGCCTGCAATGGATGCACAGATTTTGGAGACCTTCAGTGTGCTTACTTGTAAGGTTTTTTTTAAAAAAAGGAAGGCTAATACTGGGGATTCTCTTTCTTAGGATGTCTTTCCTTCAATTTTTCTTCTGAGACCCCCTGGATATGCAAATCATGAGGCTGTTCTGGAAGGCTTATCTGTTTTGAAAACCTTTTGGGTAGGAAGGCAGTAAGCGTTTTTCTGCTGGATATATAACTAGAGTTTCAAAAATTGCATGGAACTATCTGTATTATTGCACAAGAGTTTTGATGGTAAACAGGATTTGGGGATTATATTCACCTTTAATTGTAATTTGAAAGCTCTCTGAGTGTTGAACATACAGGATTTAGAAATATGAACAGGCTCTTCTCAACGTCCTTGGTTCTCTTTCTAATAGTTTTTACATAATATCTATGTGCGCCCACATGTATGCAAATATGTATCTTTAGATTTGTTTGGGTTTTTTACCATGGTTGTGGTCCTTAGTAAAGGGAAATAATTTGATCCAAGTTGTACTAGGATCAATGAGAATCATATCATTGATTACTGTGTAAATATATTCAGTTCACAAGTATCCAAATCTGGTCTCAGTTAGAGACACAGTGTTATGATTGCTGTGGGCTGTCTATCTCTAATTCGCTAACTCTTGGTCTTTCTTGGTAATTTAATTTGTCTTACATAAATCCAGAGAAAAATGTTTTTGAATAAGCATGTTTTAATATGAATACTGGAGATAGTCTGCCACTACAGAGTGATACATTTCTGAGATAATTAGAGTAATACTAATCAACCTAATTTTTTTTTATTTTTGTGCTTATTCGAGGAAGTTTTCTTGGTATTCATATTTCTGTTTATTCTACCGTCAGCAAGTGTGAAAGACAGTTGGGTTAAGTAGATTCAAAACCATTCTGGCAAAAAAACTACATCAAGTTGCTGCATGATAGCAGAATTATGCACATGAATTCAATGAAAATCAGACCTACTTTTTAAAAGTGTTTTTTTAATTATTTCTATAGATGTTTTGAAAGTACATTTCAGAACTCTCTGTTGAACAGCTTAATTAGCTACTATCACCTCATATAATTAAACTTGCCTGGAATAAGTGGTTGCATTTTAAATGTACCTACTTGCACTCATACCATGTTTTAAGCCATGATGTCTAGAAAACTCAGAGTGTTTTGCACATATTTGTGTGTCGGTCTCTTCTTTATTTGATACTATGTAGGCCAATATGGAAGGCAAAAGAAGGATGATTCAGACATGCACATAATGTATGATAATGAACAAAGCTGGATAAGGCTATTTATTGTTTTTTAACAGATAAAACAAGAAGCAACGGATATAAAGAGTATTAAATAAAAAAATAAAAAAAAAGCAGGAGAAACATATTTTATATCATTCTTAATCTTTGGAACTCCGTCCAAAAGATATCTGACTCCTGATTTTGACAGGATTTGAAACAGGGATAAGTCTCTATGATATATTTCACTTAATTAAAAATATTAAGAGTGAATAAACAAACAACTTATTATGAAAATCAATAAGGAAAATAAACTTGAAACTAAGGTAGGATTTCAAGGGTAAATGTGGATTTAGTGGTATATTATCTATTTCTTTTGCAAAACTGTAAAGATATAGTTACAAACCAGATACAATTTAAATGGAGAAAATTAGGAAACAAATTTATTAGAAGGCAGGTTTTACCTTAGAATTATTGCTTCAGAAATACTCATTGCTGAAAATAAACCTGAGGGAACGCTTTTCCACTTATTATAAGCCTGATCCTTGATTTTGCAGTATGCTGAGGTTTGCTTTTTGGGCTCTGTGCTTTAATTGTTTTGGCTAGCACCATGCTGAATTGCAACCCTGGCCTTTAACTGCTAAGAGGATATAACTCGAGTAAACAGAACAACATATCCATGGCAACCTACAGTTTTACTTCTAACTCTTCAAAACACAAAAAGGTAATTATTTTTTTTCATTATATTTTTTATATTCCTATGGCTCATAATAACAGTGATGACCTCCTGGCTGGGCATTTCCAAGCTATTAATGACAGGCTGAGTTATGCGACCTTGACTTCACCTGGAGCCATTAACTTTTCTATCTAGTCATTAACTGCTGAGAAATGCCCTCCCTTTTGGTCATTATTTCTTATATATGCATTTCTTAAATAGGCATTTTCTGTAACAATTACATGTCAGAGTAATTTCATATTTTTTATTAATAAGTACTATCTTATCTTTGTGTTCAAGCCACAGGGATCCTTTGACATCTAGCAGCTTGCACATCATTTAAGTTTCTAAGGAAGAGGTCGTCATTTATGCACAGGCAAATGGGAGACAGAGGGCTTAAAACAGCACGTTTTACATGAGAGGAAAAATCCTTGCATCGTTTGAGTTAAATCTATGGAGCATATTCAGAAATGCTGAGGAATTCATTTTTAGATCGGGCATTTAGATGTACAATGTATGTATGCCACAATGCCAGCTAGAAAACCCTTAACGTTAATAGTAAAGGTGACCTCTAAGTTATCCCTCCTGACTACTGGATCTTTAGACAAAATGGTTAGTAATTTCACTGGGATTAATTTGCCAGCATTTTGCAGACCCTTATCTTATTTTCTGGAACTCATAGAGGGATCAGAATCCACATGATATATTTCTCTTATCTGTCAGTGCAGCAGCATAAGATAAAAGAAGATTCTTTATTGAATGGATATATTTTTCATTGTCCTTCATACCACAGATTAAATGGGTCTTGTATGATTTTTCTTTTCCTGATACAGCAAGCCATAATTCTGCATAAATAACTTCTGTGTAATTTGAGAACTCTTATGAAGAGCTCAGTAATCAATTTTTTAGATGCTATAATTAGTGGCCTTACCTGGATCAAAAACTAAATGTTGCTGGAGGGGAAAAAGGTTTTAGAGTTATTTTAAAGGGTGGGACTTAGTTATCTGCATGGATGACAAAGATTATCATATATCCCTGGAAATATCAGCAGCAAAGGATTTATTTAATTTATTTGTTCCTGTAACTCAGACATAGGGTTATACTTCTGTAAACAATGTTTGTTCAATGAAGTGCTTAGTTCTTTGCATAGGAAGATTGACAATATCCTTGACTAACAGGAGATATCTGTCATATGAAGAGAAAAGAATGTTTCCAGGAGATTAAATTTTTTGTTCTTTTTGCTGTTATTTTATTTAGGTGTCTGGTTTATTAGAGCCTATTGCCCTAATTTTGTGCAATAGAAGTTGGGAGCGGAGGGGAAGAAGAGAGAGGTGAACAAGGCCAAAAGAACGTATACTAAAGAAGTAAACTCTGCAAATCTTGATAAATGCAACTCCACCAGTAAGTGACAATATAGGTGAAATATTTCTCTTTTAAACTTTTTCCATTAGTTTTTTGACAGGAGTATACTAGTTCAGCTTTAATGAGATTCTAGTGTAAAAACTTCAGGGCTAAATAAAAGAAACAAATCAAAAGGACCGGATGATTGCCATTTAATGTGAAAGAATGAAAGTGCAAACAATCTTTGTATGACATCTAGCTGTGCTAGTCACTGCAGAATGACAGGTAGAACAATTCAAAGTTACTGATCTAAAGATGGAATAACAGCTCATATGTTTGAAGTGCTCAGAAGATGAAAAAATAAAACAGACTCTAAGATAAGACATGGTTAAGCCTTTTAAATTCCATGCCTTATTGTCAGTATCATTTGAACGCTTTTGTACACATTTTTTTTCCCCTCAGAAACTATTTTATCGAAGGAATTACTTTTAAGGGCTGATTTTTATTATTATCCTCCAGGCTGTATGGTGTGCTTTGTTTTTCAACAAGATGAGAAAAAATGTACTCAATGAAAAGAATATTACTAGTTTTCTAAGCACACATATTCTATATATTCAGAAATATGTATTTGGAGTATATATTGTTAAGCTGTGCATTTTAAGTGATTTCAATAAATCACATGCTAATATACTCTACAGGTAGCCTCACTTTTTTAACATGCACCATAACAAATTTGTTATGAATTTCTGTTTATATTTTCCTTGTCTATTCTTTTCTTGATATTATTTTAAGGCTCTAAGGAAAATCACCTATTCTTTCTTTCAGCAAGCCTTTTTATCAGTGAAATAACCTATTCTAGTTACTGCTGGAAACAATAATCTGTAATTGCTGCTTTCAGTCCTAATTTGGCTTGTCTCTAGTTTTTCATCTCAATCTAATCTAAACCTATTTGAGCAAATAAAATGATATTTACCTCATCCTCTGTTACAAGCTTTCAAGATTACAGGCTTCAGGAAAAATCAATACAAAATACCAGCTTAGCAGCGGGTTTGTGCTCAGAAAGAATGCTAACTTTTCTTTCCTGCATTTTCTGACTCTCTACTCCCCTGGAGTGAAAGCAAACCTTAGACTATAAGGACTGAAGGGTAAAAAAAAAAAAAAAAGAAACACAAAAACCCCAGCCTTCAATGATGTGTTTGGTTCATGGTTAGTAGCCATTTTTGAACTTACAAGCCGAAGTGCAGTGCATGGTCAAGCTCCTAACCTTTAGCTTCTGCTTCCACACTACACATCTTACAGAGTTCACCAAAAGGAAGGATCTCGACCTCACGGATGATTTTTCAGACTCAAATGCCATCTTCATTTATTATTTATTTGCTCCAAGCATTTGGGATTTGAGGTATCATCATACCTGACTGACTGATTTAAGGAAGTGGCCACCTCTCTGTGGGGGGATCTCATGAGAATGAAATCCTATTACTTTCAAAAAAGATTACTTCATTTGCTGCCTGGAATAAGCTTTTGATGAAAACATTTGAATTTTGAGTTTGTAAACAACCAGGAATTCTCAACAGTGGTACCTTTTTTTTATTGTTTTCTTTCTTTTCTTTTTGTTTTCCTTTTCTTTTTTGCTTTTGCATTTTCTTTTCCTTTTTTGTTGAAAAAGGACATTTGGCTGTTTTTTATTTTGATTTTGCTTTGTTGTATTGTTGTTGGACTTTTTGACCAAGAAACTGATTTACACAAAAATACGTATCTTTATGAGAATTATACTGCAATTATAAACTTTTTCAAATTATTCATCTCTCTCTTTGTAAAGAAAAAAAGTTCTTCCTTTTAAAATTTACCTTGGATTTCTCTTTCAATTGTCTCTTCATAGGCTTCCTCTTCTCACCCCCGCTTTGTGAATGGTCTCTGATTTGAAAAATTATGCATTATTTGGTCTCTCTTTAGACAGACATGTGCAAAAAGTTAACCACTATGTTTTTGTTTCCCCCATAATAGTAGCAGTTGTATCCATGCATTTACGGGAAAAAAATGTAAATAGGCTATTAAGACCTATTTTATTCACCTAACTGTGGTTACTAAATTAGTACCCCAGCCACTCTAGGCAGCGAAGTAATCAGTGAAGGAAGATAAGAACCTTCAGAGTGCTTGAGTCTTAGGTGAACTGAACTGCTCTTTGGAGGGACTTTTTATTTTATTTAATATAGATGGTAGATGAGGTAACCTCAGCTGAATAACCCTAAAATGATTTGGGATAAACCCTAAGTGATAATTTTGCTGCAAGCATCTTCTAAGACACAAGACCCCTATTCCACAGACCTTCTCTCACCCATATAGGATTCTCCAGGAACCTGGAGTGGCTGAAGTGTCTATTAGCTTCGAGTACAACCCTGACAGAAGCAACCAAAGCTTAGGAAGAGCAGTTCCCACATGTAATTACTTTACTTTTTCAGAGTGATTTGTTAGATGCAAGTATCTGAAAAATGATTGAACATTATTTCACTCCACTTGTGTCCAAGATTTGCCAGTGTTTAGGTGAAGTCAAGGCTTTCTTGTATCTCTTTCTCTCCAGTCCTCTTTACCTGTGGTAATGATTTATCCTGTAGTCTCAGGTAATTATGTGCCTCCTTTTTAAAGAGAAAATGGGTCAGCTTACACTGCTCAGAGATGTTGTACCAAGATCTCCCCAGATTCTTTTATCACCTACATTCAGCTCACATTTTAAGCCTACGTATTCTCAATGAAAACCAAAAGAGGAGACATATGATTTTGGAAAAAAACCACTTGTATTTTATAACAGTGGGTAGTGGTCTCATTAAGGTTTGTGAAGCTTCATCCCCATTTTTTAATCTGACGTAAGAGTAATGTGATTAAATTGCCTGTGCATCTCTCAGTCATGACAATAACTTTGGAAGTCTTTAACCAATTCAAGAAAATTTGACACACAGGGAAAAATGCTTAGAATTCTAAATTCAAGCAGTAGGTGGATACTGCCTATCCCATCTGTATACATAACTCTTTGGATAGAAATGAGGTATTGTGCCCTGTTTAGCTCAGGGACACAACAGGAACTTTCACTCCATTTTATCCCTGTGTAATTTCTGATTCCGTTAGCGGTTTTGAAGAGTCTCTTAGCAATTTAGGCGAGATTTACAAATTCATACTCAGCATATCTATATACAATTTTGACGAAAGCATTGAACAAGCTACTCTGTTCTATTTCAAGAGCCCTTTTACATTTAGTTTTCATCACTTCTTCTGAAGCTATTTGCAGATAAAGCTGGCTGAAATAATACAGTCATATAGCATAGCCACAGTTATATCAGCTGAAGGTGTTGATACATTGGTTGTAAACTCCTAAAAACTTACAAAATTTTCTCTAACTGCTACAGAAAGTATTTGACCATGACCAAATAAATAAAAAATTTGCTGGACTCATTAGACAAGTACAGAGGAAAGTGTACACTCACTGAAAATTATAAAATACTCATTAAAAAACCTCCAAACATTTCTGTGATAGCTTATAACAAAATGATTTTCTATGCTTATAATTTTTAGGAAAAATCAAATGGAGGTGAGCAAAAATCAGCAGAGATTGGGGTTCATCCTGACTGGTCACCTCAATTCTGTGTCAAGGAACGAGGGCTAGTTTCTTCAGGGAACTACTGCTAGAACATTAAAACAATTTAAGCAGCTGAAATGTAGACGGGATGACCCCTTAAGGTTACCTTCTAAAAGCATGGTGTCTGAGGAATTTGAAATATTCCAGATCTTACTTGCGTATTTAGTCCTTTTTTTAAAAAAAGATAAAAGAAAGATCAGTGTCACACTGAGTCAGTGATGCAATGGACCAATCTTCAGTTTCATTCAGTTTTGAAATATATCCAAATAGTAGAAACATCACGTCCTTACATATCCCTCTGTAAGATTTTATTCTAGTATAATGACAGTGGTTAGGAGTGACATAGTGCAAACTTCTGTGATGTAATGTAACCAATGAAGAGAAATAGCTGCCTCCTGAGGACAATTCCAGAGCTCTGTATTGGGAGAGACATTTAAATGATATCTATTCACTCCACTGTGCTACTCCAGTCCATTTATTGTAGCCAATTGTTGTTAGTAGTCTTGTTTTTCACTGGAAATCTCTTCAGAATCCTGATATATTTATACAGATTCTAATACAACAGAGCATTATCTTGTAAACCCTCAGTACCCCCAACACAGGAATCAACACAAATTCCACTGTAAATTTTAACAATGGCACAAATAGGATTTATTGTATTTGTTAACAATGATAAGAATATTATTAGTAATGAAAAAATAACAAGTTCTCTCAATTCCTAATCATGCATTTATGAGATAATCTTTTACCAACTTGTCAGGGCTGCTTTTTTTTTTAATAAATTGGACTTTTAAAAGTGTTAAAAGTTGTGTAATCATAATGATATGACTTCCTTTGAGAAGTCTGTGTTAATAGAAAACTGAAAATACATAGACAAAGGAAGCAGGCTGATTCTTCAGGGCAGCTGCTCCTTCCTCTTCTGAGCAGAGTGACAAGAGAAGGTAAACGAGATAACAGCAAAAGTCACACCTCCACATCTGCTGAGAAATGTTTGTCTTCCAGAAGGTAGTCAAAACCTAAAATTCTCCAGCAGATGCTGAGAATTAAAACATGGCACCTTCAGACTTAAAAGATCAAATCTCAGTGACCTGTGCCACTGAAGTGATATTTAAGTACCTTTTGGTATCTCACATGAAGAGCTTTGTCTTAATTTTCTAATACTGTCAGATTCTATATTTATTGTAATCAAGATCACTGGATATCTTCATGCAGTTTTTTTCTCCTTGGAAGTCTGTTAGGTTCCTCATTTTTTGGTTTTAAATGCCTAAAATACCTGTTCTAAAGCCAATAAAAAAATTAGATCTTTGTTTCTGGTCCTACTTCTAGTAATTTCAAGGTAGAATTTCCAGGATAAGAATTTGGATATAAGTCTCACTGCCTTTAGGTGTTGAACCTAACTAATTGTTTCACCTCTCTGAACCTTAAAACACAGAATGCCATCACAGACCCTATTTTTTTAAATGAGAGTGTTGCAGTATTCCCACTACTGTTCACTAGCAAACACTGTTTCTTTGTTATTTAGCAGAAGGGTCTAAGCTGCACTTTATTGTTCACCCTGCACATCCAATTGTGCAATTGCACCCAGCTAAGCACAGTGTGGGTTTGTACCTAACATTAATTTAGTGTAACAGATAACTTATAATATGTGGCTTCTCAGTTCTGCAAGGCTAAATTACATCAAAAGGAAAAAAAGTATGTGAATGGCTTGAAATGAAACACAATTCATCCATATGACCAGGAAACACTGAAGAAATAAAGATTTTGGATGCTACACAGTGCAGGACTACTTTGCTCATGTGTTCGAATAGTGATAGTCTAGAAGGAAACACGTAAAGAGTCTTCCCAAAAAAAAAAGTGCCAGACATGATAATGGCTTCTACTTTGCTTTTGTCAACTCTAAAAGATTATTTTAATTGAAGTAATGCATTTTATTTTGAGTTTGCTAGGAAAGGCAGCAGGTTGATTAATTTGTTTGGGATATTAAATGGAGGTTTTGTGCCTTTCTATATTTTCAAAAATAAACGTCCTGAAACATCACTAAGGAAAAAAATTTAAAAAAAAAAGGAAATTTATGCAGAATGGGTAACACTGAATGAAAATAAGACATTTGGATATTTTTCCTATTAGTTCTCCATTCAGATGGAACTCTTTTTTTTTTTTTTTTTCTGAAATTTGGAATGGTTTACAATTATTGGACTTTTTTTCTCTGACTCTTTTATTCTTTCATATTTTCTCCTGCTGCTGGGGATTCAGTCTCACCTGGAGGAAGCAGGCACTGAGGTAAAGTTACAGCTTAAAAAACAGAAAAAAGACCAAATAGTCCAAACAAATGCAGAAACTCATAAAGAATGATTTATTAGTAAAATGAATCCCTCCCATTCAGAAATGAGAAATGAATATTAGTAGGAAGAATATGCTTCTTCTTTAAAGGCAATTTATGTTTCCTTAACGTCAAGATTGTAGACGACTTTAACCATTTGTTTTGTGCATAGAGGAATTTAGATTGAAATGAAATTCAGAATGCTATGCAGCTGTAAGAATCTCACAGTATACATCCTTTTTATATTCTGTATTCTTAGGTTGCATTTCTGGTGCTTGTCAGTGGATTTTGCCAGACATGTTTTCCATATTTAGTGAATAAATTGTAAATTTTAAAAGGTTTTTTTTCCTAATTTACAGAAGAAATTTCTTTTCAAATTAATAGATACAGCAGAACATTTTGAGTTTAAGAAAATTAATTGTACAATATAATGAAAGATTTTTCAAGAGCTAAGACAACATAATTTAAAATAGTCAGCTTAAGATTCAGAAATATAATTTTGCTTTTGTTGCAGTTGAAAAATGAAGGTTTCTTTTATATACTGTATATCCCAAGATGATTTCAAAGCACTTTCACTTAGAAAAGCTAGCTGCTATTACATATGAATTTTCAAAGCTTGCCAAGGCTTTGGAAGGAATGATGAAAATTACTATTGCACGACCTTCAGGTTTTCTTTGTTTCATAAAAGGCTAAGATAGCATTTTTGTCATTTTTCTTTCAGCTCAGGTCTTTCATCATAAATATCAAAGCATGCAATTATGCCTGCTCATATCCTACTGTATTCTGCCTGTTTTCTATCCATAGTGATGGTGTTCTCTTTTAGGATACCTTTTTCTTTTGTTTTTCACAAATCTGAAAGAAGTCCCATGTTTTTGTTGAGTGCCATAAATTGTTCATGAAACGCATGTTGCACTGATTAAAAAGAAGAAGAGTTGATTAAAATAGCTTTTATTCTCTTGTTCTAAGCAAAATCCTAAAGTAATGTTCAAGTGTCAATCCTACCAAGATCATAGAAGACTGATTTGGCCTACAGGTGGAATTTTTAAATAGTGCTTATTGTGAAAAATGGGACACTCTTCTATTAAAATCTCTAGGCTTATGCTAAATTATTCCTATAGTTCCTTTTCATTTTTCAGGTATAACTTGTTTTTCTGACTGGTTTTGTGGTTTCATGTGGCCAGATCACCAAAGCCATAGAATGCTCATAGATGCTGTTGCCTAAATTAAGTCATAGTTGCAATATATTTCTCAAAATTAGGATACTGCTATGTCTTAAGTACATCATATAAGCAAATGTTTGCTTTTTTTTTGCATATTTACTGATATATTCCAATTTAGAAGGCATTTTGGCATTACGCAGGTGTTATATCTGGCTGAAATATCCATATGTCATTTCCTTCTGAAATGTTCTTTTTATTTTGCTTTGGGTTTTTCCAGCTACTCCCTTAAACACTAATAATAACTTATAATGTAAAAATAATAAATTCCATTAACTGATTGAAGAAAAAAATTCTTTCTTGAAAAACAGAACAGCAAACCTTTGCTAGTGCTTGCAGGAACACACCTCCCCATTTTTGTTTATTATGCTCAGATTTTTATCAAATTTACAATGACACAAGGAATACATTGTTTTCATCAATTTGAACTATGCTGTCACATGAATGTGAACTTACTGGCTATGTCTTAAGTTAAATGTCAAGAGATATACATTTTCCACATAGAATAAAATTGGTTTCGAGTTTCCTTTAATGGTGGTGGAGCAAAAGACCACCTCTGTATTTTTAAAACAAGTAGAAATGCCCCAGCATGTGTTAATAAAAATTTGTATGCCTAAATGGTGAAAGTGTTACTCATAGTACCTGACATAATAAATATTTCTAACAATAATAATTTTAACTAACAAAACCTTACTGTTTACTAAGGACTGCTTATATAAAATGATAATAAAATTATTAACATTGTTTTCAAAAAAGGTTAATCAATTTCACTAAAAGAACATTTAGGCATTTTGCAATCCTCTTGAAAAAAAAGGGAAGAAGCAAAAGGGAGAGGCTTTCTGAATGATTTTTTTTTTTTTTAAGGTAGCTTTTGAAAAGTCCCTTCTCAGCATATAAATACTCCCAGCAAAAACCTCTTCAGAGTGACTACATGTATCAATGCTGCAGAAGAAAGGAAGATGACACTCACCATAAGAGAGTTCATTAATTCTTAAGACTTCTAAAATGTTAATAGGACTTTCAAACAATGTTGATTGCTTATGCAGTGTCCATTCAATTGATTGTGAAGTTGAGATGATAGGTGGAAATTCTTATATTACTATATGTATCCTTCTTCCTAAATCAGAATCTGTACTTGTTTATTTTCCCACATTAAATTATGAGTATGCTCAGAAATTACTTATATTGAAAAAAGACAACAACATGATAGAGTGTCAGAGAGTCATAAACAACACAGCTGCTTGAGAAACTTCTGAATGTCTGTAGCAACACATGGAGGATTTTGGTCTCTGCCTATCTGAAAACCATCTGAAGCAACTTGGTCTTTACAGTGTGTCTGTCAGCCAAAAACTGCATTTCAAATATTAAACATCAGTAGTAAAGCGATCTTATACTGAAAAACACTTTAAAATACATTTTGTTCTCAATCCATAATACTTGGATGCCAGAATACCTTAGAGTCTAGCCACAAAGCAAGTAATACTAAATTTCTTTTTTAATTGGAAGAAACCCCTTAATCCATTTTAGCATTCCTTATGGTTACTATAGAATAGTAATGACACAGTTATTTTTTGCAGATTATAAATCTATCTCCCTATAAGCACATCATAGTCCATGCTGAAATAATAGCTTCAACTAATAAAAGTTTGGGTTTATCTTTGTTATGAAAACCATAAAAACTAATTTAAAAGTATGCAAAGTATTAGGAAGATATTTTAAAGTATTCCTTTTTGACAGAGGCAGATACTATTAGAGACCTGATGCAGGTGTGATATTTATGATCAAGGCTGAAGAGGCCAGAGCTTTGTTAAGAAAATTAAGGCAGTATTACCAATTGCATATGTGTAAAGTGTGAGTTCCAATCCAGAACTAGGCAAAATACTTCAAGTTAGGGGTGGAAGCTTTACTTATTGCTTTCAGTATAGGCAACAAATTAAAAATGGAATAAAAAGATGAGCTGAAACATAGTAGTGCAAAACAAAGAATCAAGCAACAGAGGATAACATACATAATATCCATTATGAATTAAAATGACTGCTGGAACATCATGGCAGCAAAAGAACAAACTATGCTGTGTAGTTGACAGAAATCAGGAAAAGGAGAGAATCTTCTTCCCATAAAATATATGTGACAGATATGTGAAGGGGGTTCTGATCATAAAAACTGTATATTTAAAGGCTAGCTCACTAAAATAAATGTATGTAAGTTGTATTGCACTACTGACTTTAGAGTTAAGAAAAAGATATTGAATGCTTAGCAAAAAAGAAGATGAAAGATGTTACTAATTAGCTATTACTGTTAATCACAATTTCTGATAGTTAAATAGTAATAGTAGTCTGATTCTCTTAAACCCATGCAGTGCCTTAACAAGCCGGGTTTAAAGATGTGTGTCCTTTAAACCATTTCTTTCTAGGATTGTGGAAGTAATCAGCACACAGAAGCACACAGAAGAACTAAATTGGAAGTGATAATATACAGGAATTGTTTGAAAACATTGGGGCCACTAAACAGAAGTGACCGCAATATAAATTATTTCAAAATTGTAGGAATAAGACTCAAACAAAAAAAACAAGTACTGTGACATCAAATTACAGAAAGGATTTTTCATTGGGTTTTGTTGTTTCTTTTAATAGCATAACTAGTCAAAGTGACCCTAATATTAAACATGGGGAAAATTAAATTTTGAGTCAGGATAGACATATGTTGACTGTGTTATAACAGAATTACAGAGAGCATAACTTACTACAGCAGAAAATGTAAGACAAAAGTCAGTATCTGTAAACGGCAAAATCTGCAAGATTACTTGCGTCAAGCTGCTAAATCCTATCTTTCCATGTAGAAAGAATCATAAATTCCGTCAGACAAACATTTAAAATAGAATAAAAGAATAAGAAGGGGGAAAAAAATCACGTATCCAGAGACTAAAAAGCAAATATTGTATTGCTAAGTATGAAAGAAACAGGAGGTATGTGTGGAAATGTGTGGGTCTTCAGGACTCCCAGGGGCTTATGGGACAGACTGTGAATGATAAGGATAGAGTGATAAAACAGTTTATTTCTTCCTGACAGCATTCATCTTAGGTCATACAATATCTTCAAGAGGAGATCTTTTCTCAGTGTTAATCCCACTGTACCGTTATTTTCAGATGTCTCAGTTTATGGGCGACACCCATCTAAGTGGTACATTTGATACGCTTAAGGGAGAATGCCATCAAGAGGTACCTTGACAGGCTTCAGAAGTGGGCCCAGGTGAACCTCATGAAGTTCAGCAAAGCCAGGTGCAAGGTTTTTCACCCGGATTCAGACAATCCAAATTACAAGGAAAAACTGAGGGATGAATGTATTGAGTGCAGCCCTGCAGGGAAGGATTTTGGAATAATGGTAGATGAAAAGTTTGACTTCAGCCAGCAGTATGCACTTGCAGCCCAGAAAGTCAAGCATTTCCTCAGCTGCATAAAGAGAAGAGTGGCTAGCAGGTTGAGGGAGGTGACTCTCCTCCTCCACTCTAATGAGACGCCACCTGGAATATTACATCCAGCTCTAGGCCTCCCAAAGCAAACAAAGACGTTGATCTCATAGAGCAATCCAGAGGAGGGCCACAAGAAAGATCAGAGTGTTGCAACATCACTCCTATGAAGAAAGGTTGAGTTTAGGTTGTTTAGCTTGCAGAAGAGATGGCTTTGGGGAGACCTTATTACGGTTTTCTTACGAAAAATAAATAAATAAACTGGGGTCAGTGTCCAGAAAATAAATTCCTAGAAGAAGAAGGAGGATAAGCTAGGAGTTCACCAGAGAAAATAAATTGCCTAACAAAACACCCATCAGGCCAAACTAGTCTCAGTCCTCAACTAATTGATTTTTTTTAATCAATGGCACCTGAGGATGAAAGAGGAATGGGATAGGGATAGTATGAGTTTTATGTAGGTCACCAAAAGTAATGTGTTCACCTCCAAGTACAATATAGTTTGTGATAGTGTATTAAGGCAACATACCTATATTCAAATGCAAAAAACAGTGAATGTGAAGCACCATGAAGAAGTCTGATGGAGAAGGAAACCAAAAGTGGCAGTACAATTTGGTGTGGAATTTAGGTACTCTCAGATTTTCAGTGAGGCCTTTCATATAATATCTATTATAAAATGGTGGATAAGGAAGCCTGAATCCAGAGCACTAATTCTGATATCCAACAGAACATTAAGCAGGAGACTTTAAGTACAGGAAAGTAAAAACAACCAAAACATATGAAATGTTATAAGTCATAATTTGGTGATCCAGGGATTAGCTTTAGGAAATTTACCAGTACATAATAATTGGAATTATCTTCAATACAGTAAGATGTTTCCAGAAATATGGAGCCCCTTAGATCTGTGCACTGGACAGTTGTTGCTATGCTATATATTTCAGTGCATTTCTGTAGGACACTGGAAAGCTATTCTGGGACACTTCCAATGAACTGCCCAATCCTATATGGTGACAGGGTCTCCAGGATCACTTTGAAAAAACATATTTCAGTGCATACATATATATCTATGTACTGGGTTCAGGGAGCAAAGAGAAATTATCTTAAAACTTGTGACAAAGAACATCCTGGCTGGTTAGCAGAAGTCTGTATTTACCAGAAGACAGAATGTTCTAGACCCTTGTATCTGGCTCTTCTTCAGCCTTGGACAGAATAGATCAAGCAACAAGATTCACTAAAGGTTGCAGAAGGTAAACCTCACACTTATAAATCTAGTTAATTATGACATATATGTTTGTTTTTCCACCACATTCCGTGAGAGGGGAGAAGGAAGGGATGCACATTAGTAAGAGTCAGGTGTAAAGGCTGTAAAGGTCATTTTTGCTTAATTTTCAATTTCTAGTCAGTTAAGATTTTTTGCATCTTTCTGTATTCAATACTACCAGAAACGCTTCCTAAATATATTTAGCTTTTCTTGAGCTAATCCCTTGGCAACTCATTTGTAATTATCTATTAAATCAGCATAGCACCTATTACCCTTAAAATTCTATGTCTTACTATCTTAGAAAAACTAAAGCTTTAGGAACTGTTAATTAGGAGTTACGGGACTTAATTAAGCAAGAAGAAGAAAGTTCTTGAACATCATCTTGTGTTGTAACATGTATTTCTATGAAGAACAGCAGCTAGGTTGTTAGAAATAGCAGAACATATTGGTTTTAGAATCTATACATCAAACAAGAAGAAAAAAATTGAAGTTGACTTACATGGGCTTTTTGAAGTATGAAGCAGAAAAAAACTTTACTCATGTCCTGTAATTCAGGTAGTGTTCCATAAAACAAACAATTTCCAAGACTTTCTGACTGGGCTATTTAGCATACTGCAACTTCAATCTCTAAATGTTTTCAGTGCACAGGTATTAAAAACATTTCTGAATATTAGGGTTTCTTCCATCCACTAGTGAGAATCCACTAAGAAGTCTGGATAAACCTTTCTGACAAGAAGCTTTTTGTCAAGTGTTTTGACAAGAAGAAACATTTTCAAAATAGTATTTCTTGAATAAAGTCCTAATGAAGAAAGATATGGCCAGTTTTTAATCTGTGTCAATGAATGAAGTATTATTGCATTTGGTCTTTTACAATAGATAGATAGATAGATAGACTGGTAGATAGATATTCCAGGTAACTTTGGTATGTTCTCTCACTTCAGGAGAAAAATATCTGTCTGATGAATCAATATAGATATATTTAGATGTACCAGGCAAATATTTTCTCACTCAAGTAGTTTGATCAGAACAAAACTTTTTGCACGCTCAGAAATCTTACCTGTTAAGATAAAGTTATCTACTGATTTTCTGAATATACTGTTTGCAATTTTATCCTCCAAATCAATTTAAGTTTTTAAAGTGAAAAATGTTATCAAAGTCAGAAAAATATCTTCTGATAAGTTAAATGGAAAAATCTACATAAAAATCACTGAAACATCTGACAAACCACCTAAAACTAAATTCATAGATATTAAAGGTGTGATAGAGTAGCCTTTCATATTATGATCGTGACTATGGAACAGATGTGTCCTTTTTTCATCTTTATTGCAGCTTCAAGGTTGCAGTTCACTCATAGGAAATGCACAGTGGAAGTGAGATCCAGTCTGTAGATATAGCCATAACAATGCCAAGATTAAGTTTTCCTGTAAGGTGATCTAAAAGAAAAATTGGTGTCCCTTCACTCTGTCTTGGTAACTGAAAGAGATAGGCTTAACATCATTATGCTGCTTCAGAACAGTAAGTAGATTCTACCTCTGATTAACTTCCTTAGGCATGGGTCCAGATTCATGGAAGTTAATGACACTTTATTCTTTCTACTTTGCTTGAGCTAATTGGAGAGAATTAGAAGTGAGAATCCTGGTTGCCTGTTTTCATATATAAGGTAAATGTGATAGAAAGGTAGGCAGATAATAGGGTGAGGTTGATGGCCAAGTAGTGCTGAAGGTCAGCTGTAGATTAATAAATACCCAGAAACCAAGGAATTGCAGAAAAGAAATAATTTTGAAGAATTATTCCCTCCTTATGTCACTGCTGATGTGGGTGCAGCACTCAAATAGTGCAAGTACAGCATAACCACAATCTCTGCACTACATATTTTTCCCTTAAATTTTAGATCACAAAGTGCAATGGCAACAGTTAAGCATGATTACAAACAGTCTTTTGATGTATTACTGCGTGTTGGTTATATTAAACCATTTCTTGTTTCAATCAGAAGCAGAAGAGACCACTTAGTGCTGGATACAAATATAGTTGAGACAAAGAGATGGTAGAAACAGTGTGATCTTTTTAAGTTTTTATTTAATATATTTATGACCTATATTTCTTTGGGCTTCAAAGAATTTCAAAGGGCAAAAACATTTATAATTATACAAAAAATCTGAAATTACAATAATATCAGTATCTGTATAAAAGAGAACTTACTTTAACTGTGGTTTTCATTTTAGCATTTTTTCTTTAGCTTCCTAAGTTACAAAAGGCATGGACGCCTTCTTACATCTATCCTTTAAGGTGATACAGTGTATTGATTTGACACATCTTGAGACCTAATAATCAAGTACATGTTTTTATGATTGGCTGATGTTGCCTTGTGTCTGGCTGACTAAAGAATGTTAAGTTGACTGAGGTCATCTATAGCCTATAGATAATCTACACGACTAATAAAAATGCTAAATAGACTGTCAATCTGTTTTCCAATCATATCAAACTCCCTAATCCAATTTGTAATTTACAAGATGAAACTAATCTAAAAAAAAAAAAATATATATATATATATGTGCTTACTAGAACAGAGTGATTTATTACCAGTATGCATCTAACTGCATTTTAGCATTTGAGCTTTCTATTGAAAGGCTATGATAATGGATATCATAGCCTGGTAAATTTTTAACAGATTTTTATGGCCAGAACATTGTACTAGTGATCATTATCTGGAAAAAAAAGCTCTATCTGAGCCTCAGATATGTGGAATGCATTACTTTATAACCTTAAAAACCCATTTTGTGCTTTCTCATGAGGTATTTTCAGCGGAAGATTCAGATCTGAGGATGGTATCTGGCTGAAAACATGCATTATAAAAATAATGGTAATATTTTGTACTGCATACAGTCAACTCCAAATGTTTTCTTTTGCTGATGTGGTAAAATGTATATTTCAGTTCAGTGGACTTAGAAATATAAAACATAGAAATATGAAACATAGAAACTGTGACTGTAGAATACTGCATTTCAGTTCCATGACAGAACTCTAAATTTATCGGTAAATCCAAGACCACCCTTCCTCAAAATAGTAGGTGTTAGCAAAGAATCTATGGTCCAAAAATTCACAATATTGAAGAGTATTATATTTTCTTTCCAAGATGTACATCTAAAGAAAACCAAAGTTTAACAAAGACTATGAATGTCATCATTAGTCAGATAATTTCCTAACTTCAGCTAAGCTTGGCTTAAACTCACTTGCATATGGCAGTATATTGTAGGGCCATTGATAAATTGTCAGTCTTGTTCAGTTATGTGAACAGAGATTTTACAGCATAAGCCGTTCTGCAAAAAGGTTTCATGACTTTCTGCTGTAGGCCCTTTAAATCAGATAAGCTCCCAGGCAGACATGCCCATTTCCCAATTTACAATTCATCAATATATGTTACATTTATTTTCAGTTTGCTTCTTAGAGACCAAATTCCTGAAATAATGTAAATGTTTTTAGTTTAGAACATGAAATATTGACCCTAAATGTTTTTAATTATAGCATTAATACAATGAAACAAACATTTTCACATGTGAGAATCCTATTATTTAGCCTCTGTTTCCAGTTGTAAGGCTGGATATTACAAAAACAGAATAAGGAGTTAAAAATTGTAAGGCCAAAAATTTGCCTTGGCTCCTGGTGTCCTGTTGTCACTCAGTTGATCAGACTGGGTAAGTCATGATATTTTCCATATAGCCTAATCTCCCCATTTTCTTTTACATGAAAACCAGAGAGAAGGGGAAAATTTGCAGTGTTGGGTTCCCACATCTCATCCTAAAATAGGACGGAATAAAGATCATCCAATCTAGGAGCTAAGAGGCACTCCCACACCCCAGCCAAGCTCTGCTGCTGAAGCCTAACTAAAAAAAAATTAGTAATATTTTGCTTACTAGAAGAATGACAATGAAGTTATATGCACTGGTCTAGGAGAGGAATTCACAATACTGATCAAGGTACTCAACTCCCATACACAGTGAATGCAAAGAGCTTCACACTTCATGATAAAATGTCAGGTGTGCATGAGGAAGGATGCAAAATGAGACAGAAGAAAAAAGTAAATTAACAGTAAAAATGTTGACATTATTTTTGTTTTTCTAAGTTTTTCTTCAAACCGCAAACCTCTAAATAAGTGAAGCTGTAAACACTTTTAAAGTTAATTTTCAGTCTTTGGTAAGATGGGGACAATTTATTTGCCTAAGTGTCTCTATTTCTACTGCCATTATTAGATATTATGCCTGACTTCTACACACCCTTCATAATGGAATAGAACTGCAAAACTTTGCTATATTTTGCAGTCACATATCAAGGTCACAGCTTATTTTCTACAGCTTAATTTCTTAGCTACTCTTTGATGGATCCTTTAGAAGTAATGTACAGATTTCCAGTGCCTTTCAGATAGCTGAATGGGAGCATTCTGTTTTCAGGTAAATTTTGATGTCATCTGCAGGTACCTTGGCACAGTTACTGTTCTAAAAAAAAAAAAAAAAAAAAAAAGAAAAAGTTTGGATGGGTTTATTAAGAATAATGAACTTGATTACAATTTTGGTTACTTTCAAGGTAGGGGAATTTAAAAAGCTCTCCAAATATAAAACTAAAGCAATTTCAAATGTGCATCACTGAAATACTGTGAAGGGAGAGAATTAACCTCCATTCTCAGCAATGGATTTTAATGCAAGTAGATTCTGCATTATACTTCTTCTTTACAAGATAAAATTACTGAAACTTCCTTATGTGACACACAAACAGTATTTTTCTTAACTTCTGGATACCGTAGAATCCATGCTTTTTTCAGGCCTTTCGACTTTAGGAATTGTCAATCCTATGACCATTTTAGCTGTAGTTGAATTATTGCACACATAATCCCCTTAACTAAGGATCATTTCAAGAGATTATTTTCTAGGTGAGATAGTTTAATTTGCAATAAAAAATATATAAACTTCAACTCTGTAAAAAATAAAAAATGCTATAAAATTTTACTTGGAAATGTCTTAGTTGTAGCTAAAGTCTGCCTACTCCCTACAGTGCAGAATAAGAAAAAAAAACCTACCTTCCTTTCTTCCTATTTGGCCAGCTAGAAACATCTGATTGTGGTTTCAGCCACACAGAAAGATAAAGGCAATGCCTTCACCCTTTCAGTAGGAGAATAGTGGCAAAAAACCCTGGTAGGTCTTAGGAGAACTTATATACTTTCTTGTATAGGGCAGCCAGGCAGGAATGTTGAAACACTTTCTGAAAGAGTGAAATCATTTTACCTAAATGTGAAGAATTTCATCTTACTCTAGTTGTTACCTAATGTAATCAACTCCCAGAGGCTGTGTCTGCGGTGATTTTCAGTAATTTCTGTTAATTTTAGCTGGTTCTCAGTAGATAAGAAAAAAATATCCTGGCTTTTTCTCTTCCTGTCCCTCTAATTGGCAGCATTTCAACCCAAGTCTTTATATCTGTGACTTTCATTTTTTCCTCAGTGTGCCAGAAATAGTATTTGGCATCTGGCATTTTAATAATAATATTGCCAGTGACCAGGCATTGGATAGAATCAAAGAACTGGCACCGTATTTTGTAATTTTCACAGAAGCATTTGATTTGATTGACTCTAGTATGCTGATTAGAGGAGATAATGCTATGATGCTCTTGAGGATAAGTCACTTAGCTCAGATTCATGACTGTTTAACAAGAAGAGCACACAGATTTGTTGTCCAGGGCAAGGAATCTGGCTTGGCTGAAATGGACTGTGATGTCCGCCAAGACTCAGTCTTCAGACCATGTTTATTGAATTTATTTGGCAATGATTTATTCTTGATTGTATTAAATCTATTTTACAACTATATAGATGATGCAATGTTACAATATGGTTCTAATTCATTGGCCATGGTAGAGAAGGATTCACATAATTTATGGAGTAAACTTTAAAAGGAAAGCATTTTCTAATGAACAAGAGAACTGCTAGCTATTAATATTTCCAAACGAACCCCAAACACTTCGCAGTCCTTGAACGGTAAAAAAAAAAGAGAAAGCCCTACACTGAAATACATACTTAAGTAATGACTTAAGGATTGGATCAACACTGCCTAGTTACTCTTGAGCAATTTTGTGTTGAAGTGCTCTTAATTGGAAGCAGGTATCACTCTGAAAGGTAGGAAGTCCACAGAATATATTGTACATAAGCAACAGACGAAGCAAGAAACAAAAAATCTGCAATGTGCTGTCAGAATAATGTTGTTTAAATTTAGAAGTAAGACAAACAGTCTGTGATATCGATAAAAAGCTATGTAGATTTGTTTTATATTAATGCTATGGATAGATAAAATCCAATTTGGCTTTAGGCAAATTTTCAGATTTGTAGCTTGACAGAATATAAGAACACATCACTGCAGCTTTTACGTGAATAAGTCAACTTACTTCCTCCTCAGTGAGTCTGGAACTATGCAAATGTATTTTATGTTTGGAGAGGCCCCTGGTTATATGAAAACAATGTTGTTGTTTCTTTTAGATTTTAATTTAATATTCCGAGCCTTGGAGGGAGAAATCATCATAGACTCATTTACCCTACAGTCAGTATGACAATATGGGAGGATACATTTAATGCCTTGGCAGTAAGCATTTTTGAACCGGCATCCAAAGGTGATAAGAACTGAAATAATCTTTGGAAAAATTCAGCTGCATCTTAATTGAATATTTAAAATATTTCTCAAGGTATAACTGAGAATAAATTATGTAATGTTGAGGTAGAAATTATTTGATTTTATACATCCTTCTGCTTAATATTTCCACATACGCTTGGATAGGAGTAGGACAAGTTTCTTGCTGTGAAAGTCATTTGAGATGCAATACAAAGCATTGTACATTAATGAGATTTTATTATCTTCTGTTCTGATATTTTTATGAGTAAAAATATAAAGATATTTAGATATATCTTTAAAGCAGGTGCTGGTTTAGACCTTCATTTCATAGTGGCATCTTCTGTTGTATATAAAATTTTTAATCCTTTATATTTTCATGTGGATATTTTAAAAATCAAAGAGTTTTCATATGTAGTGAATAGATCATATATGAGAGTATGTGATACAACACATTCCTTCTTCAAGGCAGGTATATTTAGATGCCTCTCCTGTCTCTTGCTTTTATGTTTCAGGCTTTGGTTTGGGGTATTTTTACATTTTTTGACCTATGGAGAGACCCCACTGGATAAATATCTATGCAATGAAAATCTGGTTATGCTTTGCTTCATATTTTAAAAAGCGAACAGACTATCCGAAGTCTTGGATGCATGCATTACTGACATCTAAGCCCTCTGTAAATACTCCAAAAGTTGGATATGCTAATACTGAAAAGGACGCAAAATGCATTTATTTTGAAAAATAGTGCTTATTCCATCTATCTGTAGACACAATTATCTCATCAAACTTCAGCCTCAGTAAGAACAAAAGAGGTTTATCTCCAAATTTCAGTGACACTTTGATACCTGCCATCAAATAATATAATTATAAATGAAAATATGTTTCCATGTACACATAAAGCTAAGAGATTAATATTTTTTTCATAACTCCAAGTATATTGCAGTCAAGACTTAGCTCAGACAGTCTCTCTCATGGATGTTTACCAGGGTTATTCTGTTTGCTCTGCCTTCCATCCTGTCTTCACTTCACTTTTAAATATATAGTCTTCTTCTTCTGCCATAATTGAGCAAAATTGAGAAAATATGACTTTTTCTCACTAGAATACCTTATTCAAGACAAGGAACTGCCATAACAGAAGAACTTTTCTGCCAGTGTATGCTAAAATAGATGAATCCTGTCTAGGGAGAATGTTGATGGCATTGCTCTTTGCATATAACTAGCCTGTATTCAAATGTACATAAAAAGGGTCCTTCGTCTTAAAAATAAAAAAAATTTTAAAAAATAGTCTAGTTGGTTTCAAAGTAAGGACTCTGAGAAAAGTGAGTTCTTTCAGTGTTGATGCTGACTAGTGAAGAAGGAAAATCCTGGTGGTCAAGAAATTTCCTGAATTTAAGACAGCTCCGTGGAGCTGACTATCCATGTTGGCCTCAGGGGCAGAGACAGACGTGTCCTTCATTATCTTTTGCCTGACAGTTTAGTTGCCGTAGTCAAGCTACAAATATGCAGACTGAACATGACAAGGGTCACTTTGAACTGAGTTACTCCTTTTTAATTGCCAGCTGTATTGAAAATTCCTTTGGAGCTCAAAATTAGGGATTCTCTGCTCTTAAACAATTACAATTTTAGATTTTCAGATTTTATCAAAGACTTAATGACATTATAAAGTTTCTAATTTGAAACCAATAGCATCAAATACAAGTTTTCAAATTTGTTTTGATAATGTTACCTTCTCTGATGCCTTATCCTCCTATAGCATGGTGAAAAAGGAATCAGCCATGTGTTTGTTACTTTTTGAAACTTTCTTTTTATCTATAGATGATATGGTTTCCTTCAAATTCTTTAAATACTTGTTGACACACTTGTTATCTTTGCCAGTTACTTTGAAGATCTTTTGGAAAGATTGGTCTTTGAGTGAAAATGAAGATAAAGGTACAGAGTGTTTAACCATTCCATGGTTTGGAAACTATCACTGCTGAAGGTAAGCATGAAAAGAAAATTTCCCTCTTAAAAAACAGATTTTTTACTAATGAATTCACATGTCAAAGCCCTCTTGGACATGTTTAATTTCTATTTACTGTCAGCCAGGTTTTTGCATCTGCAGGAGATCAGGTTATTGAAACTGGGGTTTTGAGAGGTTTTTCACCAGAAGTGAAAATACTGTGAGCAGGTCAGTTACAGATCTATTTCAACATCTCTCAGGCAAACTAATTTTTCTGTTCAGTTTATACCTTAATTTACATTTTGTGCAATGAATCACTGGGATAACCCTAACATTTGCATGCCATGACTTTTGAATCTTTAAAATAGAAGCCTTCATGTTGAATTGACAAATGGTTTGTATTAATATAAAATTAGATTTAGGAAAATCATTTAATCTATAAATGACATCTGGTATTTACAGCTTTAGAGTCTGATGAAGATAGATGCACTAACTTCCATGTTTATAATATTTTGTAAATTTGCAAATGCATATTTAAATTGATTGTATCCCTCTCCAATCCTTCAAATGTCACTGGCCCTCGAAGGACCTAGTTCAAAGCTCACTTTCATTAATGGAAAGACTTAGAGTCTAAATGTATATGCTAAAATTAAACAGAGACTAGGAATTTTCCCTAGCTCTGGAATAGTACTCTCTCTACTGTTCAAGTATTAGTGTGTTCCTCAGATTGACTTGGGCCTGTGCCAGCTAGTCTTTGGGTGCCATATTCCTGGTAGCTCTGGAGTTAGCATGAGCAAGTGAAAATCTTGAACAGACACTTTGAGTGCAGCCACCATGTTCTGGAGGGTGCAAGGGTTGAGTAGTGAAAGTGTGGGACTGTGTCAATCGGCCTTCATATCTCTTTCTGAGTACTCGCCATGTTTAAACCAGCAAGTTTAGGGGTGCTGGGTTTTCGTGTGTTCTCACCACCTTGCACTGTATTGCATAAGGCTATGCTTGAATAGAATGGGTCAGATGCTCATTTTGATCATAAGAAATTCTTTATCAGTATGTCTCTTCCAGTCCAAATAAGTGTAGAATTCCTAGTCAAGAAAGTACACAATTCCACTAACTCATCTAAGAGCAATAACTGGAGAGGGGAGGGTAAGGCCCTGGCATAAAAGAATCAACAGCTGGGGAACTCATAGCATCCAGCCCGCTGGAGTCATCTTCCATGACTTAACATGATGGCATTTGGGATCTCAGTGTGAGGCTGAGGACCGGTGCCAACCTGCTGTTGTACTCTAACACACAGGGTCAAATGGGATCAGGCCTTTTAAATTTGAAATGGTACTTTTGAAAACCTAGAAGACTGGGATCCATATCCCTTTGGCTTGGAAAAACAATATATTTGAAGACAAGTATTAAAAATCCCCAAAAACTCTGGGTTTAATTCCACTTCTTTGTACTGTATATCTTTTTCTGATTCAACTAGCATCTTTAATGTTTTGATTTTGACTTGTCTTGAATTTTAAAGAGCTCTTTAAGCAATAGGAAATATGAGGGTCATGTAGAAGCTCTCTGTATTCATGTTTGTGTGATTGTGTATAAAAACTCCAGCAAAGAAAATTGTATATTCTGCAATAAAGTTACATTTATTAATTCTTTCTAGTGTATCAGCATTTGTTTCTGCTTTTGATGTTAAATATGTCTATTTGGAGAAGCAAGGGACTATTCATGAAGTTCCTTACAATGGGTTAATACAATTTACTTTAATGGCAGCATTTAATCTATGCAAGTTTAGACAGAATCTGGGCCTTTAACATTGTTTTACATGAATATAGAGTGCAATTATTTATCATCTTTTCCTTCCTATGAATATTTTGCGCAGGAACATACAAAGCCTTTACAGTCTTAACAACAGACTGGTCTACAACAGACTGTACTTCTATTATACATGTTTTCTAAAAAAAGGTAGTGACAAATATGTAGGCTGAAAGCTCTGAATAAACTATAGTTATGACTGAAAGCAGATACTCCTGAGGCATTTGTTTGTGTGCCTCTTACACAATGTGTAGTCTCACATAGCAATAAGAATTTTGTTTGGCTATATTGTGGGAAAAAATGTTGCATGTTTAATGGAACTTTGCCAGAGTGAGAAATAGTGTCAATGCATAAGAGTCAATAGAGTCTCTGAGACATCCTTGCTAGAATGGGGAAGGACGCATCATTCCTTCAGTTGTGCTCATGATTCCAGTGGCTAGCATGCTTCCACATGTATTCCTCAAGTGCCAGGAATTGTCTTCAATGCTCCAAAATGACAGTGTCTGGGAGAATGGGTAATCTGCAAAGCCAGAAAGAGTGTGCACTAGGGAAAGGAAGCATGTGTTTTGTCTTGCCTACGAGTGCCATTGCTCTGTGTAGCTCTCCAGTGCTTTTGTAAAGTTTATGGATAATTTTGGCCTCTGAAATCATGACGTCTCCAGACACTGCTGCTCCTCAGCTCCTTTGCCAAGACAAAAAAACTCGAAAGTATTAATGTTGAGACTGGGAATATTCATGGAACTTCTTCAGGTTGGTCAATCTATTTTCCCAGTAGTCTAAACTCTACTTCTTTTATTCCTACTGAGGACACCTAGGGAAAAAAAGTTTTCTAACATGAGCAGAATCTAGGTTTTAACACCCATAGTAAAAGAAACACAAGTTTTGCCTGTGCAAGTGAATAATTTCTGTAAGACATATAGGAAATGCTGTAGGCATTAAATTTTCCCTTTTCTTCATTTTAGTACTAGAATTTGTGTCTTCGTTCAATGGTTCTATTCAGTTTCTGATTTTGTTTCACATCTCACTTTTCTCCATATTTTATTTAAAAATTATTTGCTAAAAAATCACTTTTTCTTATCTCATCTTGTCCTATCGAGAATCTGCAGCCCATCCTGGTCTTGTTGGACTTTCACTCACAGAGCTTTGAAACTGGTTGAAAATGGACTAAAAATATCATCTGTTCCTGGCTAAAATGTGACTGTTCATTTCATATGCATTAAATGGATACTGTTTACAGCTGTTTATATCTGGACATTGAGTGACCTGACCTTTTGCTTTTGCTTTTCTGCTACCTCTGACCTTGCCTATACAAAGCCTGCTTCACAACGTCATCTGATGTGAGCAAAAATGAAGTTCCTTGTGTAGCAGAATACCAGTTTCATGCAGCATGTCTGATTTAAATAATACCACTTAATAAGATGTTCTCTGAGGAAGCAAGGGAAAAATAAAGTTGTGTCTGGAAATTATTGGCCAAAGACTGTTTTCTGTATGATATATAGAAATTGTAAGGGAATCTACTCTATTTGGAGTACTTTTGTTATGGTAAACGGATCTTAAGTTCTCTACACAATTTTCAAAAAATTTTTGTCACAACTTAGAGATACAAAATGTTTTCATACCACTACTGATAAAAGGAGTTTTAAAAAGGAAAAGAAAAGAGTTCTCAACAAACTGAAAAGAGACCTGAAATCATTATTGTAAATATCACTAACAATCAATTAATGATATCTGAAATAAATGTGCATAAAGGAAAGCAATACAGAAATGAAATAAAATACAGCTAATACACACAAAATTGTAAAATTGTTTTAAGAAGAGCCTTTCTCATTACAGCTGAATGTGATTTTCCAGATAAAGGCATTGTAATATGACCCCGTGTGCTGTTCTGTGTGTACAATAAAGCAAGCAAAATTAATCCCTTCCCCTGATGACCTCTAGAAATGAAAACCCATTATAGTAATAATATTTGTACTTAGGCCTTGATGTTTTTGTGCTGAATCTGAATGCCATGAAATGATTGTATACAGTGGCTGATGAGGACACATGTACAGATAAATACATAAATAATCCTCTTTATATAGGTGCAAGGTGACTTTTTAGATCTGGTATGGAAACTAGTTGAAGCCTAATAAAACTGGTAATCATTTTCTTTACTGCTTAGGCCTGAATCTTATTATGTTGAAAGGTCTACTAGGAATGTCTCCCTTTTTAACATGGAATGTATGTAACTGGATATTGTGCACAATTTTCCTGTTTGTAAAACTTGAATTAAGCATTGAAATTTCTACCTAAGTTACTGGTTTTGGTATTTGCCAAAGTATATATGGTATCAAATACTATAATACGTCTTTGTTGCCAGTCTGTGGTTCGGTTAGCAAACCCCACTTAAAGGGTAAAAGATCTTTTAAAAAACAACATTATTTAGCTTGGAACAGGAATCAATACTCCATATGATATGGTAATGAAACACAGACTTTGCAACATATTGATGGACAGTGAGAAAGTGCGTGTGGTGAGAGGAGTGGGTGTATTTGTGTGCATGTTGGAGGGACCACAATAGTATTAATAGCCTGTAAAGGAGGTTTCTGACATTTGGTAAACACATGAGCACGACACAGAGCACAATAGGAACTACAGTTCAGAAACAATGATACTTACATTACTCTGGAACACCATTAAGTACATGTAAGCTTTCTTCTGTCAGCATTTGTATTTTCACAGGATGTAGTAGCAAAGCATTGGCTTTGTGGAAAAGGAGGTCTAAAAAGACATCCACATATTGTTTTACTATTTTGCTTTACTTTTAATGTTTATGTATCTTTCTGATGTGGGTCGTACATTCAAGGCAGTTCAGTTTTGCACAGTCTGGCTTTCTATTTGTCTAAGTGGTAATAAATTCCCATTGATCAGGGCTTAGTGGAAATTAGAACACCCTCCATATGCCTCAGCCAGGGAGGCTGCTCCCAGTAGACTCTCACTCACATTAAAAGCCCACTGGAATGTTTCAGGATGGTTGGTGTTGCTGCATATTGCTTCACAATGTCGATACCAGAAGCCCTATTGATTTGGATGGGTTTCTTTAAATAAAAGAAATTATTTAGTATTTGAAAATAGTAAAAATGGCCACCAGAGCAAAAATAACACTACTTTGTCTCTCTGTCTCTCTGTTTTCCACCAGCTTGGGAAAGCCTTGAATTATTGTACACTGTAATTATTTTTCAAAACCATATATTATGTGTTGTAATTTCAATATATTAATTGTAAAAGACTTATAATTGTAGACTTCATTTAAAGAACAAAATTTGAATTTATTAATTGTGTTTTATTTTTGATTAAGATCAGGGGTTTCTTTTAAGCAGTGTGTATATGCGTTTTAAAGAGGGTGAGATACAGAAAGATACAGATATATGCAAGACTTATCATTCTTTCAGACCTGTATTACTGTGTTAGACAAGCAGCAGTGGCAGAGAAGATATGAAGAGGTCTCTTTCTAATTCTGATTTCGAAGTGAACAGACTGCTAAAAAGTGAGAGAGAGAGATTTGAAAGCAAAAAGGACAGATATTAATTGGAAGGCAATATATGCTATGCTAGTATCTACGCACATGAAACTCCTCATAATTATTAAATACTTGAGTCAGCTGCTTAAATCCATATTATAAGGAACTAGAAGTCAAGATCCATCATATGACATAAATATTGTCAGTAATGAGTGTGTGATTTAGTTTCAGAGGTGGTTTCTTTTTTCTAAAGAGGTTAGGAAGGCTGCAAGTCAGCCTTGTATCTAAGTGTCTCATGTGTAGGGAAGAATCTGTCTTCTCTATATCAGTAGTTTATAATCTAATAGTATTTCCAGTATTTTCATCCAGATTGCTTCCCACCCCTACTTTTGGGTTCCATTTTCCTTTGCCTGATCCTTCAGGATCCTTCCTGGTATTTCCTCATCCTTGCATGTATGACTTACTGTCAGTGGTTGATGAAGCCTGTTGAAGGGACAAAGCTCCTTGGGATAGTTGAGAATATGTGACTGCTTTTGCCTGGGCATTCCTCTTCAGCATCCTTCTGGAGCTCTACCATACTCTTTTGAAATCCTAGTATTATAAGAAAATAATGCAACTTTCTCATCTAGCTCAAAATGTGGGGTTTTTTTTCAAGAACAGCATCAGTCATGCACAGCCAGTTAAATGAACACTTGTATTCAAATAACTTACTGATTATGCAAAACAACTCTGCCTGTTACGATACACATTCAGTGCAGAAAATTGCTCTGTTATTCGGACTGCTTTTCCCGTCACAATGAAACATACATCTGCTTACAGCTAAAAGTCCAAGGGCCTGATTTAGTAAAAATTAGTGATCCATCAGATTGATGGGCAATCTGCACTCTTGGTGCCTTGAAATTTCTTGCATCAGTCACCAGATCATGATTTACTAATAGGGTTTCAGGGCTTGCAAAATAGCACAACTCTAACCACATATTAATATTTAATCTGGCATTTTAAGTGCACCTAACAAAAGACCCCAGAGCTGCTGACAGGACCCTAAATTGTGAATTTCTTTAAAAGGAATTGAGCATTTCCATAGTGGTTTCATGTGGAAATCTGAAACAAGAAGAAACACATGAGTTAAGCCCTGCTCACGAACTTACAATCTTCTGAATATATTTTCTTGAAAAACTGTTTATAGTCTGGGGTTGTTTTGTAATCTAGCTTCATTAACATATGACAAAACTTCCTTTGGCCATTTCACTGTCCATAGCTTGTGATTGCAGAGAAATTTCAAAACTCATTTCTGTACCATGTGCAATTAAACAGTCTGTTCTTTAAACGCTTAATCCACTTGGCAACTCTAGAAAGGTACTAAATGAGGGTAAAAATGTATAAGTCACAAAGACTTCTTTATAGCCATGAATTTTAGTAATTGAATCTGCACAAACTTAGTAAATTAGGCTCTCTGTGTTTTGTATAGCATTTTTAAGTAACCAAAATAGGCAGGAAGCTGAATTACATATTGACAATGTTTCCACCATTTCATAGCTTAAATAGAGCAATAGAGTGATTTAATAAGCAACTTCTGCTGCTGCTGTCAGATGAATATTCTAATTTTACAAAACATATACAGTGCGTGTCTAGAAAAGGGTTTATTTGTTTCTTCCATTTTCATATGCCATAATTTATGAAAGATGTTCCCAACACCACCTGTAATAACAGAATGTTTATTAGTGTGCAAATGAGGGTTATAAATGATGCTGCTTATCTATGGAACAAAACACAAAAGACAACTTATTAGCAAAAGACAAATTGCTCAGCAAATTTCAATGAGCTGCTATGTTTGTCATGAAAAAAACCTTTTATTTGCACAGATCAATGTTTTTATAATCCATTTAAAATAATATACTTGCCACTAGGTGGCTATTTCTGATCAGATCATTTTACCATTTTAATTACATTTTTAATATCCTGGCTGCATAAACAAAGATAAATTACAAGCCTTGCACAATCTGGCTGCTAGCTCAGGCACAATCTGTAATAATATCAGCTTTTGTTTGTGCCTCCTCTAATTAGATTCTGAAATCTAGGCTTTATCAATCAATAATTTTAATTTCAGAATTGCCTTTTGATCTTACATTTCATGTTTGTTTGCAGAAAATGATCAGTAGGACAAAGCTGATAATTTATGCAGAAACAATCTCTCAGCAGAGTTACAAGCGCATTCCTAGCCATCAACACAACCCAGCAGACTAAGCTTGACACAGGTCTAATTAGCATGCAGATATGTGTCGCCTCATTGGCAATTCAAATTGCTTTTTTATAATGTACCTCAAATTGTGCTACTCAAACATTGTATTTGATTTCCAAAGCCCCCTGGGCATCCCATAATGTCTCCCTTCATCCTGGGTACGAAGCATTTATTGAACAATCTGCTTCGACTCTGGCTATCTTTTCGAAAGCACCCAAACATGATAACCATGGGACCAGGTTTTCCTCCTCATCCGACAGCAACTTGTTCTTCTGCAGAGCGGTGGGTGCCACGTCCGTAGGTTCAGCGATGATATGTTACCTTGCGAGCTCTTGCTCCCACGGTGGCTGCTCTATAGAGGGTTTCATTCCTGTGCCACTCATCTAAAAAGGGGGAGGATGTCTACAGAGCACACATTAATATGCGGCACATAACCACGTCTCTGAATGCCAGCCTTCCATTCTTCATTAAACAAAATGGCTGGATTGCAGTGATTGTTTTCCCCTCCACGCGCGCGCGCGCACAGGCACACACACCACGCACGCAGGCACATACCCACACACCCCCCACACGCACTCTGGCTCTCTCTTTTTCTCCCTCATGCACGCACACTCACTTTCATACACACACATACACACACACATCACACACGTAGCGTGTCGTTGTCGGTGCAGCGAGTTACGTGTGAAAAGTTATCTGCAGCATGCGTGACACGCGAGGAGATTCCTGCCAACGTCAGGGCCCTTTTTTGCCATGCAGCAACAAGTGGCAGAATCAATGGTGTACAGTTATTCAGCAATGTAATTCATTTCACTGGCTTTGGCTCCCAGCCAGATCCGCCATCTGTCTCTTGCTCTCCCTCTCTCTCTCTCGCCTGAATTTGTCCTACATTTCGTAATGTTACGTGCTTGCCATCCTTATTCTATGTCAGAGGTACAGCACGAGCCTCACCCCCGTTCCGACGTGGAGTTCTGTGAGTTCGGTGGCACTTTGGATATTCCATTCCAATGCCATAGGAAGAAAAGGGTAAGCAAAGAACAGAGGGATAGCTGCAAAGAGAATGGTGCTCTTCTATCTGAAAGCCAGTGCCTCTGCTTTTTATTTAAAGCATTGATATGGATCTGTCTCACATGGGAACTTTTCCTGCTTCGTTAGAGTATCTTCGTTTTCTTTATTGGATGCTGGCACTGTACGCCACTGCACAGCTCTGTGGAATGCCTGCTGTTGGATACTTGCAGATCCCTGCCACCAAGCAACCTCCTGCATTGGAAATCGGGTGACTACTCCAGGATCTTATGCGTGCTTGCTGTTTGAAGCTGCAGAAAAGTGAATAATCAATTAAGTATTGATTTCTTGTAAGATTTGGTAAATTTCAAAGGCAAGACAAAGAGGATGGCTTAAGGAAAGCACTGCAGGGACTTGGCGTAAATTAGACAACTAACAGCAGTGCAGAATAAAATAACACCTCAACTGAATATTTCCTTGGAAGAATTAGCACTAGCTATTGGAAGACGATGGTGGATTTAATCAAGACGGCAGGCACGCTTGAGTTTTAACCGTGAACCTGAAAGAGGAGCTAATTATAACCACCTTTTTATATGGAGCTAATTTGACTGAATGGATGCAAATGTGCTTTATTTATGGATGAAGAAGCAAGCCTTACAGCATTGACTTTGGGATCGTCGCATATGCTAAGCTTTACAGCTTCTCTAAAAGTCAAGCCTACAGTACATTTTTATTTACTGAGAAGGTATTTATATGTAAGCATAAGCTAGCTGTACAAAAGATTCATCAGAACAATGTACTGTGTGGCACCGAGGATCTAATTATAATTTTGCAGCATTTCATGTTTTCTCTAATTTGGTGCTTTTCAACCCTTGCTTGTGATGGGCTATAAATGGGACAATAAATGTATGATTTAAACTATTGTGATTTTCAGTGTATAGTTTATTAATTGTACTGTAGTTTTCTTAACGTGTTTCTGAATTATTCAGCAGTAATTTATAATGAAAGAAGCAGAAATGGTGGGGTGGTTTTAAATTCATTTATAATCTTCTTACAGATCTAAATGTACAGGTTCTACCAGCCGATGAGCTCTATAATTATGAAAGAATGTTAAAATTTTCAGATAAATGGGGCACTGACTTTACAATGGGCACAATATTGTATAATCAGTAAAAGGAGGATTGTTATGTTTTGACTCTGTGGAGAATGGTCTTGGTTAGTTAACTCCTTCTATGCTGATAATGGTAAGCAAATGTACCTTATACGAGAAAATAGGGGGAGAATGTAATGCACTGGTTTGATGTTTTGCTAGTCTGAAACCTTAGCATATTTTTTTTTCCATTTATTTCCATTTCTGTTACTTTTCTTTTCCCTATTTGCTTCTCTGGGTTTTGTCGAGGCTTTTTTTTCCTCCTGTCTTGCAATCTACATTCCCTGAGCAACCACAGGAACCAAGTTACATTAAGCTTCAACACAAAGACGATGTAAGAATAATGAATCCTCATTTGCATCGACATTTGTATTCAGATTTGCCAGGCTATAAACTTGGCAGATCAAGCGGAATATTAAGTAGAGGCTTCCATGGTAAATTGCGACTCTTGCAATTGCTGAGTCGTTTTTCCTATTTTTTGCATGCGTGTATGTGTACGTGTGTGTGTATGTGGGTGTATGTGTCTACATGTGTGTGCATGTGCATATCGCAGTGGCAGGTAAAATCTCATGACTACTTGGTTTCTGAGAAGCACATTGGCCCTCTTTCTCTTTCGGTATATGATGTCAGTTTATGCAAAATTAAGCAGGAATACACAAGCAGTAAGCATTTTAGCTGAAGATTCAGTATGACATATGAATTAACTCCCTTTTCTAGAGACTGTGGAAAGGAATTCCTTAAACAAATAGATAAACAGTGGTGCAAAAGCACACAGATCTTTTGCATCAGCTGGAGGTTTGATTTCACTGAATGTAGAGTCCAAAGCAAAAACTCTGAGGTAGTGTTGAACCTACCTGCTGCATAATGCTGTTTTATTTGTGGTGGTGCTGCATGTATGCATGTATGTTTCCATTAAAAAACTTTGGCCTTGGTGCACCTACCATCAGCTGCTCTCCACTTTGGTTTGGTTGGGATGTCTCCAGCTTTACAGTAGTATGTGCAAGAGCTAAGTTGGCCCTTGTCTTCCAGAGCTGGACATCGAACCTTTTCCTTCACTGACATTTGCTGAAGAAAAGGTGTTCCTACATGATCCATTTCCTCAAGAATTTCTTTCTTCTCTTTCTGGATGAACCTCTTTCAGAATTAATAACTGCAAAAATGGAGTATTTACCTTATCATTCTCCTGTTTAACTCTGTATTATTGAAAGTAATTTATGCATGAACTGTCAAAACTTTAAGTTACCTGTAGCATGTGCTATATTATTTCAGAAGCGGTGAAAAAATGCTTAGTCAACAAGTGCTAAAAATGCTCCAAGACTCACTTTTGTTATCCATAGATTTTCAGGTATTTGTCTCAGGACTTCGACAAAGTTCTCTGGAGAAAACTTAAGAGTGTCACTGAATAAGGCAATACACGAAATGATCAGGCATGTAGGAAATACTTCCAGTCTCTTCTTTTTGTATGCATCCCCTCCCTACCACATTCATAAAAAACACAGACCTAGCAAGAATATCAGTACAGTCCACGGTGTGTTTTCACAATCTATAGTTGGTTTCTATGTTAAAGAGGTACTATTATAAAGAAAAATCTTGGAACTTGTTCCAGTCCTTTCTAAACAATTTAAAGGACTGAATTTAAGAACTTAATCTATTGATGGTCATTTACCTAATCCATTGAAAAGCAAGTGCAATGCAATGGCTCAACCTGTTGTAAACAATATTATACTGTATAAGTATTGGCTACAATTTCAGCTGAGAAAGCTGTATCAGCTTTGTTTTCTATAAAAATACACAAAACCCTAATACTGTTTGGATTTACTTTAATTTTGTTTTTACACTATAATGGGATAATTGATCATGCAGGAAATGGTCGGTTGTAATGTCGTGTTCACTAAGGGAGGAAGATGATACTCTGCTCATGTAGAACAGAAACCTGTGGCAAGCAAAGGCAGCCATGCATCACTTTTTATTTGCTATTTTTGAGAAGCTTTATAGCTATATTCTTTTATTATGGGTGAAAACATGGAATATGGTGTTTCCTTCCCTTGAAAGAGTGTTCTGAGCTACACTTCCAAAAGGGTGCATAAAGTAGAAGGGAAAGGTAGAACTTTCAAGTTATGTTTCCATACTTTGCTTCCTTATGGGCATCATCTTGATTAAATCATATTGAACTTTGATTTTTGGATTAATATATGTACCTCCCATTAATTGTTTTGGAAATTTACCCTAAAACAATTAAAAAGGTGTCCTTTTCTGAGAAAGGTAAAACAAAACAATATCTCAGTATCTTTCCTAAAAAAAAACCCCAAATTGAAAAGAGATTTATGTTCCAAATTTATGAGGAATAACAGATTAATAGACTGCAATGTTTTTGTTAGACAGGTATTTGCAAGAGTCATTAACTAAGTGAATCCTCTGAAAAATTAAATCGTTTGGTGGTTTTGTTGTGCTCATAAAAATTTCCCCAATTTCTTGCTCCCTATGACTATAGAACCCAAAGAAAGGAGAGATGAATGAAAAGTACTTTAAGCTCCAAAAAGTTTATCATATTCACTGACAAAAAGATAAAAACACCTGGAAATAAAAGGAAGGTGTGAAGCTAATATTTCCTGGGAGAAACTCCAATCTGTTTTCTGGCCTTTTATGTGTACGGTGCTGCTGAGTAAACTACTGCTGTGCTATACATAGCAAAAACGTAGTGTGTGATGTGTATTCACCACCACTGGACAGAGCGATGGCAGGCAGTCAGTCCAGGCAGAGCATATGGATGCTTTAGAAGGAAAGCTCAAGGCCTGTTACAGTATTTCTGTCTAGCTCATTGTGTTGCTTAAGAATTTAAGATTCCAGCAATACAGACTTCACTACATATAGTAAGGGTCAGATCCGCTGGCCCATAGCATTTAAAGGGAAGCTATAATTTTTACTATTATTGTTCTGATCAAAGATGCTTTTGTGTAACCTACTCTTGCGATGAGTATCACTCAAGTGTTGTATTTCTTACTGGCAGCTTGGTTGTCTGTTTCTCTCATTGGTGTGGACTTTATCTTGGGACTGAACTGTAAGTTTTCTGCATCTGCAGGAATGCAGTTTCTTAAATAGGTTTTCTTCAGCTTACTTTGTGCATGAAACAGCAGTTTGAACTTGGAGAATTTAACTGTTTCTCTTATACAGACTGTAAACCATTTCCATTTCAATTTTTTTTTGTTTGTTTCCTAGACAGAAAGAAGATAGAAATTACTTTTAAAAGAAGCAAGTAGGTATATATGCAAATGAGAGAGTAGAAGAGATAACAGATTGAGACTTAGAAGTGGCTTTCGCACTTTCTTTTTATAAATGATAAGAGTTAAATCTTTCTTTCCAAGGTGAAACTTACCTGTTCTCCTGCTTTATGGTTCCTTCAGTGGTATGGCTTTTGAGACCCTGAATCTGTAATCTCTGTGCACATTGCAGTAATTTACAACTAACAATTGAATGTTTTGGGCAAGATTTTCTAGTTTTGCTAATGACTTTGGTGGGAAAGTGTAATCCACTGAAATGTGCTATATGCCCCACTTTGGCAGTCCAATAAAAAGTTCATGCTTTCCTTAATAAAATAAATATGCTTTCAGTATCAACAGCTTTCACATGGCAAAGCTTTTAATTTAATTGCCAGAACTGAGTTAGCTATTTTCAGTTTCAAGCTGTCCTTCGATTATTAGAGACAAAATTGTAAAGACTATAAATATTGCTAGATAATGAATAAACTGGATATACACAAAATTTTCTCAGACTTGAGACCTTTTTTTATGGTTTGTTACTTATTGAATCTTATATCAAATCACACTACAGTCCTGTAGTTTGTGTTTCTTTAGGATCTAGCATAATAAGACTCCAGTTCTGATCAGTATCATAACATAAATAATCCTAGAAATGCATTGTTTCAGACAATGGACAAGCTTTCCAGGGTGGTTTTTTACTTGCATAATCAACACTGTCTCGTTTATTTTAGTGGTTACTGCTTTTGGCAGAATTCTGTGGTCATTAATTGTGCTTTGAATTTCATTGGGAATTTTGCTTAATGAGAACAGATTTTGATGCAAGGTCAGCTCTCTGAAAACCATACCAACCCACGCTTCATTATTGTCACAGTGAGTCATAGAACAAGCAACATGGAAATCACTTTACTCTGCACTGAACTTGGCCAGCTCTAGGGTTGAATTCAACACTTTGGTAACAAAACTCAGCAACTGAGCACAGGGGAAGGCTGAGAAAAGGAGAATCTAATTTCTGAATTTTAGGTTATTACAGTGCAGAGGTTAGATGTGGGAGAAAGTTTCTGCGCAATGGAGGAACAATACTGGATGTTGATAAAACAAGTGCAAGGAGATGGGAAATTAAATAATATTTTCACTGTTAACCTGATATCCATAGTTAAAAGAAAGAACAAGAAGGAGAACACAAATTCCAGTCATTGCAACTTGCAATGTACAACTACCAGTTTCTCCTGGATTCCTAATTTATGTTGGAACATGCAATGAATCATGGCACATAGAAGTGGTCCTAGGCTGCAGAAGATAAATCTAATGACACATCAGCTATTACTAATTTAGGGCTGCCTGCTTCTGCTCTCAGTTATGTAAGTGGGAGTTTTTCTGTGAACTACACTGGGAGCTGTATTTGGGCTTATTCACTATACACTGAAGTTACTTGCTCTGTACTATGCCACAGTCAAAAACATTGAAAAGGGCATTTTAAATATCTGAAATATTCTGAAGCCGTGTTCAATTTAAAGTTTTCCCATCCTAACCTAAGCATTTTCTTATTAATAGTTAGCATAGAAGTTGATCCCTGCAGTTTAGAGAAGTATTTGATTTTTCTTTTTAAAATAATTGAAGTTTTTGCATATGAATTCTCTAGATAATAAGTATAATTTCCTGTAAAGCACTTTCAATATATAAATAAAGTGCTGCAAAATAGAGATTAAAAAGGATCCAGCTATGAAATGTGTCTTCTTCATCTTACATTTTTCAAATTCAAATTACATTTTCCTTGCATTTGTGTCCCAGCAAGCCGGTATATTCCCCCTGCCATCAGAAAATCCTTGCAGTCAGAATGATCCTAGTGAATGTTGAAGCCACAGTAAAAACATGGGGACGAGCTGGTATCGCACTGATGCCTTTCAGACTCTTCTTGACAATTAACAAGCCCAGTTAACCAAAAGATAGAGGGGCAGGATATATTGAAGCTGTTGGTCAGAAATCTAAGTCTGGGGGGAAAATGAGAAAAGTGAAGAAGAGCAGACCCACATGTGTTGTTGCATCACAGATGATGTAGTGGGGAGTGCTAGCAAAAGAAACTTTCCCCATAAGTTCACTTAGATACAACAGGTAGAAGGAGAGAGCAGTCTTTTAGGAAAGTATTAGGAAAATGAGAGACAATACAGAGCTTTACAGTACAGGAAAACATTATTTACATTGCTAAGCAGTTCAACTATTTTAGGAAAAAAAAAGCACAAAGTACTTCCTGGAATCAACAACTGAGTTTTTTACTCTGTTTTCACAGCTTCACAAATTTTCCTACTACTACTTTGTTTTGCACTTTCAGCAATATTCTGTATGATTTTTAAGCTCCTACCATCAAAATTGTTTTCCATTTCTCATACATACTACTTCGAGAGCACTTCTTCTTATACATAATGACTAGTACTGTCTGGACGACCTGCTGAAAGTGTTTCAGAGTTTCTCAGCAGGATGAAAGTTAAAAACAGAAAGAAGTTGTAATCTTCTTGATTATTTTCAGGGAGATCACAAATTGAGGGAGAAGGTTATCTTGTTCTCAATAAAAATGAAGGATTGTGAAAAAAAAATGCTTAGCATCCTGTGGGGGGTTTTAACAAGTCACACGCTAGTTTTATCTCAGTTATGGATTCCAATCTTTTGTTCAGTCATTTTGTTCCAAATGAGTCTAAGTTCTGTGTTTCTTATTACTTGCATTTTCTTTCCAATTTATGTTTTAATCTATTTCTACAGCAGGACACTTCCACATGTTGTCGTGTGAAGTGTTAAGCATCTTAAGTATACGCAGATCCTCTGATCTGAGCACCACATAGGCTTTGCTTAGAATACCTTAGTACTTTTTGAAGACTCAGTTAGCATGTTCCATATAATTAAAAACAGGGTACAGTGGCGGAGATTCCTGAGTTGTGCTTTTATTGGCATTTTGCATTAAAGCAAAAATAAACCCCTAAATGAGCTGAATCCAATATTTTGAGGCTGGCCAGATATTTGGGATAGTTTCTCAGATTGGTAGTGCCCATTTCAAAGAATCATGACTGACAGCACTTTTCGAAAATCAGGCATCTGTCCCAGCTGTGGAAAATGGCAGTCTCCAAACTTTAAATTGGCTTTTGAATATATCAGCTTCAGTCAATGCTGCATTTTAAACTTGATATCTTATTTCTTCAAAAAACAAACTATCACTCAGGCTGCATTTATCTAATACCAACACCCCCCCCCCCCCAACGTTAAAATGGTTGTAGTGTTCATTTTGCAATAACTATCTATTGATTACGGTGAAGATTTCTATTACCCAGGCTGTTAATATTGTAGGAAATGCAATGCAGAGAAATGTAGCAGAGAGAGTTCTTATTTCTACCCCTGAAAGGGCAATACTAGAGAGAGCTGGCTTCAGCAGTGTTATAGCCAATACAAAAAAGGAGGAGTTTCTTCCGTTCAAAAGAAGAAAAAATATTATCTTTTTATCATCAAATCATTTAGAAAAGAAACCACAGGTGGGAATCCTGAAAGCTTACATGAGTCAGAAAGGTCAAAAACCAATTTCTGACTTGTTGAAGACACCCTCCTGGTTCTTTGAAGTGTGGGGGGTTTTTTTCTAGTGGTATTCTTGGCCAGCCAGGCAGCTTATTAGACAGTCAGACTGCTTCATGTGACTATTCTAAAGACTGTGTTGGCTTCTTATTTGTACCACTATTTAGTTTAAGGCTTATCTGTGAAGGTTATTTAGTTTGCATTTGGTGATATCTCTCAGTCCTAAGACTTGCAACTTACAAGCATGCCTAACTCTGTTGATCTTCAAAACATGGTGGAAAACCCTATAATTTTTTTTTGGTGCTGACTTACAGAAAAAAAATACCCAATAACATTTTAGAGTGGGGATCTGCTTTTGAATGTATAACAGTGTAATGTGACCTGGCCTTAATAGTATACTTGGTAAAACCGTTAAGCATTGCTAAGTCAAACAAATATTTCTAAAAAATGCAATTAGTCAAAGCATTAATTTTTATATTGCATCTCCAAGAATTTGTCTCCCAAAATATGTAGCATATCTTACATTGTAAGTAAAGCAAATGGAAAGAGAAGATCAAGTATAGATAAGGGGGGAAATTATTTGATACCCTGCCACTTGATAGCAGTCACATTTCCCATGTCAAATGGGATAGATTTTTACTTATAAAAATTATTTTTTGGAGGAGATAGGGAGGAGGGGAGGAATAAAAAAGTATTTATTGACTGTTACAGTCCTGATACTTCACCTGAATACCTTACCAAAAATGAAGAAAATAAAAAAATAAATTTAAAAAATAGTGAAAAATACCATCAACATAAAATCTCCTGGAATTTTTTTATATACATTAATGATTTTAGCAACATCTTTCTGTAACTTCTGTAGGAATCTGTAGCATCCAAAAGTAAAAAGGATTGGGGGAACCTTCAGTGCTAGAGAAGAGTAAGTCCTGAAAGACAGCTTGCATTTATGATTTAGAAACAACCTCCCTTTTATCTGGACCTGACTGAATCAAGCTACTTTTCCTACTTGATTATCCATTTCTGAGATCCACTTTTATCTTGAAGCAGAACTATGCCATTCGTAAAGGGGTGAAATATCTAACTACAGCTTCTAGTTTCAATTTTCTTTATATGAAACATTCAGAGATCTGTCCTTATTTATAATTTTTATTTCACTAAAAGTTTACCTTGAAGATAAAGTTTTAGTACTCTTACTCTAGACGTACTAGGAACAAGTTCAGTATGAGCTAGTATGTTGTTGTTCTCTTAGAAAAGGATGTGTCACATGTTTACCAGAAGTTGCTGCAGTATCAATTGCAAATGACCTAGTGAAATTTGGAGGAAAAAATATACACAATCCACTTTCCCCAAGGGGACCAAAAACAAAGGAAAGAAAACCGAAACCTACTGGATTTCAGCTGAAGGTTTGCAAATCATTGTGTGAAATACTAACCTTTCATCGCACTCAACAGATCCTAATATGTGACAGTATGAATCTTCTAATCAAGCTGCTTAAAACCCTCAGGCCATGGTTTGACAATACAATAAATCTAGCTTCAGAGCTCTTGCTCTAGGACTGGAAATGCCACAGCCACGTGATTCAAAGCACACATTTGTTATAAGATCATTACTATATTTGTACCACCAACTTTGTGTTGGAGCAGGTGTCATTTTTCCTCCTACATCTAACTTGAAACTAGTAAGAGAAATAAGAGAAGAAAGATAACATAAATGTTATGCTGTATCCTTTGACCAGTTCAGCAGTAATGCAATGGCATATCGATATCTGAACAAAATCAAGTTGGTACCTGATAGTGCAAAAGTTTAGTATAAGTGGAGATGAAATTGCAGCCAGAAGAAAAAATCATTTCCTCTGTGAGGGTATTCCAACATATCTGAAATTGATAGAAACACTGAAAAGTCATATGTTGAAGACTCATCCTAAAATTTGTCCTTTGGTCTACATGTAGACATAGGCACCTAATGGAGCTTCCTAAAATTTTGAGTCTACAAGTTCTGCCACATAGGGCTCAGTACTAGTAGTTCGAGCAAGACTACGCAGTGTGAGATCCTAAAAATCCTGTCCTTTGCCATATGGTGTGTAAAAGTGTGGGAGTTAATTTTTTTGGGGTTATTTTTTTTCAGTTGCTACCGGATGTTGACCAGAAAGTTGGAAGGGCTGACATCCTCCCACAGTAAGTCCTCACTGGTTTTCACTGCCAAAGTTTTCATGATAATCATCAAAATTTATACCAACAATTGTCCCTGACTGTGCTTAATAGTAAAACAAGATGGAAAGAACATTTTCAAGAACAAATTGTTCATTTGTATGCAAACTACTTGTCCTGAATTTGTCAAAAACCTCTTGCTTTTCCTTACGCCCACGCCAGAGCAGTTCCAAAATATTAAGTTTCAGCACACTTAATTCTTATTGTTCCTGGCATGGCTTGCAGAAGAAAGGGATTCTGAGGAGATTTCAAAGCTTCTTTTGTGCAGCATAACAGTTGTTTACAGCCTTACTGAACTGTATCAGTTAGCATCCTGTCTCGTAAGAACAGACTTGGTACTGCTATATTTTAAATTTTACTCACTTTTGTAAAATAAGAAAAGATTACCAGATGATCTAACAGTTATCAGTAGTCCAAATAATAAGGCTACTTCTGATTTCATTGCATTTCTTAAGTGCAAATACATTATGATGCCAAATAATTTTATACTTAAAATTCAGGAGTTTAAAGCAACTGCTGACCTAAATAACTGTTCAAAGACTTTCGAATGCAAAGGTATTAATCAAAACTGGAAGACAGTCAAAGGCAAATTAAATGCATAAAGTTACAATTTTGAAAACAAGTTAGGTAAAAGATGTTAAAAGGAGAAGTAATAAAAGAAGAAGCAATAAAATATGATTGGAATATATAGATAAAGTCAGTATGTTGAAACAGTTTTGTGAGATTCTTAAGAAAAAGTTGAGTTATGTCTCCTTTGGTTCTGCTGATGATGGTAGGAAAAAAAGGAGCGCAAGTGATTAAGGCATTATTTTAACACTTTAAGTAACTTGGATAATTTCCTGACAACTTTAAGCCTTAGGAAAAAAAACTAGCTGTAAATACCTGTTTTCCAGCCACCGTGACATCATATTTCTTAATAAAAGAGTCTTGAAAGAGCCATAATTTTTCAAAACCTCTTCTTTGAGCATAGCTGGATTTATTCACTTGGAAAAGAGAACTAAAAGGTCAGGGCTGGGGTATTTTTGGCATTGGTTTTATGTTTGGAATTTCAATACATCTGGGTATCACCCAATGTGACACTCAAGTCTTATCTTACGGGTGTTTGAATGTCTTTGACTTTATGTAAGTGAGCTGCAAGTCCATCTCTCTGACTGTTGCAGAGAATCCCAGCTATGGGATTATGGTTAATCTATGGTTATATTTTCAACAACTATGGTTATATTTTCCTGGATATTATGAATGTGCATTGAGTAGAAGCTTTTCTTCCATCTGATGTGTGTAAGGTGATGAAGAATCCCAGTCTTTCCATTTTGAAGAGTGCCTCTCCTGCATCTCTCTTCTCTCCAACATCCACACAAATACTGGGAATAAAGTGGTTGAAGTCACCCTGTAGCTGGAGTTGCCAAGCCTTCGTCTATCCTGTTTCTGATGAAAAGCCAAAACAGAGGCTGGTATTTTTCAACTTTTTTGTGATCACTTGATGTGCAGTTCCTGACTTTAGAGGTAAGTGTGATGCCATTCATGTAATGGCACTTTCAGTAATGGCAATCAGATAATTCTGCATGAGTACAATTTTTAACTATCAGTTGGAGGTAGTTTAATACACCTAATAAATAGATACAACCATTGTTCTTATTCTGGTTTTCTTTAATGATGCTATCTGTAAATCTGAATTTTTATGCACCAGCCTAATAAAATTTTAGTCATATTTTTCTCAGTTGGACTGCTTAAAGAAAGTGGGTGTGCACATCTGCCTGTCTGTCTCTGTGTATACATATATCAAAATAGATTTTCAAAGTGATAATGTGAAAGATACAAGTAAAGAGTTCAGAGATCGGCTGTAGACCTAATCATATGTCTCATATTGAAAGAGAATTACTTGGCTGAATTTGTCTCAAAGACATTTTGGCAGCTTTTCATTTGTATTTTTTGCCAGTAACAGACATCAAAATAAGTGCAAAGATCTTTTTTCCCCTAAACTGCCAAATTAAAACATTTGCTGTCAGTTTCTTCCAGTTCACCGCTCTTTCATAGAATCATAAAGTAACCAACTATATGAACAAAAAAAAAGAGTCCGATAAGTATTTTGTTGAGCTTTTTTCAATCAGAACTTCATGGAGATGTTTTGGAAGGGACCTTCAGAGGTCATTTGATCTACCACCCCCCCCATATGGAATCATATAGTTACACAAGAGCATTACTGGCAAACATTTGTCTAATGTTCTTTAAAAATAGCCATTACAGGAGCTTCCTCAACCTCATTGAGCAACCTGTTCAAATACTATTCTTCTAATAAGAATGCTTTTCTCATTATTTAAATATTTTTGTACCAAATGCACTGATTACTTCTTTCCTTACCACCATGAAATACGAAGAATTGTTGATTACTCTTATAACGATGATTTATTTGACTTTTTTTAACATTACTGTTCTATCTCAGCTGTTTAATTCTGTTGATTGTCTCAGTAGCCGTATATATAACAATGGTCTCATTGGTATGGAGTTTGACTTTGTAATATTTAATGACTATAGATCTCTGCCATTGAATCTGATACCACATTATATACAGACATATATATCAAGAGAAAGAGACATTAAAGTCCTAAGTGAGCAGTCTGTAATAGGTGTAACAATTCAGGAAATATATTTCAAAATTTCAGAAATTATGAAATACATACAATATATACGTACATAGTTGATATTTTTTACTTTCCACTTACTGTGAGTATATAAACATATATGTGCATATGAAATACTGCAGTATGGGCAAGAATAGTGCAAAATTATGAATAAATTAAGAATACGAAAATTATTTCCTATCCAGAAAGAGCTTCTGTGTCTTTGGGATAGTCACACTCTGCTTAGTGACCATGGCAAAGAAGTGTGAGTTAGTTTTAGGCTAATTATATCATACTCAAACACTGTCTTTATGTGTAAGGCACAAAAGCATACAAAGACACACGTACACACACAAAAAGTCACACACCACTTCTGCTTCTGAGCTTCTAAAACAGAAACAGAGAAATACCATTAAAAATATGTGTTTCAGTTTGGTTCAGATTTTTTAACCAATGATCTTTGAGCAGGTTCACATTTCTTCCCAAACAGTTCACCCAACCATCATCAAAATGAGTTGTAATGAAAAGAACTGCAATATCAAAAAAAGAAAAAAAAAAAAAAAGGCTTTGAAAGACCTTAAAGTTCTGAAACATTTGATCCAACTTATGTTGTCCACAGGCCTTCTTAAAGAGATTTCCAAAAGGGGAAATATATCCTTCTAGTTCCAAATACAAATCTGGAAAAAAGGTCAGAAGGGGAGCAAGCACCCTCATAAAAACTGGAACATTTGGGTCATTTTCCCACAATATGATGTATTTTCAAAGTCTACCACTCATTTTCCAGCTTCTAGTTTTTATATTCTTTGGTATTTCATAGTATTTTATCTTTCATGTCACATGTAAAAAAATAGTATTCCATGTCTTAACAAATGAAAGAGTTGTAAGATTTCATCGTTGGTACTGCTCCATACTCATCATTTGTATAGGATTAACACTCTCAGAAGCACAGAGATACTGAGTTACAGCTTCATCTTCCATAAAAGAGAGCACATTTTTATTCGGGGAAAAGGTAGTATCAAAGTACTTTCTAGTTCTTTGCATGCACTTGTTTAAAGAAACTTTTTCTCTCTTTCCTTTTCCCTATATGCCTCCTCTGCTCACCAACCTAAGAGAAAGTGTCACTTTGATTAACTTGTGTCTGTAATGTAAGTCTTATGCTCTCTAAAAGATCTGTTTGGACTCAAACGTGCAAAATTTTTTAGAACATTGTCCAATGATCCAATCAGTACAAAATAATAATATTGTCACAAGGTTTTTTTTTCCTGTTCTTAAGGCCATGGCCTGAATTTACAAATCCAGTCTTACTTGATATGTATCTGTAGAGAATGAAAAGAACTTTGATAGCTAAAAATGACTGCCTTGTTAAAAACCTTACTCTCCTCATTTGATCGTCACCTTTGAAAGCATTTTAAAATGTGACAAAGGTGAAAAAGGATCTCAGAGAAGGGCAAGCTATAGGCAGCATTTGAATACCTGGGGATCTGCCATATTTCTATACCAACACATTGGCTTAATGAAAAAATGAATAAATTCCAATTTATTGAATTTTTTTCACTATTTATTGATTTTTTTTCACGATTTGTAAATCGAAGGGAGAGTCTGAGGTCATGTCATTATAATAGGATCATAAATGAAACCCATCCATAAGTTCTTATTAAAGATGCACCCACATTTTCATTTTAGTTCACTTTTTTTTCTGGACTGTAACTACTAAAACACTATCGTGAAAATGCCTGAACTATATTTTTTGCCCATTTCAATAGGTCCATCCACATTTACTACTGCTTGTACTTTCCCTAATATAAGGTGGTTAACAAAGGAAGAAGAGAAAAGTAGAAATTATTAGTGCTCTAGAAGGCAGATTGCAGAGGACATAGCTGAGATGTGACTTTAAGTGTAGTGTGCTAATTGATGATGACAAAGGGCCATTGTTTTAGAACAAAGCCTTTCACCCTCGAGGGAGCTCTGTTGGGTACAATATGGTCTGGATGAGTGAACGGAAGTCGATAACTGAGCCCTGCTGCTGCCCCTTCAAAATGTGGCTAGAGGGTAGAGAGATACCAGTGTCCATCTTCCTCCTTCTTCTGAGCATGAAGTACTCAGAAGTGAGGGCAGCAGTGAAGGTCTCAGGGCTGAGATGGCACTGAAACCTGTCCACTTTGGATCACATCCTGACAGCCACAAAAACTTATGGGCAAAAATAAATTTAGCTGGAAGCAGCCAAGTTACAACTTATTGGAAGAGGAAAAAAAATAGCTTGATTGAATATGCTTCCTAAAGAAAAGAACCATGAAGCTCATGGCACATTTTAGAGGTTGTTTCATTGTCATGACTGAAACAAGAAAAATTACTTTGGAAGCTGTACTTGCCAACTAGAAGGAGTATATCCAAGTAAATGTATAGTGTTTATAAAGGATCTGAAGTAGATATGCGCAAACACTTATCATGTCAGATTCTACCTGCTAGAGAACTTCCATGCTAATTTTATCAAGCTTTATACCTGATTACTGTTGTGGTTTAATGCTGGTCAAATGCCAGGCACCCACGAAAGCTGTTCACTCCCCCTCCTCTCCTACAGCTGGGAAGAGGAGCGGAAAATTTAAACAAAGGGTTCATGAGTAGAGGAAAGGACCAGGAGAAAACACACCAAGGGCGAAACAAGCTCAACTTAGAGGTACAAAGTGAGTTTATTACTAACAAAATCAGAGGAGGATAATGAGAAGTAAAATAAGCACTTAAAACACATTTTCTTCCCTCAGCCCCTCTCTCCTTCCCACCAACAGTGTAGGGAGACAGGGATTGGGGGTTCTGATCAGTTTGTCATGTGAGATTTTCTTCCTCTGCTCAGGGAGAGGAGGCCTACCCCTGTGAGACTTGGGGTCCCTCCCACAGGAGACAGCTCTCTGGGAAATTCTCCAACATGGGTCTACTCTCATGAGCAGCAATCCTCCAAAAACTGCTGCAACATGAGTCCCTCCCATGGGCACACAGTCCTCCCAAAACTGCTGCAGCATGGGTCATTCTTCCACGGGGTGCAGTCTTCCAAGGACAGGCTGCTCCAGCCTGGAAGCAAGGGCTCCCTCTCTCTACCAGGTCTCCCACTGGATCACAGCCCCCTCCAGGCATCCACCCGCTCTGGCACAGGCACCTTCCCCACGGGCTGCAGGTGGATCTCTGCATCCCATGTGGACCCATGGGCTGCAGGGGGACAACCTACTTCACCATGGTCTGCACCATGGTCTGCAAAAGAACCGTGGCTCCAGCGCCTGGAGCACTTCCTCCCCATCCTTCTCCAGTCACCTTGGTGTCTCCATGTTGTTTCCATCACACATTCTCACCTCCTCCTGTTCTCTAGCTGGAATTCAAACTGCCCCACCACACTGGTTTTAACTTCTTCTTAAATATGTTGTCACAGAGGCGTTACCATCACTTCTAATTGGCCCAGCCTTGGCTAACAGCAGGTCCATCTTCAGAGCCATCAGGGATCGGCTCTGCCAGACATGGTGGAAGTTTCTAGCAGCTTCTCACAAAAGCCACCTCTGTGGTCCCCCCACTACCAAAAACCAGGTCATGCAGAGCCAACACAATTACTAAGATTAAACAAATCCTAATGCCTAATCTTAGATGCAACTGAGCAAAATGTGGCTATGACTTGCTAGGCTTTACTCATAGCTTAAACAGCAACAGTTTACATGAGGTAAAAATAAAATTAAAAAAAAAAAAAAAAGCCAAGAATCATCCATCTCATATTGTACAATTAAAATCCAGAATTTAAGTGACATAAAATGTTTTGTTTGGGTGCTATCTATAGTATTCTAAAATATTTATAGTACCTATAGACAAAAAAAGGGTGCATTTAGAATTGCACATCAGTCTTCACTTAGAAGTGCTTTATTTTGTCTAAGTCACACCCTAACATAATTGTAACATAGCATTTGAAGTTAATTATACTGTATCTAGGAAACACCCTAGATTTTATTGCAAGGCTGAATATGCCAAAGGTTTGGGTTCTTCCACTGCCAGCAGCTAGTAACACAGTAAGAAAGTCCAGCTTCCTGTAAAACAGGATAAAACAAGAATTTTTATAGACATAGTGAAAATATACATATATTCATGAGTCAGTGGAATGAGTCACAAAAACCATGTTTTCACTTGAGAGGAAGCAACTTTAACCCATCTTACTGAGTTTTAGATGGGTCAGTCATATTTTTTTGTTGTAACTAGTTTTATGACGCTCTCTTCCTGCTTCTCTTTTACAAACCCTGTGAATAAAGATCGCATGTTCTCAGGGTTCCTTTAGGTCTGGAAAACTCACATCTGAGACAGAGAAGACAACTTCTTTCAGCTCAAAGAAAAATATTTTTTTTCAGGAGGAGAAACAAAATGGTATAAAATAGAAAAATTGCTATTACAGAACAAACATAAAACTAGAAGTTACAGGTTTCTTAGTTAGAAAAGGTCTGATGCCTACCTTCTCTAACTGCTTCTTAAGATACTCACCAGTATTGCCACTTTCAATGAATAGGGAATGAGGTGGCTAAAATTCTAATATGCTCTGAAAATTTAGGACTGATGTTTCTGTTTTCCAAAAAATTCCAGTGCACTCATGAGCCTTAGTGTGATCCTCCAAAAAAAGCTCTGTAAGGAACTGATTCTTGTCTTATATGCTCTCACTCATACCTTTGGCAGTGTACTAGACTGATACAAAAGTAAATGGACCCATGAATATGATCACCAATTATAAGAATCACAAGAGCAGAAATATATTCCTTAGGAAAATTTGTATCTTCCATGAAATTACCCAATTCAATTAAAAGAAAAACAAAACCAAAAGGAAATGCCAACACCACAATTAAATTCTTTACAGTTAGTAGTCTTGCACTGATTTCCCTCACCTTTTTTCATGTACATACGAAGTGTGTACAATAATCCTTGCTGGAATATGCTTAGCATAGATTTGGTGAATATCAACAAAGGGAATTTTATTACTTTGGTGCATAAGTAATTGTTGCAGTGAAAATTCCTGATTTTTCAAAAATAAATGGTGCATAAAAACACATAAAAGCTCAGTTAATATGTCTGAACTTGCTCAAGAACATGGCCTGGCTCAACCAATGGAACTAGTTTTTTATTCAGCAGAGACCTCTTAAATTCATTGCCTCACTACACAGTAAATCTGCTCTTTTAGCAGGTTTTTCTTTTAGCAGGTAGTCAATTAAGGGGGGATAGGTGTCCTCATGATATATATCTTTGCAGTGAAGTGTATGTTCTCACAATATTTCAGTTATCTTTAAATTTCATCACATATTATTTAAAGAGTCCTAATTATTTAAAGTCCTAATTAAGTTTATGATTTCCTAGGATAACATGATTATATTTTTAAGCATATAGATGGTAAGGGAAGAATACTTTTATTAGCAACTTCTTTTCACACTCTTAATGCTATATATTTTAACCAGGGAAGACCTATAACCTCTCATTGTAATTCTCACCCTTTACTCTTCCATTAACTGGTATATGCACTTGAATGTGGATAAATAGGGGAACACCATAAAGTTATTATTTAGAAATTTAGGGTAAGTAGCAAATAGGACATTTAAAATGTACAAGCCTTACATTCCTGATTTTCAGTGTTAGGGGAATTCCATAGCCTAGCCTAAATAGCAAAAAGGACATAGGTGCATTTTGGGTGACAGAACACAACCAGATCTGTAATATTTATTGGATTAATTTTTAACTTCTGAGCCTTGGCTAGATGACACTTCTTGCTGTAAAGAAATAGAAAAAGGACACCACATTATTTCATCAAGTGTATGCCATAGAAGCCTAATTTTTAATTAAATTCCCTACAATTTAGTGTTCATAGTAACCAAATAATTGAAATATTAGATGATTCTGAAATGTAAACCTTATTTCTAATGTAGGCATTAAAATGCTGTTATAAACAACCATTCTATTCTTAATTGAATTTGTAAAAATCTCCATTATTTAAAAAATAATACATGTGCTAATGGGATTTGATAAGATTACTGTAACTGAACACTGCTATAAGCTCCAAATCCTAGGAACACTGTATATATTGCAGATGAATTAGCTGTTCTTAAATTAAGGAATATTACAGTCAGTAATGGTATGACATTCTTTTTTATGGCTGTGGCTTGGGTTATAATGTGACAGAAAAAAAATGTAATGTTTCCAAAATGACAGTTTTTAGATTTGTGTTGCCTGAGGTAGTTCAGCTGAACAATAAACTATAATTTGATTGATGGAAAATTGAAGTGGTTCATCTAACTTGCCAGTCTGTCTTACCCTAGGCTTTGGTTTTGCATGTATGATGATGTATCACAGTTTTAGAGATAATGTTGTTTGTATTATACATGAGATTTTTTTTACACATAAAAATGAAGACTTCGTTACCCAGCAAAGATCAAAATATTCTATGGATTAGGAAGGAATCAGATTTGTTTGAGAATGGATTTGTACATCAAAATGTGCTCTCTTTGTGAAACCAAATGATAAATAACATATAGGATCAGAGTGCCTTTATTTTCATGAGCAAATCAGCCATATCACCGGTTATGAAATTATTAACTTAAAGGAAAGGTGACATATGCACCCAAGAGAAACAATCAGAGAGTGGTAGCTTTCCCTTCATCCAGAATTAATCCTGTGAAATAACAAACCAGTCAGCAGAAATCTTTTCTAAAGAGCAGTAACATTTTTATAGATAATATATACTTTTGGAAGAAAAAACAGATTAATGAGAAAATAGTAGAGATACTATTAAATACATATTGGTAACCTTTACATAGGGTTTGGTGCTTTTTTTTAATTACTGATGCAGTGTGTGCCCAGCAGCAGCTTCAGAAAAATTATTCTATAATTTGTTTTAACATCTGTGAGGACAATTTTATATTGCTTAAACCAGTCAGTCAACAGCCATTTTTTTTTTTTTCCTTAAGTATTTTGTATCAAGAAGGATGTTTGTCCTCTGCTCTTCTGTCATCAAACTAGTAACAACAGCCATCTCTAAAAAGCTAAAAATAAGGCATGGTATCTAGTTTCAGCTGCTAAAGGAAGCAAGATTTGAGGAAAGGATCATATAGCAGAGAGTATGATTATAATGTCTTGTTTTGATTCCTTTTTTCCCCTTCATTTTCATTCGAAAAGAAAGGCCAGCTGTTGAGCCATTTTGAACAAGGGTCTTCCTTATTCTTTTTCTTCCTCCCTAAGCACATAAAATAGCTAATATTGGCGTTCCAAGTCAAACTGTAACACTTGAACTTGAAGAAACAGGCGTATTATATCTCTCTCTGCTATTTATTACCCTGCAAAACACTAAACAAGTTTATGATCAAACAAAAATGTGGTAATCCAGTCTTCTGGGAGATTTAATTGGCATACTACACTCTTTATTTTTTCTACACAATGTCCTGAATTACAGATGTTCAAAAGTAGGGCCTTAAGCGGCAGATAGGGCTTCTTATCATTACATAGAAATGCAGGGAAATTGTATTTGAAACTATCCTTGAAGTAACAGAAGAGCTGTCTGTAATGAGATTTCCAAAATTACTGTAGGGAATTCTCTATAGTGGAAGTGCTTTCTTCTTGGGTCATTACATTGCCATAAGTCTTAATTTTCCAGGCATTTTATTCCTTCTCCCTCTGTGTCATGCTTTTTATCAGGGTTCAAATCTGGAAATGCCATTGTCTTCAAAACTGCTGCTTAAAAGTGAACCATAAATTCAAGGAGATGAACAGAGATGATGCATCAACAGTAGGATTGGCCTTTCTCTATTAGAAAAACAAAACTAACCAACCAACCAACCAAAAATATAAAGAAAGGTCGACAGACAGCTTTTCCGTATTTTGCAAAGTAAATCAAAGACTAAAGGAGAAAAAAACCTGCTTCATTTAAGGAATATGGAGAGAAATCTAACCATGGGAAAAAAAAAAGGGTCAACTGAAAACATACAGCTGGAGAAGACATTTTGAGTATTCTATTCAAATTACAGACAACACATCATATAATGCCTTTACAAAGTCATTAGCTCTATCTGAAAACTATTTAGGATTTTTTTTTACTGCAAGTATGTTTAGAAGGACACCAGAGTCTTACTGCTTGGTAGAGCAGTGAATTAGGAATGTCCATCCAGTTTCCAGAAGAATGTAGTAACTGAAAACTTATTTCCAGTTCCTCAGCTGGGAATAATCAACATAATATTTCATCTGAACTAGTTTTTCTTTCATGCTAGTTTTACTAATGGTTTATTGATAGGCATATTTATTTTGGGAAATCATCCGAGGAAAACAGCTCAAGAAAGGTTGGTAGGAGGAGTATTAGTTGGTGACCATGAGATCAGCACTGTTTTGGACACGAGAAAAGGCAAATTTACAAAGTGAGGGGTCAGAGCTAGCAGTAGAGAATAATCATAATAGTGCACTTTGGTAATGGCTACAGTTCCTGTTGCCATCATTCAATGATTCAATGAAACTAAAAGTATACTAAAGGAAACAAAAGCAGAAGAACAACAGTTGGAATGATGTGCTTTTCCTGAGAACATCAGAAAGGGAGAATAGAGAGTTAAATCAAAAGTCGATATTGCTCCAAGTAGTAGTAGTATGAAATTGGTCCTAAATGTCTTCAAGTTGGGGGGAAAAAAAAAAAAAAGGAACTTGTGAACTCCATGGGCCCCGTAAATCTTGACTAGTCTTCTAGTTAAGCAGTGGGATGAAAGCCAGCCTTCTTTTAAAACACTTTAGGCACTTTACATCTCCTAGCAAACTCCATCCCAGCTTGACTTTAAAACATTACCTTCTTTATTGTCACACTTTTTCCTATTATGTGTATGCCTCTGCATATACATGTTCTGAGAGGGTTATGCACACATTAATCCTCTTTTTGGAAGATCTCTTCTCTTTATCCATGACACGTCTTACTGTTAAGTTTAACACTTTTGACTTGGAAAACCTTCAGACCTCAAGTTCTTAAGCTCAGGTTGACCATATTCAAGATTTTTTTAACAAAACTTACTTTACTATTCAATTCCCATATCAAAATAGATCCTTCTGAAATCCCAAACCTTAATGACTGTCCTACTTTTGTATATTTTCCCTTTAATTTAAATTGAATCTACTTTTTAATTAACTCCATGTTAATTACTTAAAGTTACTTTCACCAAAAGTACTTCTGGGGAATAGTTGATTAAGAAACATGTCAGCTAAACACATCTAGGAATACAGAGTTCCTTTGGCTATTAGTTGCATTTGTTCTCCAACATATACCTTGAGAATTGAAATTTCTTAGTGTTATAACTGTTGAGAATAGTGTTTCTCTCCATTAATTTTACAGATAACTTTATTCATAGATGCAGTCCTATCTGATTACCTGGGTGCAGAGGAGAATTCTATCATTAATTATCCCAAGTGAATTTCTCCAGCTTTCCAAAAAGTGACCTTGGCACTTTTAATGCATGTCTATTCCTTCTTCTTTTTTCTTTGTATTTTATCACATGCTGTGTTTTTCTGCCATTTTTCCCTTTTTGTCAGTATTTCTGGATAAGCCCAGATGTGTACTTCATATCTCTTTTCTTCTCCAGGGAACTGATCAATCCTTTTGTCCCCAAATGTCTGTTTCCTGTTCTATGTCACTAGTTCAGGATTCTCTAATTTGCCGTACAGGTTTCTGGCAATTAAGGCTTCTTCAAAAAACATTAAAAAAACCCTCTAAATTAGCTAAAAAAGATTAAATTGACCCTATGGTAGAAATTTAATTGTCATGGTATCTCAGTCTCTCACTAACATGCAGAAATTTTTAGATTGGAAGGTTGTAATATCCAAGATTTTCAGATGCAGAAAACCAAGTCAGACTGACTAAATGTTTATCCAAGGTCAAACTGGAAGTTCTTATAGAAGGATAAAAATATTTGTTGAAGTTTTTGTGTATCTCCAGTCCCTTGTCTTAATCAGAATACCTTCCCACCCTCCATCTGCCCACAAGACACAGTGTAGAAATACTATGGGACTGACTATTCAAAGAGCAGTAGGGAAAGACTCTCAATATGCAATGGCTTGTCAAACTTTGTGACAGTTCACCCTTCACTTTTTCCTAGTAGTTATTGTCACAGCCATCTGTATGCTGATTTGTTTAAAACATAGTTTGTAGAATATGCAACCAAGCATCTGATCCTTAATGTACACATCTAAATTCCTTGAGCTCTTTGAACATTAGAGAAAAGCAACCATTTGTGACTTTTTAATTGGTGTCAGTTGGCTGTATCATTGTTACTACATGACATATGTTACAAGGACTTTTCCTGCTGAAGGTAGGTGCACAGAATGTCACTTTACATTTTTTGCAAGTAGCCAGTATCTCATCAGTTTTGCATAGCACATCATTAGCAACATCACACAGTGTGACAGTATATTGTGCCCAAATATAAAATGTTGATTCCTTGCAGAAAATATATTATTTTTAGGTTGGAAAGCAGTTTCTATATCATAATGCAAGTTCCTGAACCAAAATAATCCTGCAGTTTGTCACAAAATTGCAAGCTGACAGATTCTACTTGAGTATCTTTTACATTTATTCACATAACCAACATATTGCAAACAATTCTCTCTCATTTGTTTTGACCTAAGGTCCTCTTAATCCTGTATGAGTGCTAGCCAGCTATTTCCAAGAAGCTAATATGGAAACAGTTTTTTGATTTAAAGACTTCCTTTTCTCAAGTACCAAATATCCATGCCTTCTTTCTAGTTGGTTGAAGGCATAAAAAGTTATGTTGGTTCCTATTTATATTTTAAAATTTTATAAATTTTTAAGAGAGATACAGCTACAATTCATATTATTTGTACTTTGCTATGCCCTCAGACAATGAGAATATATGCTCTCCCACTCCTATTAATTTGAAGAGTAAGAATATATTCTTTGATTTTAGGATCAGGTAAGTCTGTTTATCCTCAGGGAAGACATGATGTGAAATCTTGGATTCAGTGAAAGCACTAGCAGTAACTTTTGCAGAGCTGGCATTTCTCCCATTGTTCTATACAAAGAATTCTATCTCAAATATGCAGGAGATTCCTGATAATATCTCAGGCTTTAAATTCAACGATCATTTTCTACACCACAGCTCATTTTCTGGTACTGGATAATTCTGAACCAAGACACATGCTTGCAACCATTGATAAAGTATTTCTGAAGTACAATTCAGACTGAAAACTCTACTAACTCAACAGACTGAATAGACTGAAAATCTTATTATAAATAAAATGACAACTGATATCATTTGTATATAACATAAGAGACCATGCAGACATATAGACTTAAAATTCCTAGTCATAAAAGCCTTATATACCAAAATCAATTTATATAAAACTTAATTATAAGATTATCTATAAATTTACAGGATTATAATTACAGATTCTACATTTTAAAGAAAACAGCATCAAGGCAACATAACGCTCTTTCTGCATTTGAAAACACAGGTGAGACCTATATTTAACAAAAACTTGGGAATGGGGAATACTGGGGGATATATGAACTGATTTTCTGTAAGAATGAAAAATATCTTTTTTTTTTAATCACCAGAAATTGATATCCAGATAGGATTTGTAGGAGCAGGATTGATCCTCATGACATCTCACAGCTGTAACTAAGACTCTATAAGGTGGTGTTCTCTGGATATAAATGATGAAACTGACCTTATACCGACCAGAATATCAAAGATCTGATAACCTTTCTGAATGATCTCTTAGTTAAACCAAATTGCATTAAAGCAAACTCAGACCACGAATGTAACAATTTTTGACCAAGTTCCAATTTCCTATTTGGAGAGATAAAAAATGCTAAGAGCTTTCCTAAAGAGTAACATCTTTTATTGCTTCTGAGTGTAAAAATGCTAGTATGAAATAGAAACAAAGATGTCTCAAAGGGACAAGAGACGACTTTTAAAATAACTTCTCAAATGACATTGCAAGACCCTCTGTCCCGCTGGAAAGTTGAGAAACAAGAGACAGTATTTACATGTATCCCCTTTTGTTTTTGGCCAAATCACATTCTGAAAGTGCAGTCAGAAAACCTGGGAAAGTTCAGTACAATGTATGGAGAAGCCAAGCTGCAAAACAATAGGCTTGGAATGCTTTGAATTGTACTGAAATTGAATGCACAGGATGTCTTCTTCAAGATACACTCTGGGGGAAGGTTTCACACACACAAAAAATAATATTAAAAAGTATTTTTCTGATGCTTAGAGGTAGCTGTAAAAAAAAATATAAAGGGGTCATCCTGCCCTACAAATGGAAGAACCAAAAAAAAAATTTAAAAAACCCCAAACAAACAAAACCAAAAACAAACAAAAAAGAACCCCAAACCCAAAACCAAACCAAACCAAAACAAACTCCCCCCACCTCCGCAAAAAAAGCTCCACACCAAGGAACAGTCCTAGAATACTTGATCTCCTTTTGATCTTTGTGTGTTTCCTTAGACTTGTTTTCCTGTCAAATTTCTCATTCCCCAGTCTGCTACTGCTGAGGTGATTATCCCAGGACTGTTCCCTGTAGATGTTATAACTGCCTAAGTAGCCACCCTGGACTGGGGAAGTAGAGAGCTTGCCAAGCTGTCCTGAGGTCTGGAGGGGTTTGGGCCCCTGTCTGCCTAAACAAAGCATGTAATGAGGACTCTGACACATGCTGAAAATCTCTTTAAAAGTTGAATTTGAGCTCACATTTTTCAGCAAAAGTATATCCCTCAAGATGACAGCTTTGCTTCCATGCAATATCTCTAGTAGGGCCATTCTCCCTCCTCTCACATCTTTATCCACAGCTTCTCATGCTCTGCCCACTAGTTGTAGTTGCAGGTGAGCTCTTCCTTAGCCTGTCAGAAACCATTATAAGGCCAGACAACAAAGCAAGATAGATCACAACCTATACACCACTTTGGATTGTTGGCTTGTGCAGCACCTGTGAAGAACATTTATGATTAAATGAGCACTTCTAGCCCATGGACACTGATGGAACAGAAAATCAAAATGAGTCACTGGGCATTTATGTTTTGCCTGGGTTACTGGAATCACTTGCAGAGGTTTCAAGTGTGGTGTGTGAATCAAAGACTCATTTATGTCAGAAAAGACCTCTAAGATCATTGTTAACCTAGAACTGCCAAGTCTACCACTAAACTATGTCCCTAAGTGCCACATTTACAAGTCTATTAATACCTCCAGAGATGGTCACCTAACCACTTCACTGGACAGCCTGTTCCAATGTTTGAAGATTCTTCCAGTGAAAAATTTTTTCCTAATATCCAATCTAAACATCCCCTGGCAAAACTTAAGGTTGCTTCCTCTCATCCTACCACTTTTTACTTGGTAGATGAGACTGACAACCATCTCACCACAGCCCACAAGTCACATCACTACACTAGGAGTCTGTGAGGAATGAGAATACTAAAGTGAGACAATGAGTAAGATCCAGCCGGAGGAATGTTTCCTGCCTGTGCCTCTTCCATCATTACCACTGCACCCTGAGAACAACTGACCTGTCAGCCTCACCTCCATTCCTGAGAAGGTCATGGGAAAGATCTTCCTAGAAGCTGTGCTAAGGCATAGGGAGGACAGGGAGGTGATTTGGGACAGCCAGCATGGCTCCACCTAGGGCAAGTCCTGCCTGACCAAGTTAGTGGTCTTCTATGATGGGGTGACTATATCAGTGGGCAAGTGATACAGATTCCATTTATCTGGACTTCTAAAAAGTCTTTGACACAGTCCCACACAACAATACAATGGTATCAATACAGGCAGTTGGATGAACAGATTGAGAACATCTCTGCCAAGAAGGACTTGGGGGTGCTAGTGGATAAGAGGCTGGACATGACCTTGCAATGTGCACTCACAACCCAGAAAGACAAATGTATCCTAGCTGTGTCCAAAGCAACATGGCCAGCAGGGTGAGGGATGGGATTCAGTCCCTCTGCTCTGTTCTGGTGAGAACCCACCTGCACTGCTGCACCCAGCTCTGGGACATGCTGCATAGGAAGGACATGGACCTGTTGGAGTGAGTCCAAAGGAGTGGCCCCAAGTCAATTAAAGAGATAGAACACCTCTCCTATGAGGAAACATTAATAAAATTGGGATTGTTCAGCCTGGAAACAAGAAGGCTTCAAAGTGACCTAATTGCAGCCTTACAGTATCTGAAGGCAGCCTGCAAAGAAAGATGGAGAGGGCTTTTTATAAGGACATGTAGTGACATGGCAAGGGGTAATGGTTTCAAACTGAGACTAGGTTTAGATCAGATGTTAGAAAAAAGGTCTTTACTGTGAGGGTGATGAAGCACTGGAACAGGATACCCATAGGAGTTCTAAATGGCCCATCTCTGGAAGTGATTAAGGCCAGATTGGATGGGGCTCTGAGCAACCAGATCAAGTGAAGGGTGTCCCTGCCCATGGCAAGGGGGTTAGAACTAGATGATTTTTAAGGCCACTTCCAACCCAAACCATTCCATGATTCTATGATATTAGTGGTCTTTTCCAACCTAAATGAGTCTATGATTCCATGTTCTCCAACTATTTCCTTGAAGTGGCAATGTCTGCAGGAAGGGAAAGCCCCAGTGGCTGTGCACTGCTCTTCTGAGAAGGTATGGTAACATCAAGGGTATGTAGTCACCAACTGTGGTCCAAGCAATGGGCATATTTTATTTCACCAGAACTGCACACTGCCATCACAAAGGCTTCAGAGGTAGTTTTCTTCTCTGCTTCTGAGTTGTTTATCTTTACAACACAGTGTGATACTCAATTTTTTCTTGTTTCCATCTCTTAATTCCACTGTCATTCCCAAACACCGTGGTAGCTGCAGACTGACTAAACAGACTGACATGTGAAGATAAGTCAATAAGAATGAAAAGAATTCACCAGAAAAGTAGAGTTTGTTGTTCTGTTGTGCTGGGACTGATAGTCTAAATGATGTATTTTTGCTTTTGGCGGTCCCATGAGGAAAATTGGAAAAGTCTAGAGAGATTATAAATAACAATCTTGTAATGGTTATCCAACATTTAAAAAGTTTGAGAGAGCTGTTTGGTTGTCTTCTTTTGTAAAATTATTTTTATCTTTGATGGATCATTTTCACTTTTTCTGCCCTTGATATAAAAACTAAGATTCACTTTTCTGAGTCCCTATTCCAAATAACCTTGCTGCAGCAAAGCAAACAGCTCTAAATGCCATCACAGAACACCTATGAGAATTCAGAAACAGTTAAGACATTAGGTCCAGCCCACAAGATGTAGTTAGAGAGTGCTTCCCTTTCACATGACTGTAACACCTCTGTAATTGTACCTCTGAAGAGTTAAGCCTCACCCAAGGCTTTACTGCTGAGCTCTGCCCCAGCTTGTCTGGAGCACATTAGTGACAGAACTTTGCTGTCGTCTGACAGAACCGCTGTCCTCTAAGCTCCCCTCATAGATACAGATTGAAGTGGGACATCCCTCTACCAAAGTATTTTTTTTTTGCCTTCCCTCTTGAATCCATTATGAATTTCACCTCCATTTCACACTGGGCCTCCATTTAGTAAAGAAAATTCCTGTCCTTGCTAGAGCTTGCTAGTCCTAAAACTGTAGAGTCTGTCCTTCTGCTATCTGTCTGGAAGCTCTATGATATAGATAATATTGTTGACCTGTCTAATGCTGTTAAATAGTCCCTCCTAGTCTGTTTACAGTTTTCTTGCCAATCTGGGATCAGAACTTTGACCTTTTGCCCCACTTCATGTGTCTAAGCCTTAACTTGTCAATCATACCAGCTTTTCTGCTTTTACCATGTTTCAGAAAGGTTATTATGGTGTGCTAAGGCCATAAACCCACTTACACTCCTGTGGAAGTCCAGCACATGTGGTACTACTGACTCCTCTTATGATTCCAACATGATTTTCTGTTTGTCCCTCGCAAGATCAAGGAGCTCTCTCAACCTCCTGCAAACAGGATCATGTAAGACATAAACCCCATGGTCTCTTTTAAGACCCCTTGACATGCAAGCAGAGATTTCTATATTTATCTTCTTATCCTTCCTTATGGCTTTGTAAGTCTCAACATGATTTTCTTTGTCTGTCAAAGTAGGCCCTCACAAACCACTCCCAATTCTCTTGTCTTCACACTGCTGGTAGTGATATAGGAAGATCTAGAAACTTCAGTCCCAAAATCAGTTTCAGAGTACTTTGAGGGTACTTAAAAAACACTTGTGTTTTGTTTGTACATTTCTTGATGCATTTTATTCTCTAACTCATCTCAACAGACCATCCCAACAGATGACTCTGTAATTCAGATTGTACTCAAGAATGTACAAAATATTCTATTTTGAAATACAAAAGAAATGATTGAACAAAACAGCATCTAATATTATCTATGATCAAAAACAGATTAAATGGGAAGCAGAAGAGCATACAAGTTGGTAAAGAGACCAAATATATCTTTACTTGGTCACTTCTTTTGTCTCTAACATTGGAAAGTACCAGATGAGACATTTTGATGCACTGAAATGTATAGTTATTAAATTTTACTCCTGTGAAGTTTTTTTGCAGCCCCTTTCCTAGTATTTCTTGAAGCAGGAATCTCTGAATTTTTTTTAATATTAATATTTTTTCTTTTGATTTCTTTAATTTGACCTCAAATTAAGAGTAAGACTAGTTCATAGCGTTCAAAGACTATTTTTAGGTTGAAAGTTAATTAAAGTTAGTAAGGTAATGGACAAATGTTAAGGCAGAGGAATTGCCTCAGAAAGGCCACATAACCTTGGATATTGGAGTTATTTCTTTTTTGCCAGTTTTGGTCATCTTCCACACAGTATTTAAAAATATATAGCACACCTTGTACTTATATCTTGGAGAAAGTAAGTATTGGAAAAATTCCATAAAATAAGAATATTTCTGTCACATATCATATGTATTTTTGACACTTCTGTACAAACATAACACGCTACTCATTTTGACTTGTATGAACTTCAGAGGGTCCCAACTCAAAACAACTGCTATATTTAACTTTGCTATATTTAACTTTTTTAATGTGTTTTTTCATTCCTGTAGAATGCATTTTGTTTATATTAAGAGTCTTTTAAGTCACGGCTTTGTACAGGTGTATAGGAAGAGTCATGGTTATACTTTTAATCTTCTAATTATATAACTTAATTTCACATCTGAAAGTTTTACTGTGCAATAATTGAAAGACATTTTTAATCTGAAGAGAAAAGGGAGATCATATTCAGTGTGAAATCAGATTGACATGGTAACATTTGGATTAATGAATTTTTTGTTAATTTTAGAAGAGTTGCTTTCAAAGTAATTTACCGTTACTGTGTTTGTGGATATTGCTTTTTAATGTGACAACTGTGACACGCATTTCCACAACAGATGGATTAATGTCATTTTTTTTAAAATTACTTCACCTAGACAGGTGTTTCCTGTATATGTTTGACATTAAATAAAACATTGCTCCAGATGTTCTGTTTGCAGCAAAGCCAGTTAATTTTATTAGAACATTTAATCACAGATCAACAGTATAATAGAAATGCAGTCCATGTGAAGTAGATATTTAACAGAACTTCCTAATGTGGAAGAATCTGTACAGAGGAGTGAAGTACATGATTTTGGAGGTGCATCCCATAAATGCACTGATGTGGCATGTTGTGTTTTCTGAATTCAGACCTGAAGTCATGCTATTTGCTTACCTAAAAGAATTTTGATACAGGAAAGGTATTTTTGACTGGAGGATATTGATAGCTTTTACTTTTTCTGATATATCATCTCCCTATCCTAAGGTTCAGTTTCAAAACAATGTATTATGAATTATGAGAGACTCCGTATCTTTGGTTGTGGGGAGTCCTGCACTGTTTTAATGCTTGGCACCCTTTTGTTTACCTAGAGTTGCATGCATGCACAGGTAATTGCCCTGCTTGTAATGCATGAACTAAGATCTTTTATGCTAGACTTAAATATCATTACATGCCTAGCTATTCTTCCATTAAGATTAGCTATAGATTTCCCATTAATTATTACATCAGATTTATTCATCATTAATAAATTAGATCTCTGTGTTCTGTCAGGGACTTCTTGGGACCCATGAAATAGGTGAAGAAAAAGCTTTAATGTAGCCCTGATGATTCCAGGGTAAATGTAGAAATATTAATAATTTTTTACTTTGAAATACTAGCTTATGTATATGGACTAATAACAACTTAAACCCCTGTGATGATTGATGTTTTTTGTTGGCCCGTCACCTCATTGTATAGAACTTTGTTTTAATGAGTTTCTCTAATGAATATTTTATACTGATACTTGGATGAATGGCATATGGTAAATGCAAGGTAAATTACAGCTCTTTAAATAAATATTTTTCATAAATTATTTATTTTGTGATGCCTGTATTGGTTAGATGTCATGTCAGATGAAGGCTGGAAATTATTTACTCTAATACTTATTTGAGAGTTGAAAAAGTAAAAGACTTTTAATTATTAACAAGCTTCCAATATACTCATGTAATTTATGGGAAACTACCATAAATTGTGTAAGATTACAATTTTGTGGGGACAGTTTTATTTGTATCATGCAAAATAGAATAATCTCTTGTGTCTTTACAAGAAATTTTATTTATTCATACAAAAAATCTTGTGCTGCTCCTGCTAAAACATATTTTGATGAATTCTGGCTTCCAAAAGATTATGAGTTCTTGTCAACTGTTATTATTTCAATTATTAATCCCTGGTGATTTTTAATGGTGCCAGAAATTAAAGTTAAAAATCAGCAAGGACATACATAGTGGATTGAGAATCTTTGTTTTGTATTCGAGTCCACAACTTTTACAAATGATGCTGCAGAACATAGCTATTTCTATGTATAGTAATGACCCAGTTCTACATCCCTACTGAATTATTCCCACTTTTGTTATTCTCAGCGAAATTAAAGAAAGCTGAAGGAATTTTAGCATCTTTAAGAACAGAACCACTTTTTCTTTCGGATATGCCGATGCCTACCATATAAAAATAAACCAAATGTGCAAGACAGCCTCTGGAACACGAACACAAAACTGCAAGAGTAGCTAGATATTGTAATCTTTAAATGTGCCATGTTAGAGATGAATATATGTTATTTGTGGTCACTTGAAGATAACTGGACTTTAACTTTACACATAACCTACTATGCATACTCCTACTTACTAGGAGCTAATTTCATGACTAATATATTCCATATGCTTTTTAGAATAAACAGAGCAAAAACTGTAACTAAATCACATCTGTTTTTGAGAGATTTTTATATGTCTGTAATCTAAATTCCTAATTCATGGCATAATTCTGATGTGGAATTTTTTCTCATATGTATACATCAGTGGTCTGCTTTGCACACTCTTGGTGGCTAAACGCATGATCTAGTCTTTAGGAAATAAAATATTTTCAGAGTACTAAAACTCACTGTCTTTTTCTGAAGTCTTTGGTGAATATTCTATGAATAAGGTACATAGTGGATATTGATTATACGAACTAAGTGAAAGTGTTAAGGATTCAATGATCTTAGAAGTCTTTTCCAGCCTGTGCAATTCTATGATTCTGTGTCCTGTGGTAAGTCTCTCATCAAGAGGAATGGCATGA
>JAMPIT010000379.1:17875000-17992500 GCA_026261815.1 Monarcha castaneiventris obscurior
AGTAACACAGAATTTTCTGTAATCAAAAGCTTTTGCCAATCTTAAAGGCCCAACTTCTTAATACACCTGGAGTCTCAATTGTAATCATACTCTAGAGTGGTTATCCTTTCAGCTTAGGGTTAAAAAGCTTTGACAAAGCACCACAGGGAAGCTTGGATTGCCCTTACCTACATTGTACCTAGCCTTGGGATAGATAAATACAGTCTCATTCTCTAATGCTACTGACTGCCTCCAGGAACACTAAATTTTAAGAGAGGAAAACATGAATCCTGTATTTCAAGAGAGGTGGAACTAAGCCATTGTTCACTCCCCTTAAAAAGGATATTCAGTGGCCAGTTCAGATTGCCCTAGGGACACCTAAAGCTGCATTAAGTACTTGTGAAAGTGAAAATCCACTGGGAACCCAATTCCAGTGTTTAAACCTCAGCATGAGAAGTGGAGTTCCTAGCAGGGTTCACTTTTATATGTCTCTATAACCAGGTTCAAAACTTACTGTACATGCAGTAAGAATCTGCTATTCCAGCTAACCTACAGAAACACTGTGAAGAGACAGCCCCTTAGAAAATCACTAACAGGAAGAGAAAAAAGCAAACATCTATTTAACTACATCATGACAAAGGCAGGAGAAACAGTGGCTATTCAAGAACTGACAGATCCCTTTTACAAAGTTATGCACCTTATGCTTGGCTAAGAATATTTTTTAACACTGATTTATGCTTTAATTGAGGAAAGATAAAAAAAATCCAGGCATTTTCCTGAGCTCTGTAATAAATAGAGCTGATGAGAGAAAAAATCTGTTCCATTTCATGAGAACTGGAGGATTTCCAACATTTGCTTTTATTTCACCTTGGATACACCAGAGAGGCTATGGTTTTGAAATACTGTACATTCAGAATGACCAGTGGCTGAAAATTATCACCTTAGCTAAAAAAAATAAACAATACTTCTCATTCATGTGTTACAGGACCACTGTGGTTTGTGTGTTTGGATATAACGCTGGCTGCTTTAAGACCTGTTAACATTTCAGTTGGTATTTTGTGAATTACAATAAATGTAGGTGCTGAAGTTCCTGCTTTGTAAAAATGCATCTCGTAGATATAGGTCCATTTGCCTCACTGCTGTACTGTGAAACCTGTAAGGGGAATTGCTGTTACTGAGATGGAAAAGCAGAGCTGAACATACTCAGACATCATTTTATTATTTGAAGCTGTCTCTTACCAGCTCTCTAGTTCAGCTCAATATAGAAACTATATTCAAACATTTTTCCTTCTGGGTTTTGCGGAAGTTTCTTAAAAAAAAAATTGCGCTGAAACAGCAACATTTTTTTTTGCTGGTAACGTATAGATGTTATTAATTTGCAGTTATTAATTGCAAGCCCATACTTAGTCTTTTGTTCTTCCTCTGGTGCTTCCCAAGCATAAACTGGCTATTAAAAGGTATTTCATAATTCCATTGGAAATGTCTCTTGTTGCTTTCTCTCTTGGTGACTCTGAACAAGATCATCATCTTGCCTGCCACTCATGCCCATAATCCAGCCACATTCACCAATTCCATTTTCTTTAGATTTTTTACCCACTATGTATTTTCAGATTAAACTGTTAACTCGTATCTCCCCACACCCCCTCCAAAACCACAAACACACACACGCAAACCTACCAACATCAACAATGAAAAACAACCTACAAACCTTCTCCAAGCCTTATTTTGCTGCTTTTCTCAAAACCCAATGAACACAGTCTAGTCTGGCTTGTAAGCAAAGATGCTGGATGACATTTTAACAATACCTCCCCCACATTTCTATATCTCAATTAAAAATTAGCTGTTATTGGTCTCAAAATTCTTTCTCTGAACTACCCTTTTCCTACCTCACTTCTTCTATTCCATAATGAGAGGTTGACTTCTATGTCCCATCTGCCCATTGTACTTATTGCCTGTTTGTTACATTTTCTGCTATCAACTCTTCCACTTATTTTTGCTACCTGGTAGATGCTTCCCCTAGCCATGAGTAAATGCCTCTAAAATGTGTTTGAAAGTTGTCTTTCAAAGTTTTCAGCAATACAAACAGAAGTGTTGACAACAGGCTGCAAGTATCCTAAGGTCATAGTCTGCTGAAAAATTCTGTTCCCCACCCCTCCTTGTGTTATCCTTATAAGACACTCAAGTGAAGGGGAGGGCATTGTTTTTCTATATGTTTATGTACTACTCAGCACAATAGTGCCCTGGTCTATGATCTCAGCTGCCAGGGACTCTGGTAATGCAAATAATATATATAAGTGGAGCACATGCTCCTTGGGCACAGACCACATGTGAGGTAAATAGGATTACATCCTGCAGGTTAAAACTAGCCTACTATGGTAATACAAAAATGTATACCAGCCACATGACCCAAGGGGATCTTCTTGACTGCCTCTTGATAACACAGGCTGCAGAGCAGTTGTCTGACCAAAGGAGAACTAAGCCGTTCTTGAATTTCACACCTTAAAACATCAATGCTACTGAGGCAGGAGAAATTTCCCGTTAAATGATTCACAGACTTAATCCCTTTGATATTCGATTGGCTGACCACAACTTAGCACAGCATGCTGCTGGAGTACATCTTTAGCTCTGACTCACAGAAAGATCTCATTCCCACTGGAATTCTGATGCAGAGACTGGGATTAAAACCAGATCTCACAGGGATGGGAGGAAAGTACAAGACCGCGACTGGCAAGATCTGGTTTATTAACTCCCATCTCTGCCATATTTTAAAAATTATTTTTTATCTTAGTCTTGTAAAAACTTTTTAATTCCTCAAAGTTGTAATTCTTTAATTAATCTGTGAGTTCTCTCAATGAGCCTTTGTTGTTTGTCAAGCTGTGAGCTATTCAAAAAGTACGAGCTACAGAGCTCTTAACACTTTTCTGTGCAAATATCAAAATATATATGTTAGGGATATAAGCAGAGCTGAGAAAAAGGAATTTAATTCTTCTAAACACAATAAACAATTTAAGGGGAACAGAACTGTTTCTCAGAAGAAAGAAAGAAACAAAACCAATAAAAATTAAAAAATAAAATAAAATAAAATAAAATAAAATAAAATAAAATAAAATAAAATAAAATAAAATAAAATAAAATAAAATAAAATGGTAGAAAGACAAATACCAAGAAAAAGAAGAATAAAACCCAAAATCCTGAATATAACATTTACAGTGTACCTGTAGGCACTTTCAACACTGTCCATAGTGAGAAAGACTAGTTATCCCGATGTATTCCTAAGAAATATTAAATGAATTCTGCAAAACTAAATTCTACAAAAAAACTTCAGAGGAAATCCTCCAAATTTTATTCCTTTTCTAACACTTTCATTATTCCTGCTTCACCTTTCAACAAAAAAGATTTTTGGACTGGCCGCCAGTAAGTTGCTACAGCGATATATATTACAGGCAAATCCAGATACTTAAAATCACCTCTGAAAACATGGCTGAACTCCCCAAACTTTTGTGTGGCCAGAACCACAAACCAGCCTGACTGCCAGCATAGAAAGCCAAAGAAAACCACCACTAGATAAGAACAAGGAACACTATGATATTTCACACTGTCTATACTGCTAAATCCCTGTCACAGCCCTTTCCTGCCACTGAGATTGTCAAACACAAAGTTCCAGATGTTGTGCCACTCAGCCCAGACCCTGTTGCTCTCAGGCACAAAGTGTACAGTGCAGACAAGGTGGTGAGGGAGCTTCTTCTAACTGCCTTGCAATTGTTGAGATCTGTTCCCATCCTCGGGAAGTATGAGTTTACAGGGCTTCCGGCAAGCTGAGACTGATGCCTGCTGCAACCAGGATCAGAGGCAGGGAAGAGTCATTGTGCAGCTGGGCTCTGGTCCCACAAAGTAAGTAGCAATTAACAGCACAGCCTTCCAGACTAGGCAGAAACCCAAATACTAGTGCACACCTTGGGAAGCAACCAGCAGGCTGTTCACATGAGGGGTATGTGTTACCTGCCTTCTCCCAGAGCACTCAGCTGGGAGGTCATACTGTGGGCTGCTCCTTGACCTGTCAGCAGATAATTGTGCTGGCTTTTTGAATGGTTCAGGGCTTTTTTCCTCTTCCTGTCCACTTCCTCCATGGGTTTCACTGACGCCAAGTACTCAGTTAAGGGGCACTGGTGCCTCCCAGTAGACTGGTAGTCACTTGGTGTCTGACTAGGGGTGGCAAGGTCCAAATGTGTGAAAGAGCTGATATGAGTCAGTGCTTCCTGCTTCTCAGATATATGACACCTCACAGCTGAAACTGAGGTACGAGTCAACCAGGCCAGTTCATTTTCCAGGCTTGAAGGCAAAGTCTCTTTCCAAGTAAGGTATTCAAAGTTCATATAGCTACTGTTAATATAATGGAACGCTTTAAAAGCACTGACCAAGTAAATATCTGTGCCTGTATAATTAATCATTTTGTCTACAATGTGACAAGCAATGAACAGATTCACAATGGACTTTCTTTAATGCAATTTCTGTCAGAGATACCACAAATTTTGCCATCACTGTGGAATATTCCTGCAATCTTGTCACATTGTATCTTATAGCCTGTATTATTTTTAACATTAATATTGGGACAGTAGACCAGTTTTTGTCATTCTTCATCTAAAGGCACTGAAATAATTATTAAAATATATCTATGCATGAAGATAGAATCTTATATTGCACAACCCTGTGATGTGCTATATAAACTGGATGGAAAGGCTTCCCACAAATATTACACTCTTCCCACTTTGTGAATCGATAAAGGTGCTTTTCAAACCATATTGTTTTTAGATGGCTAAAGAAGACAAAGAGGCAATATCCCACAGACGGTGGCAATGGCAATGGAAATCTGCCTCTGTTTTACACTCATTTGAGTTGATCTCAGCAGCTTTGATCATTGCAATCCAAGGATAGCATACACACATTTTACATTTCTTCGGGGGAAAGTGCCTCTGAACCATGCCATTTGTGTTACTGCGGAGCAGAGAAACAGACAAGGAAGACAAGCAACTGAATCTGTGTCTCCTTCACAGGTACTACCTGAGCTTCTTTTGCTGTTTTACCTCTCTAAAGGCAAGTGTGAAAAACACCTGCTACATTTCACAATAAGCCAAGCATATTCACAGAATCACAGAATCTGGAATGGGTAACGTTAGAAGAGATCACAGTGGGTCATCTGGTCCAACCTCCCTGCTCAAGCAGGATCATCCCAGAGCACATGGCACAGGATTATGTCCAGATGGTTTTTAAACATCTCCAGTGAGGGAGACTCCACAGCCTCTCTGGGCAACCTGTTCCAGTGCATAGTCACCTGCACAGTAAAGTTTTTCCTCATATTCAGGTGGAACTTCCTGTGCCTCAGTTTCTGCCCATTGCCTCTTCTCCTATTGCTCAGCACCACCAAGAAACACCTGATAAAATCCACTCGTCATACTCCATTTAGGTATTTATAGACATCAGGGAGGTCCCTCTCAGCTTAATTTTCTCAGCCTGTCCTTGTAATAGAAATGCTTCAGTCCCCCAGTCATCTCCTCTGAGGTCTCTCCAGGAGCCTCATGTCTCTTGTACTGAGGAGCCCAGAACTTACCTTCCTTGGCCTTGTGACTGCTCCAGCCTTATTAAGCAAATTCATCCTGGCTCAACCCATGTACGTAAGCCACTTATCATAATTTTGAATGTCTGAAGACATAGATACTGACCGCTGTCATGCTACTAATCGTAGCTTGGGTCAGAATGGTGCAAAATTACCAAATCTTTCAAACAAATGATATTGAATGGAGTGAGCTGGTTCAAAGTAATAGAAATCAAAATACAGTAATAAAGAATACAGGCAAGGGCAAAAAGAAAGTTTGAAAATGCTGTTATTGTCATTTATCTGGATGTCCAGAAGTGTCTGAAAAGGATGCCACTTATGGTGATATACACTAGGACTAAAAAAACCCAGAGGACAGATGTGAATGCTCTGATAGACATTGTAATGAAAGAAAGCTCAAAAAGCGTGTACAGAGAAATAAAGTAATAAAGCTGGTGAAAAGAAGAAACCGTGGAAAGGGCATCATTTCAGCTCTATTGCTACTGCCTAGGTGATAGAGGAAAATTAAAAACAAACAAAAACAACCGGAAAAAACAAGAATATTCAGGACTGAATAGCAGATGTCCTTCTGTGAATGAGTGAGGGACATCGAACAGAGCCGCAACTGTAGTCTATGTGTCATGTACAGACTAGACATGAAATGTACGTGATTTAGAATGCACCAGCTGACAAAGAGAATTTTTGCTTTCTTTCCCTTACATTTTCAAGTAGCTCAGTCTGAACTGTGTGATTAAAGTTTGATTAAAAATATATACTGATATATATAAAAATATATACCAAAAGTCTGGTAGTTGTTGGTCACAAATATACAATGGTTGGTTGGTTGTGCTACATCTATAGCTACTAGAAGTATAAGTTGAATTCCTGCAAAGGTCCAGTCACTTCTGGTCTTTCCAAGAAATATGTTCTTTATGAATTGTCATTAATGCCCTCCATTCTTTTCAGAAACCAAGGTTTCCCTCCAGCCTATGGAAGATACTTCTCACAGCTAAGCTGTGAAAATTCAATGCAGGCCAGCCAGTGGCAATTCCTTGTCCATGGGATACACTGAAATGTCATAACCAACGGTGAATGATCTGCTCTATCAGTAGGAAGGTCTTAAATGGAGAATATAGTATCTCCTTTCACTGAGCAAGGAAAGAAAAGATGTAGGTATTATGTATATAAACTGTGCGTTGTGTCCCTGTTCCAAATATGGACTTGCATAGCTATATCAGATAAATCAAAAATCTGCATTTCATTCATATGATAAGACTTGGAAAATGTGTTACTAGTCACCTAAGAAGACAAGTTTATGTACAATATCTTGAAAAACTGTTTGACAACAGAAGGTCAGGTGTGACATATTTGACATCCTAAAACCTCAAACTAGTAAAACTTTGAGGTCAAGCAAAGGTAAAATCAGAACAACCCTCTTCAGATTTTTATCGTGTACGATAGGGACACAAATAAACTTTAAGTTCCCCCAGCTTCTAACATGTCTGAACTTGACTGAAAGCTAAAGAGAAAGCTTATCTATTGATTTTCACATGTAAGCTAAATGGTAAAATAACCTTAACTCATTAAAGATGTCAGTGTGGTAGATGATTTGGATATATTTGCCATTTGAAAGTAACATATGGATAATTTACTCAAGCTGAGTTATTCTTAAGTAATTTACAGAGCTGCACAGCTTCAGATTTTTCACCTTTGTGATTACCCAGAATACTTTAGCATTAATCACAATATTCAACAGTGGAAAGAAAAGCTAGTCTATTTATTGAATCTGTACAAAGAGTAATATATCTTTTTACACTTATAAGTTTTACAGTGGGTTGATTATTGAGATTTTGCCAGTGCATGCACAAAAAAGTGTTATAAATAGGAATACATGATTCAAAATTGCAAATTATTTTGCAAATAATAGGTCCATTGTAAAATTTCCAGAATGCATTATGAAACGGTGTCAGTGCTTGCCCATGTGTTGTATAAATATTACCTATCTAGCCTGTCACCTTTAGTCTGTGAGACAGCCAAGATTTTATTTCTAATTGGTTTTTTTACTACTATCAAATAAAAAAGCTCTGTTCATAAAAAATTATTAGGGCTGTTTCACCAGAAATGTTGTGGTCTGGGATTGCACCTTTTCCTAGATAAAGTTACCATCTCTTTTCTTACTGAGAATTACTCTTTCTCCACATTTGGCAGAATTATTTCAGCTATGTCTCTTGATTTTTTGGCTTCTAAATGGATACAAGAGTCAGCCAAGGATGAAAAAAAATTACTCACACTGCGTGGGATAATGAAAGAGTAGGTGTCATGCTAAAGAAAGTTCCCTTATAGGAAAAAAAATGTGTTCAGACATACTTCAGATGTGACACTGATAGTCATACTCTACATAAGTAAACTTTTGTAGCTATTTACAATTTTCAAAGGATAAAAATAGGTGTTCCTTATCCTAAGGCTTTAGGGCATCTTACTCACCTAAGTAGATAATCTATGATACCCTAAGTACAAATATGACACTGAAAATGGATGGGCTCATGCAACAGGATTTTTAAAATCACATACATAGTATGATGCTTATGCAATATTGCCTTTATAACCAGAATATTTGTAATTTCTGCATGTGAAATTTCAAGTTTTATACAACACTGGGGAGAACTGGATGGGTGGAATAGACAAGGCCCTTCTGAGATCCTCAATCTGAGTAAGCTTTCTAGCCTTTTTAGAGCCAGTTCTTGTCACCCCACTCCTGAGATGTTGTTTTTAAATGGTGTGTCACAAGTACAGCCGAGACATTTGTACCTGAGCATGCTTCAATATCAGAGTGCTCTTAACTTGTATGCAGATGCTTTGCAGTCCCTTCAGATTTTCTCTTGCATTTTTGTATCAGAAACACAATATGTGCACTGATAGTGGACTTCAAAACAATCAAACTTAAATTAGTTAATCTTGCTTCTAAAATCCCTAGAAGTCTGTGTGCAGAATTTGTCTAAGAAAGGCAGCAGTGCCTAGAAAAGGAGGAAAGGGGGAAGGAGGCTGGGTGAGTGTTCCTAACGGTTCTAAAGTTACAAAAGAAATTTGCATTTCCAGGGAGATGTATGATTAGACAGTTTGGATTAGGAAGCCACTGGTGAAACTGAAGGAACTTATGAAGTATCATTTATGACTGGCTTCTGCCAGTGCTTGGGAACGCTGCACATCTAGAAATGGAGATTTACTGCAACTTGTGGTGCTCCTAATTAAGTCAGACTGTGGTTACAGACCTGTGTCCAGAACTACTTTCCTTTGCTTGAATTATGTTGGATCTCTCCTAGGAAAAACTCTCTATTAAGTTATCATTTTGCTAAGGAACACTCAGTGGGACTTTTAAGATTCCCTTCCAAATACAAATGGGAATACTTGGTCAAAAATCCAGCACTGGTCTGAATCAGTTAAGAGATCTTCAGGGGGTTTTTTGCCCCCCAAAGAATCACATCAAGGACAGTCTACAAAAGGAAAAGTCAACTGCCTGAAAGGAAAACAATGAAAATAACTTTATTTGGTAAAAATAAAAAACCTCAAGGCTTGTTTGCTCATGAATTTCTACTAAAGAAAAATATAAGGTAGTGTCTGTATCGCAAGTTAGGAGAAAAGTTGACTGAGTATTGACAGACACCACAAAACTGGTTTAAAAGCTTTATGTTTTGAGGAGATGTAGTGTTCTTAGAACAAACATTATTGCAGAATGATACAAACTACACTAGGGAAATCAGCTAGCAGGGCGAGAGCTCTCTGAATATGTGGCAGCTTTGAAGAAGTTGGCAGGAGCGTATCTTTTTGGGACAGTCATAGATCAGGCATTGTGGGACAGGAATGTTTATGACATGTGAAACTGTCATCTGTAAAAGCTTGCAACCTGTGCACAGACACCCATACAAACACAAGTGCTTTGGCATTTGGAGCTTAGAAAGGAATAGTCATATAAAACTTTGTTGTAACAGTAGGGCTTATATTTTTGAAGTGACAAACAAAATGCACAGGTATTTTGGAAGAAAGACTTTTTTTTTCCCCCCGAAGTATCCATCTGAAGGAAGTAGGGGAGTAGCCCCCAAATCAAATTGTAGACGGAAGATGTATTTATACTTTAAAACAATGTTAGGAAATACAACTTTGCTGAAAAAATATTCATTCAGCAGAGATGGTGATGAAGTTGTTGATCTTCTTTCCTCTGGATACATTCTCCCTGCGAAGATGACCACAGAGAGCATAATATAAGAGGGACACCAGGATAATATGCTAGCACAAAGGTACTCCCCTCTGTTTGGTAGGATATAGTTTAAAAGGAAGAATGGATAAACGTTTGAATGTGTTCTATGAATTAAATATAATTGTTCAGCATAATTTAAAACCAACACATAATAGCTCACAGCCAAGAAGAAATGGTTTAGTCGGAGTCCACAAAATTTTCCTTTTCATCCTAAGTAGAAGGCTTCCAAAACCAGACCACTGCTGATATAAAACGTGCATGTCCAGGAATTTGTCTTGGTATCCTACACATGATAAATCCAAAATCAGAGATACTGCTACTGAGTATTTATTAACAAGATAAGATAAAAATGCATAACAACAAACATGAAGTGGGTTACTTAAACTTCTTAGGAATTTTCATTTGAATGGACAATTAAAGGTAATCATTAAGCCAATTTTGCAAGGATAGAATGTAGCAGAATACACAAGGTAGCACACTACATCAGAGATTTGTTTGGGCAGATATCATGCAAAATCACAAAGCCTTTGATATTTATGGATTTAAGCTGTACCTGCTACAAAGTTTTGATGGTGTTAGAGGTGGGCATTTGACAAAATACCTGTTCAAACCAGGAAGCAGCATCACAGGTTCCATAATCATTCACCCACAGGAAAAATTGCTTCTTTAGAATGTAATTTCATGCAGCTAATTTTGAAACTATCTGAGTTTCTAAATATAATAAAGAGGATGTTTCATCAAAAATAGATAAGAGAGTATCAGGCATCTGAAGGCACATCTCCACCAGCAAGGAGCAGGGAGTTGGATTCAATGATCCTCATGGGGCCCCTCCAACTCAAGATATTCTATGATAATATGTTCTTTTTTTGGTAAATAAAGTGAATTTCTGACTTGAAAATTTTCAAAAAAGCATATACAGCAGTATTGGTGACTGCTATAACTACTGTTATGTTAAAGCAGCTGATTTTCTCAAATTTGCATGATTAGCAAGTAAAAATTTCTCAAGGATACCCTGATATCTATCAATGAAATTAGAATTTAAGAAAAAAAAATTCATATTTGATTTCTTGGCTTTAAACTGCTATAGACATGACAATAGAACAAATAACAGTATATGATGGAAGGAAAAATGGAAAAGCAAATGAAAGTGGATATAAGCTGCAAGTTAAAACCTCTAGGAGAGCTAAAGGAAAGCCAAATGGTATTCCAGTGAAATATCAATTTCCCACAGAATTAAATAAAAAAGTAAGAATGCTTTAAAAATTTTATTAGCAACATATATAAGTTCACTGCTAGGTTTGTTTGATCACATACTGATGTATGAGGACAGGAATGTTCAGCAGATATTTCAGTTATTTAGTAAAAAAAACCAGAGAGGTGTACCTGTCCCATGTGATGCTGTTGTAATTGGAACTTTACCCTCTGTGGCAAAGGTTTTTAACATTTTTAAGTTAACTGGCCAAGATATCTCACACTCAGGAACTACCCAAAATGTCTCTAAACCGTAAATGTTTACCATAAAGAAATGGAAAACAGGGCAAATTCCAAGGGATTCAAAGAATGTAAGTGATTTCCAAATATTTCAAAGGGTTCAGAAGTTTAACCAGAGAGTTACTAACAGGACAAAATGGTGCTAAATTTAATTAAAAAGACATTACTCACAAAGTAGCTAGAAATTTAATTATGAGAGGCAAAAGTATAGTCAATGCCAAATTATTCTCCAAAAGACAGGAATTTTCATCAAGTTGTATGGATTTTTTTGGTTGAGCCTTTTAATAGGATTAAAAGCTTCAGTTATAAAAACATTCTGCAGGTAACAGGGACTTCTTCCAACCAACTGACTTATTACTAAAATATATTATGGTTAATAACAGGTTGAGCCCTATGTGGTTAATAGGCCACACAAATTTGACTTATAGACAGATGACAGAAACTAGTTGGTTTTGCTAGAAAACAATAGAGTGACTTTTTCAGTCAGACCCAGAGTTTCAAGTCTACATCCAGCATTAGCTAACCACTTAATCAAAAATGCAGATGTCAGTGTCACATCTTTCAGATGAGACAGATGTTGCTAGGGTAGCAAGTGATGAGCACATCTCACTTTCACAGAGTGATTTGAATGGCTTGTTAAAATGGGTAGTGTTTGTACTTTTTAATACAGCACAATAAAACATAATATATTGGAGAGTAAAAAAAAAAAAAAAAGGACTCTGGTTAGAGAATTGAATAATTCCGGACAGCAGTAATTTGGAGTTGAAACACAATACTGAGTCAGTCAGAGACAACTGCGGATCCTGCTCTTTCTGCAGGACCTGCCTCCATGGTTCACACTTTCCTTTGGTATGAAAATAAAAACAACACCAGGTAGCAGTGTGGAACTCAATTTCACTTCGTACATAGCACAGGAAAAGGGTGAGTAGGATATATATCCATCTGTACTTCAGCAAGGACATAGAAAACCAGAAAGAGAGAAAGATTAAGAGAATCTAAAAAGAGCTTTGGGGAAAGAAATGACAGGTTTTAGAATCCAAGGGTTTAAGGCTCCTCAGTTACTTATTTTGTAAATTAAATTGAGTGGGGCAATCAAACATCAAAATACATGGTAGATTTACCTTTGGAGTCTTGAAGGCAAAATCATACATCCTTTTCAGAAATGTGCACCTGGGAGTACATTCAAGCTAGGAGTACAGCTGACTGACTCTGTGACAGGTGCCTCTCTGCAATGGCTCTGGATTCTGTGGGTCCTTATTTAAGGACTTTATTAAATAGCTTATTAGAGGAGCAACTCCACAACAAGATGGTAATTTTAATCAGACCTCCCCTACCCAGCAAGCCATGGGTAAGGCATTAAGGTTTTCACTCTCCCCAAAGGCACATCTGGGCTGTTGCTGTCTTCCTACCGCATCTGATTTTTTAACAGCCCCTTTCAGGAATTTCTGACTAAGCATTAGGTTCCTTTTCACACATCTGGCTAATCAAACTTACAGAAAGAGCTCCCTATGTAAACCCTAACTCATCATTCTCAGTGTAGAATCCTTGGGCTTTCCAGCCCCATATGTCTCACATAGCTGCCAGCTTCCACAGGCCCATGCAATTTTGCTTTGTATGTAATGTTAGATCTCTAGGCTCAGTGAAGGATTTCTTGTGCAGCAATTTGGATTATGGACTGCATAAATGATTCCTTTCGTCAGAGCGGTGTTTCCTGATAAAATTCTGTCCCTTTTCATCCTTACCCTATTTCTCTGTTTCACTACCTCCCAGTCTGCCTTTGAAAATGAATATCCTGGAATCACACAGCAGGTCTAATTGTGTTTCAAGAAAAGTACAGGTTGATGGACTGCAGTAAAATGTCGTGATATCTTGACTATACTGAGGGGGCTGATCTCAAGAGGTTTCAGTTATAATGTACCTGGTAACTGAGAATGGCCTGGGTTGTGGAGCAGAGATGTCATGACGCTAGTCAGAATTTAGGCATTAACATTTAGAGGCTGGAGGGAGCGTATTAGCTCCCTAGTGGATTTTGTCTCTGTTTTTGTCTTGGAACTTTTTTTGACTGCAACATGTATGTCAGTTATATAATTATTATCCCGTGTCTTTCAATACACACGTTCTCATTCTAATGGTGGTTTTGTAAGGGTGTAAAACCTATTACTTCATTCATATATGAATTTATTTTGCAGTTAAAAGTGCCATTTATTGTATTTGAAGGAAGATACTCTTTGGAGATGAAAAGAATTCCAGCCTGATCTACCTCTGTTTTCTCTTCTGCAAAACTTCATGTCTGTCTGACTCTATTTGCTGAAAGAGAGGTTGAAAATTTGGCAGAGCTTCTTTCTACATCAAAATGCTAATATTTATACCTTTTGAAAAATTAATTTTTTCCAAATAAATAAAAATCTATGTGGTAGAATGTAACTTTTAATGTTATGACAAAACAAGCTCAAATACTGCATTATTTTGGTTTGGTTTGGGTTTTATTACATCATGTTGCTTTACATTTCATATTTCAATTGGTTAGTGCTCAGCTCTACTCAAGAAATTTTGGTACCCTAGCTTTCTTTCTATTTCTGCTTTATTTTCCACTAAAATATCACATGCTTTGAAAATGAATTTGGAGGGAAAAAAAGCATTTGTTACAGTAATATGTTTCATCATTGTGTAGGATATCCTCTGTATCATTCCATCTATTCAGGGTGCTACTGCAATTAATGCAATCACTCTGTAACCTGGCATTTCATAGCAATAATGCTGGCCTTTATGTAGCCTATCTCCTGTTTTCTATTTTATAAAACTTTTCACTGTGGATCTCAGCATGGTTTCGAAAATGCATGTCTTATTCTTTATTTTATCACACAACCTTGAAATAAGAAGTTAATTTCTATCACAAACTTGACCTTTAATGCTGTTGAGCCTTATCTTTTCTCATACTTTTTCTTTAACCTTCTAGGATACAAAAGACATCTTAAACCCATACAGAGTGTTAAATCCTAAATATTTTCTAAGCAGCTATGATCTACTTGCCACATTAGAGTTGTAAATTAAGGTCTCATGTGTTGCAGGAACCAGCCTTCCATATCACAGTTTTCTCCCCTGAATGAGGCAAGAGTCAGTCAGTAAATATATGTGGTCAACCTCAGATTTGCCTCACTGGGAGTTCACATGTATTTTTAACTGCCTTCAATTGTTAATGTATTCCTCAAATGAGATGCATCACCTTGAAGAATGACTTTTTGCCCTCTGGGAATACGCCAAACAAGTATTTCATTCACTATGATAATCAGTTCTACCTCCAGCAACATATGAAACCCAAATTTAATAGGCACTAGTGATTAGGTTTTAAGACACAGAGTCATCACTGTCCACTGTAACAATAATAATAACACAGAAAAAAAAAAAAAGAGGAGAAAAAATGCACTGTATTTGCTTTTAGGAATCATTAATAAAAGCAATCTAACTATCAACAATTGGGGAATATGCTTAATAATTGTAATGTGTCTTGTCATTAGAGAAAAAAGCATTTTTTGTTAATTTAGAAATTTTCTTGAGCATAAATAAAGCTACTACTTAAATTGCATAACCCTGGAAGCCAAAAAAGGAAAACAAACCAAAAAAAAAAAAAAAAAAAAAGCAAAAGGGGGATCTGCAATGCATCTCATATTATTTAAAAGCTTGTAATTATAAAATTTATAATGAAAAGAAGAATGTGGGAGAGAAAATGAGAAAATTGAGCTCCCTGAACAGTTTTCAGTGTTAAAATTACCCAAGATCTTCCTGAACTTAAACTTTTAAAGAAAGCAGAAAGGATAGTTATATGACATTATGGAAAATAAAAAATCAGCCTTTAAATCAGCAGCTTAGGTTGTGGACAGTAAATGATACAGTGGTTCCACTTTCTTGGAACTGAGAAGCAGAAGAAAATGAAGAAAGATGCCAGTGACAGGGTAAGGATGATGAAAGCAGGCTAGCATTATGAATGATATGTTAAGTGATTGGCTCAGATGGAATCATGGGATTGCTGCCTTTCGCAGATGCTGATTTTCATCTATATTGTTTGCCTCTTTCTCAGAAAGGCCTAACATATGCAGAATGTGTGTGCATGCGCATCAGCAATATAGAACAAATACAGATATATATTTCTATGATAAGTTATATATTCTTATATGTTCAGAAACCACCTTATTCCTTTTAATGTCCTTACACCTGATCTGTTTAGCTAATCAGGATAGCTTACTTTGACATAAACCAATAAACTCTGTCTTACATGAATTAATATCTTCCTGCTTTCTTTATTCATGAAAGTATAACATTTCTTTTTTCGTCTACCTCACTGAAGGGGAAAATATTTTGGTTGTTTTGTTTTGTTTTGTGTTTTTTTTACTAATTACTAATTCTGAAAGGTATCTTCTGATCTGCTAAACTGCATAAATACAAGAAATAGTATTTCTACTTAATAACAACGTGTTGTCTAACAGGAAGACATACTGAGGTCCTGTTACATTTTCTTTGATGTGCTTTAAGCTGCATACCGTGCATTCTCTGCTTTCAAACTAACAGGCATTACCAGTATCATTCAGTCTGCTGGCTTCTTTGTGTGGACAAACAGAAAGATAAAATGATGCTTAACACTGATGAGATATATCAGAAACACATGCACGCAATTAAATGTAATACTAATTTTGAAGGGTTGTTTTACTAAGATTACCTTCAGCAACATTTTTGGCATCATAAACAATCCCTAACTCCAAGCTTCTTCTCTGAACATTAACTCTTTAGTTCCTCATTCATTTATTTTTAGCCCTGTGTTCTTTGAATATTCTTCCTTTGCAATTGAAACAATTTGAATTTTAAAGGGTCTGTGTGTGGGGGGGGGAGGGTGTCACATGCTAGTGTATAAAATAACACCTTATATTATTTTTCTATAAGACCCTGATGTGAGAAAAAAGTCAAATCTTCCCATTTTATCAAATATATTGCTTTTTTAGCTGTGCAATTTAGATACCAAATCATTTTTTTCAAAAACCCCTAGCATCTTAAGAGATGTGCACAAAGGCATGTAGATATCTAAATACTAATAAGGATGTACTCATTTTCATCTGAATATTTTGTTGGAGATTATTCATTTTATGAATACTTATGATGGACATGATAATACTTAGGATACCGTTTCTGTCAGAAAAAAAGGCCAGAGAATTATTCAGCTTAAAGTTTCTTAGCTTAAAACTCTCTTCTAGATCAGGTTAGTGGCATTTATGTAACTAATTTCTTGCAGCAATCCTATCACTTCACTGAATATTTACCAATTGCTTGTGGGGAAAAATAATGAATTCCTTTTTTCAGAGCAATAAATATTGATAATTAAACTAATGAAGTATTATTATTTTTTCCAGGCTGGACATAGAATTGACCCAGGTGCTCATTATTAAAACTTTTTAATATATTTTTTGCAGAATGAGAAAATGAACATCAGTGAACCAATATAATTAGCATGCCTTCTAAATAGATGATATAGTTATATACTTGTTAGTATTAGGAGATCCTACAAATTTCATTTATCAAGATACAGCCCAGCAGGCATTTTCTAGTGAAAAGGGCGCCTGTGAATCCCCAGTATACCACTCAGATCACCCCCTGAGGGGAAACGCAACTTGCATTCAAATCAAACGTTTTCCTATCAAATGCTCCACTAATGGCTTTCCTATGAGACCCAAGCCTCTCAGTCACCTACTACCTATTTAGACATGTCAAAACAGAATTCGTTGTTTATTTGTATTTCATTGAAGTGAGTCTGTTTTCTCATATTGAATTTGTATCCAAACCCCAGGTTGTCAATACTACTTAGTTAGATCTGCTGTTTGTTGTGTTTTTCTCTGCATGCGATCCAGGGGAAAAATTAGTGTCACTCATGCCAGTTTCAACCCTCCTATAAATCCTTAAGCAGTGTATTAAATAATTTTATAAAGTAACTAGCATATGTATTGAGTGATCTTGGAAACATTTCTCACATTGAAAGCCGTTTTATCAGATGCAGTGATGACTTTGCTATGCTAAGGTTTGCCCAGAAAAAAGCTAGAAAAATAACCAGTGTAAGGAAAAAAAGGAAGGGGGGGAAGCCATTGTTTCCAGTATTTCTCTAAATTACAGTAACTTTAATTGCCTCACTTCAGTATAGCTCAAGTAGTCAGTAGACATACGTGACTGCAGTGATTTTTGTGAAAATTATTTAAATTAATTCTGTTAGCAGCCTCTAAGTTAGTTTACTTGTGCTTAAGCCTAAATCTGTGCATTAAACATTCCATAAAAACAAGAACTAAGTGTTATGTTTGATATGCACTTCAAAAGCCTAAAAGGCCAAAGAAAGCCCTTCCTTAATTATTGAAGAAGTGTCTGTAAAGGAAACATGAGCAAATAGCATTCATGCTTTCATCCCCAGTAACCTTTTATTGTCCTTTTCTTCAGATGGCCAAGTCAGTATATTTAATAAAGGGAGCAGCAACCATCAAAGAAGGCAGGGGTCTAATAAATGGTCCTGATTAAAGGCCCTGACAGGGTATGAACTTTGCATAAATTTTCCTATGGTGTCAGGCTAGGATCCTGATTGAAAACCCATTAACATAATCACACATTTAGAGGAAATGCTGTAATGTATCAAAAACATTTCCCTTAGTGTAATAATTTTAAGGACATTAAAATGCAAATGATAATAAGGAACTGTGTTTTAGTGATGTTCTGAAAGCCTGATTATTCAAATATTTAGTATGAAATATGGAAGCTCCTTTAACTAATGCATCTACATGATTTCAAAGATTTAATCTATATTTGTACTTGAAAGACTTTTATACCACTACTGAATATTTCCTGTTAATTTAGACTTGCAAAATCCAGCAAGAAATTTAGTTTAAATGATAATGCTAAGTGCTAAGACCTTTTAGCCAAAAAAAAAAAAAAAAAAAAAAAAAAAAAAAAGGTCTGTGTTGAAACCAGGACACAAGCCATGCTCTTTCATTAAGTACTGAATTGTAGAAGTCCACATTTTGGCATTGTTTGGCTTATAAAAATAGTTTGCAGAATTTGAATCATACTTTTCTCTGTTCCTATTAAAATATATGCTTAAAACAGATGGGCCATTCAATCACAGCAGTAATATTCTTTAATGCTAATTTTTAACAATAAAAGAAACACTATCCTCCCACACACAAATAGCCATAATTATGTAAAGAATGACTGCTTCAGACTGATGACTTTCAATATGCTTGAGTCTAGCATACTGGTATAAGAGGCCAGAAAGGTCAACAGTAATTCATAACTGCTATAAAATTGTGTAGCATCCTAGGGCTTCTGGAGGATGCTGACATTATCATGCTTCTTCTGCTGGTTTGTATATGTAAATTTGTGATAGGAAGTGCACTGCTTTGCCATATCGCATGCAGAGCATCAATCAGGCAGTAGAATACATCAGAGTATTTTCATTATGCCTAGTTATTTACTGCATCAGAAGAAATTACCCTGGCAAGCCAAGCGGCCTTCTCTGGATAGCATGATATGACCAACCAGGTTTCAGCTCAGAAGTCTTGTAAACATTACAGGATTAATCTCACAATCACAATCATCAATCTTTCCTGGTCCTGCCTGGGTGCAACTGCGGAGATTGGTAACCAGGCAATGTAGATTTAAATTTAACCCTGAACATCAAGAGCTATATGTCAGATCCATGCACCATATTACAAACACCTATATTTTTACTCCAGCTTTAGTAGAAAATGATGAAAACATAAAATTTTTGCACTTCAAATTCATGTCTAATTTTTCATTCCCATTTTTGGTGCATTACAGGGAAATAAGAAATATTCTGAAAAAGATACATTTCATTATACCAGAATCCAGTGCTAAACCTATGCACTGTGATGCCTAGATCTAATGTATGTATTAGAGACAACTGACACTGCAGTAAAATGTGGAGTAGTAATACAGGTTCAGGACCAGACTTGGGCTCCCTGGCACCGAGCCATTAGAGGTTAGGGCACTGTAGGGGTAATGTACTTAGCCTCTAACAAATGGAGCATTAAATACATCACGCTGACTCATAGGTAGCACTGGCACCAGTTTCTGAAATGACTGCTTGCTTGCCCTCTTGCCAAGGGAGGGAGAGATTCTGGCAAATCTAGGTCCTCTGTGTAAAAATGAGAAGCTGGGAAATGAGGGCAGCCTATATGAATGTTCCATCATTGTGTGTTTAACTATGTGCAGTATATAACCTAGCCAACCGAGATAATGCAGAAGATAACATGTATTCTTTTTCTTTTTTTTTTTAAGTCACGTGAAAATAGCAGTGATAGTGATCATTTCTCAGTAGTCAAGAAACAATAAATATATAATGAGCGGATCATGTATAGAGACTGTGTGGCAGTTTAATTTGAACTCTGATCTTTATTTTTTTTCTTGTTAAAATACTTTTTTTGCTGTATGCATCCTAAACATTTTTCTCCCTTTCTATCTCTGCATCCTAAACATTTTTCTCCCTATCTGTCTACGTTTTTCTCTCTCTCACTCTGTCTCTGTCTCTTTGTCTTTCTCTTTCTCTCTCACATATATAGTTTTTCTGTTTTATAGAATGCCTATAAAGATTGTTAATAGGCTTGGGCTTACTTTTACGATTTACAGAAATATTAATTTCCATGGGTTTCTGCCTTTCTCTTTATTTAATCAGAACTGCAGGCACTTTACTGCTGTATATTAATGCATTCCCTCTGTAATAGGTTGCTGTTTAGCAAGAGAGCAAGCCTCTGCCTACTAAATAATTCCTGTATAATATGCAGCTATCATACTCATTTGGTCTTCAATGATGAAAACTCGGCAACACAGTGCTTAGCTGATGCACAGATGTGAAACCACTGATTTCAGAGATGCTTCCTGATTTATGCCCTCTGAATGTCTCATTTAAAGCATGCTTTCCTTCTACAGATGTGGGGACTGAACAGTTAAATGTGGAGAAGATGGGTGTATTGCAGTGCTTACTCCATTATTTCTGTTCACAATCCTCCTCCCCCAAATTGATTTTTTATCTCTTTGACCATTTTTAAATAACTAATAGCCTGATATACTTTTGTGACTATATCTAGTCACATGCTGTTCCCTTCACAGGCCCAGTTAAACCCACAATACATAAGTCTCCCAGTGCAGATAAGACAAATGTGTACCCCCTCACAGAGATGAGCTTGGTGCACGTCGGGGTGTGAGGGGTACGAGACTTACCTGTTTGCAGACAGGAATCACAAAGCTCTTTAGGAGGCAAAAAGCACGTTAATACAATGAGCTGGCAATATGATTCCCAGTTCTTTGTGGCTTGTTACCATAGTGAGATTAGGCATTTCTTTGACCACAGGCTCGTAGAAATTTCTTGGGTAAGCATGAAGAGATGAGCATTGTATTAAAATATAGCCTGGCTTAGCCCCTTGGTGCAGGATACGCTTCTGCCTCTCATGCCTAGAACATCTGCAATCTCTGGGCAGCCAGAGCACAATCCTTTGGGCCCAGCTGTGCCATAGCAAATGTAACCTCCTATCCTTCTGCTGGTGCATGGTTAGGTTGGCAGTATCGGAGGTGGTGAGCAGGTGCACAGCTCTGTATGCACATACGGAAGCCCAAGACTGCCGACTCTGAGCAGCAATGGAGATTACAGATTTAAACCACAGCCTGCATGTAATGAAACCGTGGTACCTTCACTCTCCCTCGTAAAGAAGTAGACTCTCTAAAGAAAAAGAGCTCCATTCTCTTTTCCCATTGTTCAAAAATACCATTAAAATGAGATATTAATCTTGTTGTTCAGTGCTAGGAGACAATGATTATTATTTTTTCTGCTTTTAATATTAACTGATGACACAGAATGAGAAGCTGACTTATTGTAAACTATCAGTGAACAAAAAGCAGGCTGAAAATTCCTCCCTTTGCTAAGACTGAATCCACAGCATGACATAAGGCAAGTCACTAGACTCTAAACTTGAAGGAAGTTTGCCCTAGAGAGTGTTGGCGATACACGTCAGCTTATTAATTTAGAGACCTATTAGTGACAGGCCACAAACCCACTCATAAATTTATAAAGAGTAGAGGACTGAACAGAACTGTTCAATTCCAGAAATTGCTCATGTGTTTGGTGAATTATGAAATATAATTTTTGAACCTCTTGTACAAGATACACCTAGGAATTTCTGAGCTGGCAATGTCTTATGGGCCAGGCAGATTTTCCTAAGTCACTGAATGACACTGCAGTGTGTGCCATCTTATGAGGACCTGCAGCTCTAGAAGAAGCAAAGGAAGCATTCCCTCTGGAGCCCCTCTAGCATGCCTGAGCACTTCTAGCAGTTTCTGGCCCCACAGAAAAAGACCAATAAATGATGCTTAGTGTTAGGAGCTGAGAGCATTAGTGCACTGAGGAGGACACCAGCCAGCACCTGGGAGGACTCTTAGGCAGTGAGACGTCATGAGCAAAATATATTTCCTTGACTTCTCCCAGTCTTCTGATTTCCATTCATAGTGGCAGAACCAGTGTCACACCCCATGAGTGTTATCAGCTGTGGCTGCAGGAGTTATTGTTCCACCTATAAGCAACAGCTGTGTAAGAGGGAGATTTCCAAAGCTAAACAGTTTGGCTACTGATGATGCTACCTACATGAAGTCCCATTAAAAAGGATATATGAGATCACTTCAAGGCTTAAATTCTGCTTGTCTATACAAGAAGTTAGTATGCAGTAAGCAGGGGAGTGAATTAATAGAGCACTAACTACAGCACCTCACAGGACAGGGCTCTTTCTTTGTATGCTGTTTAGATAATAAGTTCTTTAAGGAAAGTACTCTATCTTCATTCATGTCTAAATAGGTGTCTTTTTGTATGGATATTCCCAGTATGCATTGTTTGGTGCTACACACTTCACTTTCTACTAAACACTACACCTGTGCAGCATAGACAGATTATTATAAATTCACATTAATGGTTACTAGTATCTACCTCCTCCATCTAGACATATTTGCCCCAACCAAATGGTGGCAGAGCCTAAAGCAGGACCTGAAACACATTCCTTCACACACAAGCCTGAGGCTATCTCCCCAGCTATTGCCCCACCTAATCTCAAACTCAGTCAAGTTACCATGATGTTGTGGGAACAGTGATTCTCAACAGCAATGAAAAGCAAGAAAAATCCTAAAAACAGGTTCATCAGTCTTGATGGTTTACATCTAATTAATGAAATCTAGGACTCACTACTTATCCTTTCAACAACAGCGCCCTACAGGCTTTTAAAAGCTTCCCCAAAATTATTCTTAGCTTTGGTCCTCCAAGCTCTTCTCAACAGTTTATTTTTTTTCCTTATCTCTTGCATCAAACAGGATCTAACACCATCTCAGAGTAAATTAGGATGCTCTAGGAATCCAACCGAGGCTGTTTTATTGTACCTATCACAGTAGTATGTATGAGCTCAGCATCTCCCAAGACCAGGTTCTTTGTTTATATGCTTCTTAGGTTACAAGGTCTTAGAGAAAAATACTCTGGTTTCTTCCCTGCCTTAATAGCCTAGCCTACTGTTTGCCTTACACAAATAAACTATAATGGTATTTGGATAAATTTCAAAAAAAATGTTTATCCATTTTACCTATTCTCAACTTTACAATATTGGAGTCATTTAATGTGACAGTATTAGCTGCACTTTGGGATTGTCCATCTGTGGGAAAAAAAAAAAATAAGACCTTCACCACTTTGGGCAGAAGCTAGAAGTGTGTATGCATTCTTCTTCACATAAATCTGTCAGCAGTCTTGGAGCTAGTGCCAGAAAGTAGATGGAGCACTCCACCCCACTAACAACCAGGTTCGTGGTAATGACAGACTAGCAAATATTTTATGATTCCACTGGAGCCTTATCCCCAAATCTCTGTTTGTAAAACTCTGATGTAGAGTAGCATGGAGAAAGCCACATCTCTTGATGAGACAGAAAGTGCCTGCAAATTTGTGTAGAGATTCCACCACAGAATATCTTTAATGGTCACTTCAGACTAGAGACCACTGCTTAGGCATATGTCCAAGTTTAGTAGCTCTGACAGAGCTGGGAGGAGCTAGAATAAAACTAGGCAGATCACCAGGAAACCAGCCAATGTACAAGCCTACCATACTGTTATAATGCAATAGAATAAATATTTTTTTGTGCCCTCAGTTTCAAAGTTCTTTACTTCAAACACAAGCAATTTAGAGCAGAAAAAGCTCAAATTCAGAGAACATCGATCCTGCTGAATAATTTACAGTTTAGGACCTTGTTGCATCCCCCTTAACACTAGAATTTTACTTCTACATACTTGGGGAATAAATTAACTTGAAATATTAAAAATGCAATGAAACAATTTTGATTCACAATAATTATTTATGCTGCCTTTAGACCTAGGAATGAGGATTTATTTTGATGTGCATTTTCTTGTAAACATTACTGAAAACACCAAAATAAGCTCCAACTGCAGCAGCAGATATGCAGCGCACAAAATTAGCTACAATGTGAATCCTGTGAGCAGGTAGTTCCCAGATTTTCTCAAAATATTCATGACTTCATGCTGCAACAAAATACATGTAAAGATACTAAATTAAGGTTCTAACCCCTGTTAGCTGATATTCTACTCTCTTTTCCTCATTCTTTTTCCCTTTCTTTCCTTGTTTACTTTAAAGAGAACTTTTGCTAGGTCAGCTTTCAGTAGCCAAAAAAAGAGTTGAATATGCGTGTGTACTGATACAAAAATACTCTCCTACTTTCCTCGCAACCGTGTAAGTTTTATCTCCATCCCAACTCATCTCTCTCTTTCTTTTTGTTGCTTTTCAGCATATCTAATGAGTACCGTCAGATCATAAGCTTCCTGGGCAGAAAGTTTTATATGTCACTAATTCTATCAACACATGTAATATGTCTGTAACTCTCACACTCAAAAGTAAATTATGGATGTCTATAAAAAGCTTCTGTCCATATTTGTACTTAAGGTGACAGGTTTTGGAGGCGAGGTTTTCCTCATTTTTCTTCTCACTTTACTCCTTCCTTTTCTTTCACTTCTTGTCATTCTTCCTGAAGCCGCACTATTACGGGAAGATTTGCTTGTGAGATGATGTGATTCACACGGCATCTTGAATTCTGTTAAATTTTCCAGGGGCAGGAGCCTATATATGAAACACTTCTGAGCATTTGAACATAGGTTGCATACACTTCAGCATTTTCAATAAGCAAAGTTGCATGGTGGATCTTGGCTAAAAGCCAGTATCTAAAATATCCTTAAATATAAGGACCAGGAAGTTGATTTGTATCTGGATAATGAATGCAGAAATCCATTAGAGTGTGCAGATTTCCATTATGATCTCTTGGCAGGTTTTCCTGCTTAAGAGGTGGGCTGCTGAGTGTTGCACAAGATGAAACTTCTGTGGAGCCCTTAGCCCTAAGTTAGGAACACGGAGATGATAAAAGCATGTATCACAGTTTCCAGATCTTCTTTTGACAGCAATAGGCACAGCCTCTTGGGGAAGTGGGAGCGCAACCATTTCTTACCACAATTATCTCTGTAGTCAGGACTATCAATGAATCTAATACAGCCTCAAGATTGTTCTACATTATCAGCTAGTGGGGGCATATGCTCTGTTGAAGCTACAGTCAACATTACTGATTGCTCCTTTCAGTGTTTTGCATTAACTTACTTTTCCTTTTAGGAGGTTGCTTTAAAATTTTTAAGTGTCTTGTTCAGGTCTGAGTGGCCTTTTAGCTCCTCAGATCCTTGCATCAATTTAAACTTTTCTCATATTTTTGTGTTCTCTCTTTTGGAAGATAAAATTGGTTGTAGAGGCTAAGGTGGCAGTTGTGGAGCTGGTGAAAGTTCAGCAAAACTGTGGTATTGCAATTATCTCCAGGGATCTCTGAAAAGAAGGAGTAAGATAAATCCATGCAGGGCTCCCTATAGGTTGCCTATAGATTGACACCTATCTCATAATCAGCTGAGGTCTACTTAGAAATGGTTCTACACCACCTTGGATATTTCTTCACCCAGTCACTGGATGCCACCCATCACCAACACCTAAACATTCTGCATTGTCTGTTCCTGCATGTAGCCTGATGATGATGTCTCCAAGATGTTGGTATAAGCCATATCTTTGTACCACAGTGTTCTCATTAACCAGTCAAGAAAAGGATTTTAGAGAGTATTTGACAGCAGGTGAGATCATTTTGGTCAAGTGTTTAGTGTCCTGAAAGATCTATTGCACATTATGATGGTTGGGAGATTACTTTCTGTGAACCAGCATTTATGTTTCCGGTCATTAAAGTAGCCAGTTGCACTTTGCTAGCTTTTACTAGCTATTAGGGTCAAGAATTTGCTTAATAAATCATAATAACATATGTGAAGACATTTTTTAAAGCTTTGAAAGTATACAGCACATTATTGGCCATGCCTATGTAGACTCCACCTTTTTTGAGTATTTGAATTGTGTTTATGCATTGTTCAAGATAAAGTCCTGGGTACTCCATACCAGAAAAGAGGCCTGAGTAGATTTTTTTCATTTTTATAGACCGAGGGCACGTAAGAGACATTGTTCAGCTCTCTGGGCTTACACAAAAAACAGATATTTGTTTTTGTTATTGAGACCCCTGCATGTGCATAGTCGTATACCTAGAGAAAGAAGAAGCAATTTATGCCTAGCTTTTCCAGCCTCATGAAGGAAGGAGGTCTTGAATTGGTTTTATTCCCCTTGGTCCAGTACATTTAGAAATGAAAGACTGCTGGCCACAAGACAGTAAAGAATCTTCTGTGATCATGTGGTGTTATGCTGTGGTTTCTTCACTACGAGAAAAAATTTCATGAAAGACACTGCATGACCGATTTGTCCATCTAAAATGGCATCAACATTTATAACAGAGTCAAAAATCTCATCCTATGGAATATATGTATTGCTGTATATGATCATTATGTGTGTGAACACTGTGTGTGTGTGTGTGTGTTTGCATGTTATGTTTAAGCTCAGACCTTATTCCTCCTTTTTAGCCACAGCGACCATAATCAGCATGAAAAGGTTAAGGCACATGCTTCCTTTAGTCACTCCCTGTACATTATTTGTATATGCACTTATTGAAGTATTTACACACTGCAAAATTGAAGAATTTTCATTAGTTGTCAGTAAAATGCTGTTCATCCTTCTCTTTGAAAAGGAAGACTCCAAAGATCAACAGGACTAGATGAACATCATATTCACTGTAGTTCTTTGTGCTGCTGTCTGCCTTAAAATACTTCATGAATTTTTCGGTTAAAAAACAATAGAAAGATCTCAAAAGGTGGCATTTTTATGAAACACATATTGAGGAAGGGAACATAAATTAATGGCTCTGGCTCTTCTCTACCTCTGCTCTTAAATAATTAACATTTATTTGATTGAAGCAATATCTGATGTTATTTGATTGCTTCTCTTTAACAAGGTCTGCAGGAAATACGTGTATACAATATGTGTATATGTATGTATATGTTTCATTCTTTGGCATGGTCCTGCTTTTAATATTTTTCTTAACTCCTACATTTAAAATATCAAAGGTTTATAATTTCTGAGATGATATGCTGTAAATGTAGTGATGGTTTTAGTCTCTGTTAGTTGGGATTTTTCCTTTTATATCCATATATAATAATTTGATTGCTTGAGTTCTGACTTTGTTCTTCTGTTATATTTGTTGCCACCCCAAAATTTCTCACCTACCAGGACCACTGTAGAAAGCCTAGAGCTTAGGTGTGCTGCTTCATGCAGATATGAAAAGAAGTAAAAAATAGTCAGAGGAACTATTTCAGCCTGGAGATTTGAATATTAGTCTCAGAGAAGTCTAGTTTAGGGTGGGTTGTGAGTCTAGTCTAGTCTAGTGGGTGGGTTGTGAGGTTTTTTCTTTCCTCTTCTTTTTTTTTATTTTAATCGATATTTTACTGTATTTCTTTCTTTTTTTTTTTTTTTTTTTTCCCTTCCCTCAGGGCTGGAACCTTGCATTCATACAGCACTTCACACAGTGGGACCTTGATCCTGGCCAGGACCTCTGAGTGCTACCATTTTACAAATAATAATAAAATGAAGCAGAACAAAACAGGAGCCCTATGGGCTAGTTTTTAATGCTCCTATCTCTTTTCATTAAAATTAAACCAATTGAAAGATAACACTGAGCAAGGGATTTTTTTCTATTTTATTTTCACTGATTGTACATTTTCATAACATGCAAATCATGAAATGAGTGGATGACTCATTTTCAAAAAGAAATGATAACACTGGATTCACTTGGTTTTACTAGGCAGGCCGCTAAGCATACATTGTTTGGTGGCATCCTATTCTCCTGGACTAATAGTAATTTTTAAAGGGATTTAATGCTCTGATACAACACTTTCTTTTTAATTGTTATTATTGTATTATTTTAACAATTTTAGTCTGTTAAACAAATCCACAAAAAAATGCTTAATACCACAGAAACAGATTGAGCTAAGTTTATGAAATTTACAGATTACCTAAAATGCTAGTAGTTAATTACAGTCTGCTTTCCCTGGCATGTCAGCTTGATTAAATTTGGAGTTCCAAGATGAATTGGCCCAAATTCATTAGTGTTCCCCGGGTGCATATGTTGGTCAAGGTCAAGCGAAGCACATTGACTGTAGTGTTAGTCAGGAGGGGGAAGGGTTTCTAAGGAAGGTGGACTCTTAAAAGGTCTGGGGTTGCAGCAAGAAACTTTGATACTTTTTAACTTAATAAATCTTGACAGCCTAATCATGGCTAAGCCTTTGCAGTGTTATTGGTACAGATGGCAAAGCTAGACATATTTAAAGAGATCTCAGCAGCTAGTGGCAGGAGAGCATTGAATCCAAATGCACTGTTGGGCTCTCAGAGAAAGTGCAAGAAGGGAGGATAAAAAGCTACACAGCATTTCCATCTCTTGACATCTCCAACAGCCTCAGATACAAAATATGATAAGGCTCCTGCTGAGCTAATAAGCCCAACAAATGTCTGTGTCCATGAAGTAGATGAAGTGGGATCAAGTAGTTGGGGGCTGCTGTATGAAAATAAGCCAGCACCCAGGGTATAATGGCACTGTAGAAAGCTGCAAGGTCAGGCTGATGACAGAAACACTGGATAAGTAGAGACCCCATCAGTAAAACAGGTTTGCCTGCTGGATCTGAGCCACATAACTATTAAAAAAAAACCAAAACCAAACAAACCCTATGTTTCAGAAAACTTGTCTAGTTTAGTAAATAGGACAGTGTTTAGTTTGTTGTATGAAAAACTGCAATTGTTTCCTACTTATTGCCATACAGATTGTAGATTAATAGTTTCTCTGCAAAATACAATGTCAAAACAGACATGAAAAGAACATTTGACTGCAAACTAAAGGAGATTTTTAAATGAAAAAGTAATACCAGATGAACAGATTTGTTCAGTATTACACTGTTTTTTTCTTAATTTCATGTACCTCAAATATATCTCTATTCATCTCACTCTTAAATAAAGCTCTGTGAGTTCCAACAAAATTATTTAAGATGAAATCATGCTGGATATACAAGAGTGATAAATGCAACTCCTTTCATTCAAAAAAAAAAAAAAAAAGAAGAAGAAATACCTGTCTTGCTGAAATAGCATTAAAATAATAATTAGGCAGTGTTCTGGAACAGGTCAAGCTGTTGCATTAATTCTTAAAGCATCATATTCCCTTAGTGCTACTTGGAAAGGTGTGCTTGAAAAGTACAGAACCTTCTAAATACCACGTACATTTGTTTGTTATATTTTGGAGATAACATAAAAAAAATCTGACAGCATGTCACGAAGGTCATACCTATAATTCCCTTTAACTATGTGGTGTTTTAAATTTATACAAACATAATTATTTCTAAATTCTAGTGTGCTGTACATGTGCTACTGGAGCCAAAACAAGGCAGATCTGGTCCTATGAGTAACAACAGCATTAGGAAAATAAATCAGTAGTGATAGATGATGAATATTTATGATTGTTTCTCTCCTACCATTTTAATCATTTACAGATATTTTCAGTTTTCATCCAGCAGAAGTACAACTGAACCCCGTGCCTCCCCTGGAGTCTTAAGGAGGACGCATAATAATGTGGCAAGCGGGCTCCTTGCCGGGCCCGGGCTGGGCCGTGGATCATGGCAGCGGCGGGCGCGCATTGGGATGCAGAGCCGCGCCGCTCGGCAGGAGCTCCGGGAGGCGCGGTGCCTCAGGCAGCCGCCGTGTCTCCTGGAGCTCTGTGCCCCCCTTGGAGGAGGGCATTGGCTGCTCCAGCCTTTGAGGCTGCGGCGTGCTGCTCCTGCCTGGCCCCAGCCCGAGCCGCGGCGCTGGGCCGAGGGGACGGCGAGGTGACCCGGTCCCCTCCCGGGCCCGCTCCCACTGAGGAGGGGCTCTGTGCAGAGGCTCATACAGCGTCACCAAGGGCTGCTATTCTCTTTGATCCTTCTGTGATGGGGCAAACTGGAGGGGTACGTCCCCCTGCTCTGGGAGGTTTTATTTGGATTAGGTTTGTAGGTGACTGCCGCTCACTCTAACAGCTCATGCCTCCCTCCCCTCCCTTCCCTTCCATCTTCAATGCGCGTGACAGTATTTTTTCAGCCCTGCCAAGCATCCCAGTCTATATTTTCCCATTTATCACACAAAAATCTCTGCACCTTTTTACTGTACCACTCCTTCCAATCAGCAAAAAGCCCAGGAGCAATAATATATTTAAAGTACCCTGCCAGAGCATTTTCATTGCCTGATGGCTGAGGAGAAGAGGAAGTCTGAGAGCTGGGGAACAGAGCATGAAGAGGCAGAGTACTGCACCCAGGTCACAATGTGGTCCTGAGCACAAACAGGGCACTAGAAATGAAATAATATATAAAACATAATGCCTGGCATCAGAAGACAGACTTAAAGCTCCACCCCAGGTATTCACCCTAAAAGAGCATTGTAAGCATCTAGTTCTGCCTTGTATGGGTCAGAAAACACACTGACTTCATGTCCTTCTCACTGCTCTCACAGCGCACTGAAAGGTATAAGAATCAGCCAGAAGTGAATGGGATGTAAAACTTTATGTAAACAAGCGGCGCTACTAAGCACTGCATTTGGAGTGGGACTTCATGGAATGCAAATGGTGAAGTGACCCCAAACTGAGGGCTGGGCTTCCAGGTTGAGTGCAGTATAGTAATTAATAAAAATAGCAGTTATCAAATACCAATTACCGAATTACTGATCACTGCCAGTTTATGTTTACAGAGAAGCAGACTCATTTCACCTTTTGAGCTAAACCAGACAATGGAATGCAGTGGATAACACTGTTAAAACTAATGTGTGAGATGTAGGATCACTGTTTAGCTGTATTGTGGGTTATCTGGTCCATTGCAAAACTGTTCAAGTCACAGGTGAATTGTAAAGAAGAAAGGGCCAGGTTCTAGCTTAGCAAATTCTGAAAAGGGCATAGAACAAAACCAGAAAGACAAGGGCTTGTTTGTGAGCCAATTCCTTTGCTTGGTTGAAAATGTTGTTGCTAGTGCAGCCCAGTTACTTAAACCTGCCTGGATTTTTGCTACTACCAGTGTCTGTTCCTGTAAGTTGTAATGGATCTATATATCACGTTGAAAAGCCGTGGCTCTTTTTTCAGTCATGCTCACCATACTTCCTTTTCCTGAAGCAAGTATTCATGAAGATTTTCACCCACTCTTTGCAGCCATTGAATCTCAAGATAGGTAATTTCAGGTAGATGATCTCATTCCAGTCTCAGTGTGTCTCTTAAAGATTCACAGGGCTGAACTATATCAATTCAGACAGCAGCACACAGGTTTATCGCAACTCAGAACTGATCCACTTCACCTCAGTGACACGTTAGCTTTTTTTCAGTAAAGGGGAGATGATCATGAGAAACTGAAAAGAAGGGGGAATGTGTTAGAAAGAGTTCTTAATTCATTACTTTTATAGAAAATAGGTTTATAATGAGGGAGGGAAAGCCCCCTTCGGTCCTGTATTTTATTAGTATTTGGAAAAAAAAAAAGTGAGGCAGTTGGCTTCAATATATACCCAGTAGCTGTGGTTTCTCACCTGTGCCACAGTAGAGATTTTAACTGGAAGAAAACCTGAGAAAGAATAATTTTAGGAATGATTTGTGGTCTGCTGTGACAGGCAATGTCAGTGGTTATTCTACCCATGTAGCATGTACTTTTGGGACAAGGAGAACTGTATTTTTAAGAATGACCTGGAGATACTTAGTACTTAAAAAAGGAAAAGGCATATTTAACAGCTGACACTGACACCTAAGGAACAGTAAGATTTTAGGAAAAAATCAGGACAACTGTGCCCCCGTTTTATAGAACTCTTCATAAAACTTGTTAAAGCATAGATACAAGTGTTCCATTAATAAGATCATATGTCTACATAATTAGTATTATTTGGTAGACTTTTGTGTAAATAATTTGGCACTTGCCTTCCTTCATCTTTTAAGCAGCAGTTACACAAGTTGTAAAATAAAGTTACTCCTCTACTTTTTGAGAATATTTCTGAATTATTTTAATGCGATTCTGAAGAGACTACTAGAGGAATAGTCACTGTAGTACTTTAGTCTGCCTAATCCTTTCGTGCTGCAGAGATTTACGAAGATGAAAACAATCTCCATCTCTTGTGCTAAAAAAATAAGGGTCAGCAGATCTGAAATCCCAGGGTGGGCAGCATCCTCAGTGGCAACCAGTGGCCAAAGGTAAGTCTCTGTTTATGAGTGTGCATCACCCAGCCAAATCAGTAAACCATATGTGGGAAGAAGGAGCATATACAGGCATCTAGAAAGTGAAAAAGTCAGTTGAGGGTTCCCAGGGTGCTATCCAATCCCACTGAAAATGCTCCATGAAGATAAAACCCCATTTTGTCTCAAATTCATGCACTAATATACCTTATCTGCTTCAACTTAGGGCTGAGAAAGATCATGTCTGCATGTGAGCAACTCCCTTCCCTGCAGTGTGACACCTGAGAATGGCATCCTTGTGCAACAAGTGCAACAAGGAAGTGCAAACAACTGTCCCAAATGCTGGCACATGCCTTAGAAGGATAAAAATGCAGTGAGAGTTTTTCCCCAATGCCAATTCACTACAAAATTTTCAGTTAGGTCAAAAATCTTTAAGTCAAGTTTTCTAATTGAATGTCTCTTTTGAAGAACATAGATGCCTCTTGCATACATCCAGTGTGATAAGGCATTTAAAAAAAATTTGGCTGGTGCCAGAGAAAATCTGATTTTAAAAAATCAGTAATACATTAAAAGCATAACTAAAAGGGTCTGAAAAACAGCTAATATACATTCAATTTAAGATGATTAATTTGAATAACTGTAGAAAGGGATGAATGTAAATGAAAACACAGGATTTTGCTATCATCTCACTTCATTATTATTTTTAAAGTACATAGATTTTTTAATGATAGCTTAAAAAATAACATATAATAGTTTATATTACACAATTATTTTAACAGTGGATAGCTAAAAACATAAAATGTTAATTTCATCAGTATAATTTATATAGATGTATGTATATCTATATAAATACCAATTTATATTTAACTCTCTAAAATAAAAATTGCAGGGAGTATTTTGACTGGATCTTTAATTTTTTTCCATTACATCACAGTAAATATTTCCAGTCTTTTCCTTTATTTTTTTTTTCTTATGGCAAGAAGTCTGTCTCTCAGTGAACAAAGGAAATGATAGATGTGAGCCTCTATGATTGCTGAGAAGGCAGACACAGTAATGACACTCAGAAAATTCTCTTCAGTCCAGAAATCATATCTAGTACATTAGAAGCATTCAGGTTTTCAGAGCACTGTGTGCAAAATTCTGTTTTTTCCTAGGATCTTGGTTTGTTGTTGAAGTAAATTAAGTAAAACCCATCAAATGAGCACATCCAAAATGTATGTCGTACAGGATAATTGAATGTCTATCTTTTTTCTTTAATTATTTTAAATTGTTTGTTTTGAGGTAGAAGAGGCATATAGAGGATCAGAGAAGAATTGTCTTTGTTACTAATGCAGTATGTAGGAGGCAATACATACTAGCACCTGAATGCCTAAGAAATACAGGATTTGAAGGTTAATTGACTCACTGACACTAGGGATTGGATTTGTCCCAAACTTTTCGTAAATACAGAGACTTTTGTACAGATACATGTGTGAGTCTGTATGTCTGTGACCTAATTCTGACTTTCCTCTACCTGCAGCTCACAGGAAAGCCACTCTGAATGAGTTGTGACAAAATATGGCAGGGGAGAGAGAGCTGGCACTGAAAAACAGAAATTCTTGAAAAGTGAGGTCCATTTTTTACTTTTTTGCTTAAGCTGTGCATAGATATTTCTGGTGCCAGACAAACTGAAATGGAGGTGAAAAATGTGACTTAAATCATCTCTCCGTACATTGCCAAGAAATAAGGAGACTGTGCTTTTGTCTACCAAAATCCACCAAAAATCCACTTATTTGTCCACTGAAATTCAAAACTTGCCAAAGACATGGAAAACATTTTAATCAATCCTTTCTAGAACTAGCTGAATTTAAGTTTACAACACTGGGACTGTGATCATCATGGTCATTGAATACTAATCAGCCTACAGCAGGTAGCAGGAACCACAAGTCTCAGGATCTTACTTCCCCAAATTCACTGTTCCAGCCAGTACACATTTTTCTGTTCAGTCACACCTTTTTCTTAAATAGCTTTGCTGTTGTAGTCATCTGCAGTGGATAGAAACAATACTTTTAAAAGAATCTTAGTAAACAGTGTAACTACATATCCTCTATAATTTCCTAAACAATGTCCAGGACTTAATTTATTTTGTTAATTTATTTTTCTGTTGGCTTTGGTTTAGCGTTATGGTCTTTTTGTAGTATTTACTAATGTACTGCCAAGTATTTTGTGCTTCTATCTAAATCAATACAAAGGCCACACTGACTTCAGTAAAAACAATTTTGAATTTTGAAAAAAAATCTTTATCATTTAGTTGATATTATTACTTCATAGAATCACAGAATGGTTTGGGTTGGAATGGATCTTAGAGATCGACTTGTTCCAACTCCCCTGCCGTGGGCAGGGACTCCTTCCACTAACCCTGGTTGCTCAGAGCCCAATCCAGCCTGGCTTTGAACATTTCCAGGTGTGGGCATCCACAAAATCTCTGGGCAACCTGTGAGGTTGCCTCATCACCCTCACATTATAGAATTTCTATTTCTAATTATTATCTAATCTAAATTAAATTGTTGTTCCTTGTCCTGTCACTACATTCCCTTGCCAAACATCCCTCTCTGGCTCAACTGTAGCCCCTGGTACTATTTAGGTACTGGAAGGTGCTATAAGGTCTCCCTGGAGCCTTCCTTTCAGGGTGAACAGTCCCAACTCTCTTAGTGTGTCTTCATCTGAGAGATGCTTCAGCCCTCTGGGCATTTTCATGGCTGGATGCAGAGGGTCTCATGAGAGCAGAGCAGAGCAGAGCAGAGGGGCAGAATCACTTCCCTCAGCCTACTGGCCATGCTGCTTTTGATAAAGACCAAGGTATGGTTTCCTTTCTGGGCTGAAAGCACATACTACTGAACATATTTGTTTTAATTCATCATGTAATTTGGTCCTTTCCTGAAAATAAAAATGCTACAAGCATTTGTTCCTGCTCTCAGACTTTTAGTTAGGCAGTATAACACATTTTCTACCTATCATGGTTAGTCTATTCCCAGTATGTAAGTGCTTTTATTTCTGGTTTTCTGTCTATATTGGAGGTTTTCTTTAAAGAAAAATATAATAGAATAAAATATCTCATATTTAAAATTCTTTAAGTAAATAAAATTTAGAATTTTTAGATGCTATTCTCTAGCAGGGCTGATTCAACCTGTGAAAATTTTATTGACATTTTTTCAACAGAAAAAAAGTCCGCCATACTAAGTGTTACATGTGAACTGTTTGGATTGCTTCTGGCCTTTTGTGTACCAGGTTATAATTGGTGGGCAACAGTTTCCTCAACTATAATCATGAAAGACAGCTAAAATCTTGACAATACTCATTGGTCTAACTGACGTCTAGCACATCACCACTAGTTACAAATGGTTGCAACGAGATACTCTCTACTATGAGTCACCCTTTAATTAATGCTGCAGAGAAACCTTATTCTTTTCTGCATGTCAACATACTCGCCAGAACTTTCATTTCAATTTTTATTGTTAGTTTAATTTTCGTGTTCATTTGAATTAAAGGGAAAACATTTGGTTTTCATAGCAGTTTATGCAAACGTTTTGAATCACTGGGATTTGACCTTCTGTAGTTTACAAGCTGTGTTGGCAAAGCCTGGCTTTTTTTCAGCTGCAACAACTGATGTATTGCGTTGTCTGTGGTTACTTGTTCCTGACTCTGAAGCCAATGAAGTTTTTTTTTTGGAGCCTTTGTCCAAGCTGTTGTAAAGCTATTTTGAGGGTATAGCAGCTCTCTCATCTGACAAGCTCAACTATTCTTTGCAATGAATTTGTTAATGTCTTAAAAAAAAAATCTTCCCTTGCTATTTGATGTATTTCTACACTCCTGGTACAGCTTAATACATGTGCTAACAGCTACTCTAAATTAATTTGCAAATATACAACACTTGCTACATATTTAGATTGCCTATTATTAGTTAGCTTTGGATATGTACCTATAGTGGCCTACTCTTTACAGGGACAAGGAAAGTTATCTACTGGCAACCTCGTGACTAGGCATTTCACAGCTAGAGCTAAGAGGTCTAGCTGGTATAAAAGCACTCTTCAGGGTAAAGTTGATGAATTGTAGTAATCCTGACTGGTGTCAGGACAAAGGATTCTCTCTAATTGAGCATGGCTGAAGAATCAGTAAGGGGCAGTATTAGTTAACTGGCCTAAAATGAAACTTTCAATAGGCCATCCCTCCCTCTCACACAGAAAATGAATTGGAGCATTAAAGCCACCCCCCTGCATCATCTCTTATCAAAGACCTCCATCTCTTGCTCATATCCAATATAGCCTGCTCCATAGGCTCTGGTGCCAACACTGCTGTTTTCTCCGCCACATTGTGCTAGGCAAAATTAACTGCTCTTGTAAACAGAAACAACTTTGATAGCAATGAATCTTTACCTCTTTGAGCCACTGGAGAATCATGTCATTAATACTCATTGGTTGCTGAAGAGCATGAGGCATCTGCATTATTTTTATGAATACCAACTCTGACCCTGGAGTTTATTTCATTAAGCTTATCCTGCCCGGCTGGGTAGTTCCAAGAAAAGTTTTGGGGAATGTTTGAAGAAAGCAAACAATGCTGAAGAAAATAAATTATTAGACAGATTATGAAGAAGCCTCGTTGAAACAATAGAGAACCTGGAAACTCTGCCTGTATTCCCTATACTTGGCTATTAAGAGAAGTCAGACAAGCTTAACAATGTTTTATCTTCCCAGCCCAAATCTGAGATCAGAGGGGACAGTAATCTATTAAAGTCCCTAAAGAAAAAGGTGGAAGTATCAGTAGCTGAAAAAAACACATGCATTTGTTTCCATAAAGGCTGGCAATAACCTTCACCTATGAATTAAGCATGTCAGCTGAGTGAAACTCATCAACAGCAAAGTAAATGTAATTAAACAGTGAGAGCATATGGCTGTTCCTACTTCATCCACTTGCTATGCTTGTTATGCTGCTTTAAGCAAATAAATAATGCTTTGTTTTAAAGAAGCTGTTATGGATCACTTAAGGCTAACTAGAAAATAACTGGAACACCAAAAAAAAAAAAGTATTTTAGTTTGTCCTGCATACAGAAGAATAAAATCTGTGGTTTCCTTCAGGAATATTACAGCAACATTTTGAACTAGAAGTCCTGGCACTGTTTGCTATACTTTGGATGTAAAATAATAGACATGGCTTAAGTTCTGAGCAGGTGTATCTCCTAATTACATGGTATTTGCTTGAAAACCAGCTTCAGACAATGATTGTTTCAGAGGTGTGACAAATCATTTCATTCTGTTTAAGTCTATCTCCTGACAGTCCTTTTCTTTAATATAAATATCAAAAGATGAATCTAAAATTTAAAAAATATTTGTTGAAAATACGTTCTTAATGGACAGGCATATAAAATCTGATATCCTGAAGAAGAGCTCTTTCTATATCAGCAAGTAAATTCATGGAAAAACAAGAATTGTGGTCCCTTTGACTTCCTGATATGCTTTCTGCAGCCACAGCATACTTGCTAACGTCTGATCAACAGAGATCTCTGGGAATACAACATAAAAATTCACTTATATCATATGAGAAGCAATAGGAGGGAAATACTTCTTTTAAAGATTGGCTAAGGGTCTCCAGAACCAGTTGCTTGAATTGTTATGAAAGGCTGATTGGGTTAAATAGTCATAGCCCTTTTTAATAATTTCTCTGCTTACAAATACAGACTTAACTGATTGGGCAGAACATAGCACTGCATGCATGTAACACCTAACTGCAAAGTTGTCAAAAAGCACTGGCAAGCTGGTAGCCGTGTAGATGGCCTTAGTACACCATACCAGTATGATGCAGATAAATTTCTTTGTTCGCAGAAGAAGGAAAAAATCCTGGAACTGCAAGATTTGTCCATAAAAACACATTCTAAGTCAGCATCTGAACATATATGTAGAAGGCAAGACTGTTTTCTGGTGCAGAAAGCAAGTGGGGCTACGGTGACATAGGACTCACAGGGACTGGCATACAGCAAGACAGACTCTGAGATGCTAAAATTAGGATTTCTAATGGAAATGGTGTAAAAAAAATTTAAGACTTATATATTTATGTTCACAGGAATACTCGCACCCCTTCTAAGCGGCCTAGGTGCAAAGCCATGGAACATCTTCCTCCAATTCTCCCTTCTTGACTACCTGCAAATTTAAAATGGATTATAGAGTGGGATGGCTATAGCAAAAAAAAACCCCAGTAACCATTATACTATTCAATCTTGAGAAGTGAAGCCTGTGTTCAAGTTCTTGCCTCAGATCAAACAGAAGAAAGGTATAAGCCTGAAGCCCAGACAAGTGACCATGCAGTATGTGGCTTACATGAATTATTCTTGATAAGCAGTAAACTGATGCAGCATTTAGCTTTGACTATAGCTGAACGATTACTCCACTTGCCTTGTTATTTTTCTACTAGTATAGCTAGTCCAGTTTGGTGTGGATTTTCTTTTGGGTTTTGGTTTTGAGGCTTTGTGTGTGTATTTTTTAATTTTAAGCAAAAGATCTACCTCTATTCCACCTTATGCCACAGCTATGCCACTGGAACTTGATGGTAATGTGAAGAAAGCATGTTTCACCTTGAAGAGGAAGACTTTTGAATTCTAAACTTTTTCTCGTATAAGATCAAAGATGGTATCAGTCTGGTTTTCTTCTCCATTTGTTGTTTTTTCTTCATTTGTTGTTTTTTTCTTTGCTTTTATTTCCAGTAAATTCAAGCAACTTACAGATTCATCCAATCAACAATTTGAAAACTTCCACTTTTATTTTGTATTCAAAATTCAAATTAAACTTCTGGAAGTCATTATTTATTTAACTGGATCCTTTGTTTGGCCCTTACCACTGCTACCCATTGTTACTGCCCTGATTATATGACACAAAGTCATCACAGAGAAGAGGAAATCAAGGCTTTGTCTGTCTTACCCTTGGTGTTTCTCTGGGGTTTTTTTGGTAACAAATCTTTCTTAAAATCAATCTATGTAGGACAAGGTAACTTAGGTGAAACCGAGGTCATCAGGATCTGCTTGTTAAAGTTATAATATCACAAAGTGGTTGAGGCTGAAAGGGACCTCTGAAGGTCATTAGTCCAAAACCACTTTTCATGTAGGGCCACCTGGAGCTGGTTGCTAAGAACCATGTCCATACCACTTTTCAATATGTCAAATAACAAAGACTCTACCACCTCCCTGAAAACCTGTGCCAGTGCTCAGTAACCCTCACTGTGAAAAAGTGTTTCCTGATGTCCAGAGTAAACCTGTCTGTTCCTATTGCCTCCGGTCCTGTCACTGGGCACCATTGAGAAGAGGACACTGCCTGTTCTCTTTGACAATCTTTTCAGGTATTTATTTACATTAATGGGATCCTCCTGAGCTTTCTCCTCTCCAGACTGAACAGTAACAGCTCTCTCAGCCTTTCCTCATCAGAGAGATGCTTCACTCCCTTCGTCATCTTTATGGACCTTTGCAGGACCATTGCATAGCAGAGTGACTTTATTGCAAGGCCCCTCAATAATCTTTGAATAATCATGACAATCAGAAATGTTCAAGGACTGCAGGAAAGGATGTGTCACTTCTAAATAAAAAGAAGGACCCAGGGAACTACAAGCCTATGAACTTCACCTCAGTCCCTGGAAAGGTGATGGAGTAGCTAATTCAGAAAAACATTTCCAAGCACATGAAAAATAAGATAAAGCCTAGATCACTGGACTGGGTATCATTTGCACTTTGACAGGGCTAAATTGAGTTTTCTGTTTGCAAGGGAAAGCCTAACTTTGATAAGGAAGATTAGAAATCTGGTGTGAAACAGGATCCAAGGTTTGGAGGCCTACAACAACACCTAGGCAACCACAGAGAGGCATTGCTTCCCTACTAGGTGTACTTTTTTGAGACCATTTTCCTTAGGTTCTCCAAGCAGTATCTAGCCAAGGGGAGTGTGAAAGCCTTCTGCTTTGTTCCTGGTTCTTGCAACTTTTCATGTGGCAATCTTGGGAGCTGGTCATGTGAATTCAGCTCCTGCTCTTCTGTGCCCAGTTCAAAGGGAGATTTTTAGTGTTTATCCCTATGTAAGAATGATAATGACAGCTGTACTACTCCATAACTGACCAAAGAATCTGCTTCATACAGGACCTACGTTGACGGGATTAGTGCCATGTCAGATGACGTTTGATTTCAAAAGATGGAGCCAAGAGTCCCTGAAAGGTACAGTTCTCCTCAGCAACATCTGGGTATAGAGATTTGGATGAAACACATACTCGAGAAGCTGAGTTGCAGACCAGACTGGTGCTCTGGATAATGAAGTGAAGCACTGGCTGTGAAGAATTTAGTGACAAGGTTTTGTACTAGAAATGTACAGGCAAATGGTGTGTGCCAGATGCTCAGTTAGAGTGCCTTATGTCATTTAATTACCGCATGAGAATTTAGGCTCCAAAAAGACTAAGCTACTTATTACTTGGTAAACACTCAAATGATGCGGCTATTAGCTTCTTCTAGGGATTGAACCTACCACACTGAGTTTCAGTGTCAGAGAAATCAAAATTACTATGACTTTGGATTCTTGTACACATTCCTGTAGGCAGCATCATATGGCATATAATTAAATTTAATTACTATATGAAACTTTAAACAGCAAAGTAGGCATTTCTGGTTCTTCTATCTAAAAAGCATACTTAACTGCAAAAAAATACAGAGATGAACAATAAAAGTGATCAGAGGTATGAAAATACAATTGAAATGAAATACAATGAAAATACATTGAAAATTATTCAATAGCTCAGGGCACTGCATTATGGGAAGGAGAAATAGAAGAAAAGAAAAGAAAAGAAAAGAAAAGAAAAGAAAAGAAAAGAAAAGAAAAGAAAAGAAAAGAAAAGAAAAGAAAAGAAAAGAAAAGAAAAGAAAAGAAAAGAAAAGAAAAGAAAAGAAAAGAAAAGAAAAGAAAAGAAAAGAAAAGAAAAGAAAAGAAAAGAAAAGAAAAGAAAAGAAAAGAAAAGAAAAGAAAAGAAAAGAAAAGAAAAGGAGAAAAGAAAAGAAAAAGACTTAAGGGAGAAACTGATGAGTGTCCACAAAATCTCTAAACATCCTGGAGAATGCACATAGGGAAATATTGATCCCCTGTACTTTCAAGCATGTGAGCTACCAGATGAAAAAAGCAGCTGGAAAGTTCAAAATAAACAAGAGGTTTATACAACATATAAGGCTAAGCTGTGGAACTCGTTGCTATATACTGTGGATGTTTAAAAATGTCATGTGTTCCAGTTTATTGAGAAAAAACATAAATACAAAAGAATCTCATTCAAGAAGTCTGAATTACAGCTAAAGGCCAGATGAATATGGGAAACAGTATTACACGCTTGCCTGGTTCTTATCCTCTTCCCCTGACATCTGGTACAGGACATTGTCAGAGACACAATATGAGACTAGCTAGACCTTTGGTTTGAACCATTATGGCTGTTCTTATTTTCCTATGATTTTATACTACATGTTATTCCAGAAATTCCCAGGCTGCAATAGTAACTCCAGTTCTGGTCTAAGTGATTACACAGGTGGTACTTCAGTAGACAGTAGTATGGGAACAATGGTATAGCAGTGTCAAATTTGGGCTGGGAACAACTGCACTGGGATCATCAAGCCCAGAAGTTTGTAATATACCGCTAGGATTCAGTTGCCTGCTATGCATTTAATCTCTGGTTTGGATTATAAATTAAACTGGAATTTAAATAAAAGTCGTGGCCAAAGGCCTTAAACCATGCTGATAGATGTCACAAGGCTTTTTTTTTTAAACTATAAGGCACAGAGTAGAAGGGTTGTGTTATTTCTGATTGAACACAGAATATTTTTCAAACTCCCTCTCTAAAACTATTCAAGTTTCTTTTGTTGCTTGGCTCTTCCATAAACTCTTTGTTCATTACGTTTCTAGTTGCTTCTGTTGAAAACAGAGATGCTTTCAAGTGAAATGTTTTAAGAAGGGTTAGAAAATATTCTGGAAATAATTTTAAAAGTAATGCATATTCCCTTGATTTATGTCCCGTATCGTACATGTAAAAGTGAAAAAATAATACTTTTAATTGTATAATTTGAAAAATAACCTTTTTTTTTTCTTATGTTCCTAACTTTACACTATGGGGAGTGCTGCCCTAATGTGATCTGGAAATTAGTGTCAATGTTCAACTTAGATTAATTATTTAGAATAAATACAAACTGACATTTAAAAAAAAGATAGATGAAATAGAATTCTTGTTAAGTATAGCAATAAGAAATGGAGCATAGGATGGTATAGTAATTGCCATTAGATACAGAATAAAGAGTGTGATCAAATAAATCAAACCATGATTTAGATTTTCAAAATTTATTAGCTTTTTTAAACTGTGTTATCAGTTAACAGAGTGTACTATTATGAGTTTAAATCAATGAGCATTTTTTTGAAAAATATACAGCAAATGGCTATGTTAATCAAAGGAAATCAAGCTGCATTAATGCAGGTTCTTTCAATGGTGAAAGATTTATAAACACTTTTTTCTTGGTACATGTTTAATTTTCTTGGTACATGTTTAAATAGATTTTCTATTCTTTGACTAGTAAAATGTTTAAGACTGACAAAATAGTCATAGTCTACAACCTACATAGGAAAAGGCTTTGATTACAGTAAAATTACACAAAAATGTGTCATTAAAAGGCATTGGACAGACATAAAACCTAACCTTTTGAGCTGAAGAATACTTAATATTCTCTTCATGATCATGCAAGGGGAAATTCTTTGCTATGGAATAGCTATTTTCCTGTTAAGCAGGCTATTTCATCAATGATTTATTCCTGAGATGTAATAGGTCGTTTAAAATGGTGGTTTAAAAGTTAGGCCTTTTTTGTTTAATTTTCTCACAGGCAGTTGGTAATTATCATGGTCCTGCAGTTTCTCTGGAATGCTGTGGAGGGTCAAATGCCAATGGAACCCTGCTTTATAGGGTAATTAAGACAGTAGACATGGTTATTAAATACATCGTGCTAAACTAAACTGGAATGCTGTGAAATAAAATCCAAAATCATAAATAAAACGAGGGTATTCTAGCAAAAAGGAAAAAAAGGAGGCATTCCACAATCATATTTGCAGTAAACAGCTCTGACTGAATTGTGTCTGAAATTCTGCCATTTAAGTATCCTGAGACTTGTTAGGTGTTTCAGGAATATTTTAAAACTAAAAAGAGAAGCAAATGTGCTTTAAGTGTGTTTTGTGCAGAAATCTAATACAGTAATCAAAATTCAACCTCATAGTGCTCAGTGTATCTAAAGAATGTTAAAAAAAACCTCCACAATGAATAGAACCTTCTGTATTCATAATTACCATGCAGCATGTGCTGGAAAATATGTACTAAAACAGGATGATGGATGTAAGTTTAATGTGAATAACAAAAGAAGTTTTGAGAGTCTTGCAGAAAATACCACGGGGTGATAGCCTCTTTTTTAAGATATCACCAGGTGTAGTAGTGTAGCTGTTTTCTCCCTGTCTATCAGAAGGTTTTGTGTTTGCAATATCCTTCAGGCCACATACAGAGACAGGACTGTATGCCTTATGTGCAGGAAAGGGGGGCAAAAATTAAAGGCTTGATCAACACAAGTAGTACTAACAGAATGAAAGGTGAAATACAGTAACCTGTAAGATATTGTACTTCCCTCAGAATATAAACTTGTCTTTATACTTTTTCCATACTGAAAAGATAGGGTAGTACAATTTCTTCCTAGAAAAACTGTGATGAGTATACAAAAGTGCTGTTAAATTCGCTTTGGAAAATGAGTCTAATATAAAACAAAGTCCTTAAAATACAGAATGAGATTTGTACAAGTGATTCAAAATTATATTGTCTTTGTTTAAAGTCTGGATGATTATATATGCAAGTTTATTGGTAAATTCATTGCATCACTAGAAAAGGAAAAATAATTATGTCCTCCCCCTTCCTAAGAGAAAAAAAAAAAAAAGGAAAGAAAAAAGAAACTAAATATTTCCAATTCTAGCTGTAAAACTGGAAGCCAGAATGTGCAGTTGACAGGCACAGAGCCAGCTGACTTTAAATCACTAGCCTTTCCTTCAGATCAGTCTTCCTACTTCCACATGGAACACATTTTAAGTTAACAATGTGTAGTTTGGCAAAGGAATTGTTTTTCTTTGGCATAGAGTAGTTGTCTCATTTCTTTTAAAAAAAGTATTTTCTGCCTGCTTATATATACAGTGTGTGTGTCGACATTCTTTTGAACTTTAAATACAGTTGTTACATCAAAAAAAACCTTTACATAGACAATTACTTTCTGACTATTTTGCTTTTTATATATATGCAGATATAAGCAACGTAAATTGATATTTAATTCATCTGTTCGCAGGCTAGTGAAACTTACCCACTTTTCTGCTTTTACTTAAATATGTATGTAAATGCCTATAAAAATGTTGATTAAGCTGCTTTACCACAGACACTCAGAAAACAGGCCTCCTTCCTTAAGACAGTAATTTAAGTAGGTCTCAGTTGATATCAGAGTATTTACGGTGTGGGTATAGACTCTAAGACAAACTGAGATTAAATCTGATCATTTTGCTCTTACTCTAAAACCTGGCCATTTCAACCAGATGTATTTATAGCATGAAAAAGCAGTAGAATGGAATGCTACTCATTCAGACATTTGCAGTTGATTTATTCATTCCTGGTCGCTTCCACTGAAAACTCAGAAAAGCAGAAATGCAAATTTTCAGACATTGGTTCCACATGAAATGGGACAGACCACTGCACCAGCTACTGTTGTGAGACCAGATAGAGCTACTGCTGCCTACACATAAAGAGAGCCATTAAGGAGAAGTTGTTTATTTCTGCTTCTGCAGAAATCATAAACACCAGCCATGAGCCTGACAGCACAAGCTGTGCTGCAGTAAATTCTAGTACTTTGCTGGCCATTCTAAGCTGCCCAGTAAAAGTTACTGTAGCTAAATCCCATATACATTTCATGAAATAATCCTGCCCAGAAGATGGTATCATATTCATGCACAGCAGGGTGTGCAAATGCCTATAAATCATAACGTAGAATCTGAAATATCTATAAAAAAAAAATCTGTGCAAATTTAACCATGACCCTTTGCCAGACAATAGGCCTTCATATGCTTTGCAGCTTAGCAGACACCAAGGAATTTTGTTTGGAAGTGATAGCTACTGTCTATGTAATATTTAGGACCTATTCATGGAGCATCTGGCAGAAAATAAAAGGGTTTCCTCCTCTAACATATGCTAAAGAAGGATGTGGTCCTGTGCCTGCTCCTCCTCTTCTGACTTTTTGCAAATAGCACAACATAAGAGACAGTTGTTTCTGGCTGCCCTGCTGCCTGTCATGGCTGTCAAGTGAAATCCCATGAATTATTGCTCTTCCAGATGTAAGAGATTTCCAGGCTGTCTTAAACTGCCTGTGGTTTCTGGTACTGGAGAGGAGAGAAACGAGATTAAACTTCATCTCATCAGTGCAATCTGAAAAGATCACACAGAGGACTAATAATCACAGCTTTTTCATTCCAGAGCCGGACCCGAGAGCTCTGTGTTTTTGTTTCAGGGCTATGTCATATTAAGCTTGTTGGAAGACATTGATTAAGGTCAAACAATGTTTGAAGATCAAAAATAAAATTTTTAACTCTGTGTTGCTGCATACATTTTGCATTCTTCAGAAAGTGTCATGCATTTCTTTAGCCGGCTGAAACAGAAGAGACTGTGAATGGAATTCTCTAATTCTGAGATGTCAGCACTTCTTAGCATAAACTTATGAAAGATGAAAAAGAAAAATTTGACCTAAAATTATTAATCTAATGTCATAGAGCAAACCCTATAAATTCAGAGGAAACCATAACAAAAAAAAAACCCTACTTATCTTTTTGGTTTCTCCATAAATGTCTGACTTTGTGATTTTTCAAAATTTGCCATTTTACCCTTTCCTTTTTTTTAACATTTTTATGATTTGTTTATGCCAGCCACATTGGCTTCTGAACATGAGGTTAGTCTGAATGTTTTCTATTAGCAAAGAATACTTATTCATACACTGACTAATTATACAATTTTCAGAATTCCCAACTGTAATCTTGTGTAAGTTAAGAAATAACAACAGATTCAAAATGATAGGTAGAAATTTAAATACAGGTTTTGATTATTGTTTTGTTATTATATTCCAAAATTGTTCTGTTATTGTGTTGTCCACTCCAACCATTTACCTTTCATTTCCAAGTGAGTTTTTTCAGTTCTCTGAGATGTATGTATGAATGCAGAGAGACACACATAGCAATGTAATGCACATAGTTGCCTGCAAACTGTGCTTTAAATAATAGCTGTAAAACAAAATAGCATAATGCTTTAAAACCTAAGTATTGTCAAATGATTACTGTCATGACTACATTTTTTATGAAATCAAGACAAGCAGAGAGGCCCCTGACATTTCACTGCAGCCCTATTAATAATCAAAATGTTAATTACAGATAAGGAAAATATGTTGTCCCAAGAACACCTGGAAATAATTGACAAATGTATGCGACTTAGATCAGAACGTAATTGCCCTGATTCGACCTATGCAGCTTTTTTAAAAACTGACGTAGCTTGTTTAATAATGGTGTTGGCTACCAGATGTAAAACCTCCCAGACCAGCTTCCTTTTTCATTCAAACTCAGGCATATCACAAAGGCTCTCTAATATGAGGGAATACCAGTAAAACAGTGATGAAAACCATAGGTACGAATATCTGCAAGTGGCTCACATGAAAGCATTTACTGCTTTTCATGCACATGTATTAAACCATAGTGGAAGGGAGCCCTTCACTGAAAATGCATTAATTATTTGACACTGGTTTTCCTCAGATATTTTTTTTGCTATGGGATGCAAGTGAAAGATTGCAGCTGAAAAAATGATCATCATACTTGAGGTAGGCTCACGGAATCTTTTCTTATGTTCTGTGTGAAGTTGTCTTGAACCGAAACCTCTGCTCCTTAAGGATTAAGGGATTGAAAAGCAAAGACTGAAGCTGCTGTAATTTAAACCCAGCCATTCTCTAGCACAAAGGTGCAAAATGGACTGAGTCAATCTGCTTCTTTGCTAGTTCACGTAAGAAATAATTTTACCTTTTGAAAGTTTTGTATTATTAACATTCCAAAGATGTCACTATCTTTAAAGGAAATTTATTCTCTTGATTTTTTAACATGAGATCAGAGCCATGAGACATGGAATAGGTGAACAGGGTTTCAAATTGCAATTTATAGCATTTCTGAAAAGTTCCATCTATGTGATGTATAGATAAATCATAAAGATAAAATCAATCAATGAATGCCACTAAGGTGGGTTTCCTTTTGTATAAAAATATCTTGTCTCCAGAAATTCTTGCAGAGCAGTTTTCTACTGCTATTTTAAAAAATGGTTTTACATTACTAAAGAGTCATAAAAAGTATCAGATGAAACAAACTTAGTTCCAAGGACTGCAAGAGAAGAGGGAGCATTATGTTATATGGCAGATAATTAATACATTCACTAGACAGAAAAAATCCAGTTAATTACTGGGTGCATGTTAACTGATTGCAGGTTCTGAGTTTCAGTAACGAAATTAACTGAATTCACATTTCAGGTTGTTCGTTTCTTTTTAAAGTTTGTCACAAGGACTCAGTACATAATTCTAATCAAAACAAATCAAAACTTCTTTTTAAAAATTATTCCCAGTGGAAAAGCACCATATCCAGCAGAAAACAGAGACCCAGCTCTGTGGTTTGGGCACCACTGTGCCGTGCAAGGGACCTGTCTTTGATTACTGGGTCTAATGCTCTGCTTGTCGATGAGCGCTCCCCACTGTGATGCTCAGCTTGTGAGAAGAGAGCAGTTCTGCAGCTTTGGGGACTGCAGCCCCACTTGCTTGGAAGCTGCTCTAGTTCAGGCAGAAGTGGGCTCCCCCAACCCTCCCACCGGTGTGCCGGCTGCTGTAGATGCTTACATAGAGGGAAGCAGGGGAGTTGTACTTCTTTGGAAGTTTGGAGAAGTTTTTTTCCCCGGGGGGAAAACACATAAACATATTCTCTTGTGATATGTGTCAAAATTTACTGCCTATAGGAGCAAGCATAGTCCGTAGAATTACTTGTATTGACTTTGGAGTACATTGCATAGTTTCCATTTGGGTGAGGAAAAGTCACATAAGTGGTTATATATTTCTGTTTGTAAATCATCTCCTATCATTGATTTAAAATTTTGACCCACTGTTTATCCATACGTTTGATGTGGAGCTAGCAACCAACAGTAATACGAGCTTGCCAGCACTTCCCATTTATAACTTCAAAGCCTAACCTGGAGGACCGCCCTCTCAAGAGACAGAAGCAATTCATTTTCCATATTCAATGTGCTTCTCTTGAGAGAAAAAAACTGCCAGTCATGCCAAATTGTGTTGAATGATACAAGGGAAAGCTAGTTTTATCACATGGGCAGCTGACACAAAACTCTTCCACTTATGTTAGGTTGGATGGGGACTGAGTTCAGAGATGAAAGGTCAGTTCTTTATCCACTAAGCCCTCTAGATATTCCAAAATCCCCAGTACATTACAAATTTGAACAGTTTAAGCTCTCTTAAATAAAAGAATCTCTTCTTGAGGTAAAGTATACAGTGTATATAGATACAGCGCAGGAGAAACATGTGAAAGGTCAGAGATGTGACCTTTTAACGTCAATAGTTTTATTTATTGACAAGAAGTCCAGTTTAAAGGGCTTAATGAAAAAGCAAGACACGAATCGAGGAATGTGTTAAACTGCGTAAATTTGACTGCCTAAATAAATTGTACTGTGTGCCTCAGAAATTGCAATTGCCATGAATGTTTTCTGGGGCTTATTCTTAGCACAGGAAGCAGCTTCAGAAATGAACAGCACACTGGTTACACTGACAACCCACAAGCTAGTTACTCGATTTTCCTAATATGGTGTAAGACAATTGAAGTGGTATTTTTATATTTCTTGATATTTTCTTTCATGTCATTTAATTATTCTGTTATCCCAAGTTAGAAAAAAAAATTGAATCAATACACACTTTGTATTTAGAGCTTGCTCTCACTGAAATCAGTAGAGAAAAACAAGACAGGATGGTACCAATAAAGCTCTTCTAATTATGTTGTATTTATTATTTTATTTTGTTTTGTTTCATTTTATTTTATCTTATTGTACTGCTCATATTTGTTCAGAAACACACCAGAGAATTCTAGTTAGTACATGCAGTGTCAGAATAGTAGTACTTTTATCCTGTCTCTATAATAAATGATTTTCTGATACGACAATAATGCAGTCAGAAATACTCATGACTATCTATATAGATAATACAACTAATACTTTCATATTGGTATTGATACTATTGATAATGTTCATATAAATAGATTTTTCAGTGGTTCTGAGCACTACCAAATTCTTTTGAAACTATTGGGTGTTGTAGCTCTGTTATTTGGAATATATAGCCATTTAGATCTTAAAAATGTTTTTCCTCCTCATCAAGTGCAACCTAGGAGTTCTGAAATTAGAAATGGAATTCAAAAATTTGTTTCATGCAGTACTTTGGCCTTTTAAAATGCTATTTAGAGCCTATAGCATTTTGTTTAGGTGAATCAATTATCTGCATCCTCAAGTGCAGGTTTTATGTTCATGAACTTTTGGATTTTGTCATTTCAGTACTAATGTCTGATATTCTTTACAGCTTCTCCTCTGAGAAGACAACTGCCTTTTGTGGTGTAATTTAGAGACTTCATTGCAAGTGGGCATCAAGACACAAATTGAGAACACAGGGAGGAGAAACAAAGCTGGATTAAAGATTGCCTTGAACCGATATAGCTCTGTCCCAAGGACTCTGCATTCTTGTTTAAAATGCCTTGACGCTAATACAGATCATTTCATCTCTAGTGCCTTTTAAGATTTTTTTTCTGTAAAATGAGAACAAGATAAATTGGGAGCATCAATAATGACTGAAGCTGGATAGGATAACACAACAAAGTGTGCTAGTACTACTTCTTCTGGTAATCTTTTCATCTTTTTCCTGTTTGTTTTCTTACTAGTGTGCTAAAATGCATTTGCAAATTGATATTGATAAATTTTCATATGAATACTAAATAATACCACACGTTTAAAACCGCTTTGCGTATGAAAATTTACGGCCTAATTAATTCAGCAAGATCTCTTGTCAATATTTCAGACTACCTTCAGCATGACACCATCACTCCGTTTGATCTCTCATGCCACAAAATACATTATTTGTATTCGTATCTTACAGATATTTTTAATGATGTCTGAGGTTAGACAAACTATTGATAAAAGATTTCTTGATCAAAACAGATACTTGGTTTTATCCTTAGATAACTGTGCAAGCTTTACACTACCAGCTTACTCACCAGCTTCAGTCGGAAGGGTGCAGCTTGTTCATGACACAACCTGTAACAACTTCACATTTGCAGGGCTTTTTTCCTGTATTTTAAACATCGGTGCTCAGCCTCATTACAAGTGAAGCAGATGAACACAGTGTTCAGATGAACACTGAATCATCAGTTCTTTCACACCTGTGACAAAACATTAACTAGACTCTCCTTTGAAGGAAATATAGAATTGCTTGATAAATGTATCTCATTTCTTCCTTGTTTCAATTATCTCATTGGAAAGAAATTTCATGCACAAAGAATATGTGCACATGCAACCAGCTAAATTATGAGCAAATTCTCTGGTGTCATTCTGGCTTATTTTTAAGAAGAGCTGGAATGTCCCTCAGTTAATCTGCATTATATTGTGCAGACTAGTTTTTATGTAGTCTCATCACTGTGGTGAAATGACTGTTTATCAAAGGTCAGTTACAGTACTCAGAGTCTGACAATGGACTGAAAGGTAGAAGAAGATGAGTAATTTGGAACCTTAATAAAGAAATTTTGCTTTATTTGTGCCTAACCTTGAAAAACACTCACAGATTTCAACTATTATGCGGCATGCAGCAGTAAACTTCTCAAGGGCCTTTTGTCTACACACCTCACTGCTGCCAGAGGCTCATTGTCTGCTCTTAGTAAGTGCAGTAATACAGGATGGGTGTTTATTGTATTTATTGACAAGTGCCTTTTGTTTTCCTTGTTTTTTTTTTTTTCTCTCCCAGATCTTGATGAACATTCTAGCTTTCCCAATTTCCTTGCTTTCATTTCATTGTAATAAGCATTTGGAGGCTGTTTCCAGAAATGCCAAAGAAAGGTACTTTTTTTTCTTCCTGAGCTTCTGGACAGATAATTTTTACCTACTGTGTGCAGCACAAGTGTCTGAAGCACACACTAAAAGAATAAATGGCTCTACTCCAGCTCCACATATGGTAAATGTGTTCTCCTGTTACTGCTTTACCCTGTTATTATATTAATGAATATACATTTTTTGAAGTTTACAAATAGAACCTGGCAAAAAAGTTTGATAAAATGAGGACAGGTTTAAAGGTTTTGTTGTGGGGTCTTCTTTCTTTAAAATGTTGGAGAAGGGGTTTTGATGTTATGGCATCAGGAAGAGTTGTATAAAAATGTTATTAAGGGAGTTTTAACTTCAAGAACTAAGCTTTTACATTGTTGAGCACCCTAGCCGATTTCTGAAAAAAATATGTCACCATTTCAGGGTGTTCTTTCCTCTTCTTTTCCATTCTCTAAATTGAGATAAATCCAGAGCTGACAAGTTTTCAGATAAATTTTGGAACAGGCTGGATATTTTGGCCAAGTAATAAAAAAACAAACAAACAAATAAAAAAAAAAACACGGATGAAAAAATGTTATCTATTTAAATCCCATTGCACCTAATGGCAGTTCAATACCTAAACCTTTTCCTCATGTTGAAAGGCTTTCCTATTTGACATGAACTCACAAATAGAATTTAGCTAAGTATTGTAAGATGAATTCTGCTTTTACCTAAAGCTCATGGTTTGCTCATGTTTTTTCCTTGAACTATATATATTAAAATATCAGAAGTTCAAATATATTTTACTTAAGCAATCTGTGTGCTGGTATTCTGCATCATAATATAGAGGTGAACTGGAAAGAAGATGTGTACACTGCCATGGAAGTTGTGAGAACATGTTGTACTAGTACCTTAGCTGTCACTCCAGACAGTCAAATGAAGTAAGTCAATGGATCTATGGTACAGAGGTCAGAGTGGCAGTATTTCTGAAGAATTCAGAGAAGCTGTCTGGAGACTGCTAGTGTGTGAGATGGAGGAAGAAAGAAAAAGATGAGCAATGAATTCCCTAAAGCTATTCCCCTGAATGTGTTCCATAATAAATTTTAAATGTGTGTCATAGTGGGATAGAGTGGTCAGATTTACTAATAATTTGCATTAATATTTGTGATTTCTATTTTTAATGAGCATGATTGCTTTTAAAGTTTTGTAAGTTTATATTCTTCCCCAATAATTTCAGATTTTTTTACTGGCTATGTCATTCTCTGTTATTATATACTTTATCTGCATCTTTTATATATGAAATGAAGAGGCTGCTATATCCTTCTTACTCTTTTCTTTGCCTGACTGCTTAACAGACAGAAACCGCTGTAATCTGTCACAGCATCAACCACTGAATGGGGGAGCGGATGTTTTCCCCACAGAACCTAGACAATAACTCTGGACAGGAGGAAAATGGACTAACACAAGGATCTGATGAGAGAGTGCCTTTCCTCCAATGACCCAGCTGGCTTGCTCATGACAAAGCTTTTACAGGACATAACATAAATGAAATAAGAAGAATGAAAGCATTAAACAATGTAGCCAAGGAGAGAGGAGAAAGAGGAACTTAAAGGAAGGCAGAGTCTATCTCAGAAACGGCAAAAGGCAATATTGCCTGTGTGATTGTTCCAGCCTTCACAAAGGGGATTGTTTGCCTAGCTGGGAGCCGCCGGAAAGGATTAGCAGTTTTTCAGGGCAGACAACACCCCCACAATCCCACCTCGGGGTATCTCAGGTGTGAAGTGGGGGCTTGGGGAGAGGGCAATGGTGCAGGCTCAATTGGCCAGTAGTGCCCTTGGCTGACATCGTAGTTTATTTGTGAGCTTATTAAGCCTGGCCAGTCCTTTGGGGGCACTCTTGGCAAAGGTCACAAAAGACAAGATTTTGCATAATGAATGCATTAAAATCTTTTTGTTAGTGCATGGGGAGCAAGAGGATAATGGCAATGAAGCTTTGGAATACAGGAAAGGAGGTAAAAGAAAATTAGTCCCTGAGGTAGCAAATATGATCACCATGTGGACTTGGGTTTCTATTTTAGCAAGTAAGCCCTGAGAGAAAAAAAGTGCTTGGAAACATGCTGCCTTTTATTTAGATCCATAGCTACTGCACTGAAGGAGCATGCCACAAAGGGCAAAAATGCCACTCCTCTCTATGATAAGTCATTTATATGGAAAGATCCCAGACAGTGAATAGGAAAGAATGGAGAATGCTGTGCACATTTTGAAGATCTCAAAGAATAGCATAGGAAGGGAAGAAAAAGAAAAAAAAAAAAGATGCTATATCAGCATGAAGGCTATAAATTGTACTTAGTTATCATAAATTCATGCTGAAAATAAAGTTAACATTATCAGATTTTGACCATGAGTCTCCTATGGGATTGATGTCATAACACAGCAGGTAGGAGCTAGGTGCACCTTTCCTGGCACTTTGTTAAAGACCCAAATTGGGTGGCAAGGATAAGCAAGTTTAGGTACACATGTGAAGGTGGCAGGGTCTCACAACTCAATAACCTGGCGATTCAAAGGCTCAGGGCTGATAAAAGATAGAAACACCAGCTATCGGGGTCAGTTCAAGGGTGCTATAAAGAGAACCAAATCCCACTGAAAATAGATAAAGTATTACTCTAGTTGCTAAGGCACCTTAATCTGATGAAAGCTAAGTTGTGTGAATTTTTTTAAGGGTTTATCATTCTTTGCACTGATCCTACAGTACAAATATGCAATCTTAAGAAACAAGAAGAAAGTTAGAAGAGGATTTAGGAATATAGTTGCTGGTCCATTTGAGCACATTAGTGCTGTCTTCAGGCAAGTGTGGGCAGGAGGAAAAATCAGTGAATAACTACATCAATTTGCTAGGATGCCTTTCAATCAGTATATCAAGTTCTCTAACATTCCTGATAAGGGTATACTTTTGGCAAGGCCAAATATAGAAACTGCTGGGTTGTAGTCATCAGTAGATCGTTTAGAAAAGCAAGTTCACATCTACTTGCAATTCTTCAGGTATATCTTTACAATGCACTCATTCTAAAGTCCATGAGCACTTGCAAAGGTCCACTAATGATAATTTGTTTCCTCAGAACTTATTTGCTCTAGCCTGTTTTGGAATTTTTGTTTCTCTATAAAATAGGAGGGGTAAATGATGCATTTTATCTCACCTTGCCTCTGTTTGTGCCTCTGTCGCTGACTACTTTTATCTCAGCAGATGATGCCACCAGTAACCAGCTTCTACCTTCCAACAGAAAGTTCATCAGCATAAATTGGAATTCTGTGTTTCTTATTCCTGGTGACTTTGCACCGGTTTTAGGATCCAATGGTTCTGGTAAGGTGATAAAATCAACTCTAAATGTCCAGTCTTTCAGTAATCTTTGTAGCATTTTGAAATCTTCTTTTATTAAGATGTCTCAAGGATTATTATGCTATTCCAAGCAAATTCTTTAGTGGTAGAGACTAGAAATTAAAACTCGTAATATTTGAAGCTTTTGTATTTGCAGACAATAAGTGAAAGTCGCATCTAATTTTAACTCTTAGAGTATGCCTAAATTAATCATATTACTCTAGTCCTGTTTGTATTTGAAAACCCTTCTCTAGACCTAATATCCTAAAATGAATTAGTGTTCTTGTATAGTATCCACACAGGCACCATTTGGAACAGAAGGAAAAGATGACATGCTGTGCGATGTGTTGTGCAATGAGTTCCCAAAGCATTGACTGAGACAACCCACACAGCTGTTCTCCCTCTTCTGCTGCTGCTGCAAAAAAAAGTGGATTAGAAGCATAGAAAAGTGGATTGAGAAGAGGTTTGCTTCATCTGGGGTTTTTTTGAGTTTGGTTTTTCTCTTTTTTTTCCTCAATATCTTGTTCAACATTCCAGTTTTTCTAAATTTATTTCATAAATGGAGAAATACATGAAAAGATATCTAAATTTCTGTTTGAATTAATATTGTATAAAAACTTAGCACACTATAGAAAGATTTTCAGCTGACAGATGAGGGGAATTGCTTTACAACTTAGAAAACTACCTGTGTTTCATTCTCTCCCAATGAGTGCTTAGAATTCCTGTCACTGTGACTAGAACACTTTTCACATCTGGTTTCAGATCACTGACAACACATTACAAGTTCATCAGATCACAATGCAGATGAATGCAAAACTTATTAAATGAATGATCTCAAAAAAGATTTAGTCAGTGGTAAATCATCATCAAATGGAAGTGATCCTAGGAGGCTCCTCAGGGATCAACATTAGACTCAGCATTATTCAACATTTTCACCCATGAGTTAAAACATAAACATAAATCATTCTTAGAAAATTTGTGGGTGGCAGAAGGATTGCAGAATCAGTAAATAATAATGAGGACAACACAGCCATAAACTGCATTCTGAATTACTGGTAAAATGAGATCATTCAAAAAATAATAAAAAGGCCAGCTCATGTTGCAAAAAGGTCCAGACCAACCCAGCAGGATGGGCATCTTTGTTCGGAAATACATTGACTGAGGAAGCTCTAAGTATCATAGTAAAGAAGTAACCACAGGCTGAAAAACAGCAACTGTAATGCTATAAATAACCAAGTGAGAAACAGGATCTAAAACGTGTATATCATTATTTGGCAATAATGAGACAAGAAAGAAAATAATTTTTCCCTTTTTGTTGTCCACAGTTTAAAGAGTTTTGGTTTGTTAGATTTCCTTTAAATATGGAGATGTTGTAGAAAAGCGACAGAAAATTATTCAAGGTTGGATGAAATGCCCACAGGGAGAGTGTAAGAGCTTGACTTATTTAGTCTATCAAAAAGAAGATTGAGCAGTGACTTGACTGGGAGGTTACTGTGAAAGTGTAAATACTCCCACAATGTGAAAACACAGAGTACTAAATTTAAACAGGCAAAGAAAGGGATAAGAAGAACTAAAGGCTGGAAGCTGAGCTAAGCCACATGTTAGCCATGAGTGGTTAACCACTGGAACAAGTTATAAAACGGTATGATCACTTCCCTATCTTTTCATGTCTACAGATCAAGATGGATTCTCTTGCTGGAAGCTGTGCTTTACCCAAACACGAGTTATTGGCCTCAGGACAGACCAATGGAATAAGATGTGAAGACTCATGCTGGAAAGACCATAGCACAATACAATGACTTCTCCTGGTGTTAACCTCTATGGAAAAAAAATATACAGAGTAACCTCATTGTACTTATCTCAAATGCCATTTATTGTGTTTAAAACTAATTCTTACACTGCTTCTGTCTGAGGTGGTCTAAATTTTCAAGTTTTAAATAACCACTGTAGTAAAATGGCTTTAAAAATGTGTTCTAGAGAAGACACATTAGAGTGAAAGTAGGAATATTATGAAAATTATTATTAAAATTTAAATGGTTTTCATAGTTGTAGCAGTCCTGTCATAATGCATGAACAGTTAAGGTATCATTACTTAGTCCATTGTCTGAGCAAGTAGGTTCATGTCAGGGCTAGTTTTGTTTAAACAAAATCTTAGCCTAGCTTTATATTTTCTAGTCATTTCTATCAGTAAATGGGTCACCTCCCTCTAACACAGCTGTGACAGGCTCAATAGTGTGGTTTCAAGGTATCATCTTTTCAGATGACAGAGTAAACATACTCATTTGCTATTCCAGGATGAATGAAAAGGATTGTGGATCATCCTCCATAGATAATCAGAACTCTCCTTCTGTCCGCGATTGGAAAAAACATTAACTCCAAATCACAGAAATATAAAATGTCTTGATGCATGTGAAGAGAGCATCATCTAAATTTCAATTTGAACAAATGTTGTAGATATACTTGACATATTGTAGAAGGGCTTTCAGCTGATGGGTTAGGTGCATGTACTGCTTTACAACCTGGGCAACTGCTGATGCATAGTGGAGCTGCTGGATTGATGGATTAGGCCAGAGAGTAGGGCTATCCTGCCAGATACAAAGAAGCTTTAAGCCATGGTAAATTAGCAGAAAGGGGGAAGGCAATAGCATCAGTGTATGATATGTGTTTTTCTCTAAGAAGAGATAACAGAAGAGAATAGAAGTAATCAGCTAGAGACTTGTGATTATTCATAAATATTGTGAAGAGCAAGAAAGGCAATTTTTTTCCTTACAATGAATCAAACAGGGCATGGCTTTCTTGCAGAAGCTGACCAAATTTGACAATACTGACTCAGAAGTTATCAGTGTTAGAGCCAACTTTCAATTAGTGAAGTAGTTCAAAACTGTCCTAACTCAACCCAGGATATGCCTTAATTTTGTGGCTTATCATAGTTTAAATTTAAAAGGTTTTCGACCTATAGTATATAAATTTAAAAACAATTCCTTCTAATGTGGTATAAAATTATATCCACCAAGACTACAGAAGCAACAACTTTCTAAATACTATGCAAAAGAGGAGGAGATATGGAAGAGATTGTGTTACATAAACCAAAATGTAAATACAGTTCTGTAGGACTGCTCAATCTCTGTTATACTATTCAATGTGTCTAACTTGGCCACAGGTGCTGATTCCATTCAGCTTCCAAGATAACTGCACTTGGGCAGAAACTAACCATTGTCCCTGGACCTCCAGGCTGAAACGTGGGCCTAGATGTCTCTTCTTGTTTTCTTTGGTCAGGAGATACCACTGTTGAGAGACCCTTGCACAATAAGAGAAAATTCCTAACCTTTAAACTATGGGTGAATGACATCCCCTGAGCTTCTCTAAGCTACGATATCCCTGTCTCTTTCTAACGAATGTGATGGAAAAATAAGAAACAATAAATAACCTGGTCTCTACCTCATGGACTATCTTTTAAAAAATGTGAAGAATGTTCTTTGAAAGCATTCTGTTCTTCATTTAATCCTCCTCTCAGTGACTTGGATATCACAAACACGACAGCTGGGTGACCTCATTCAGTGTTGCATTCTCCTGCGAGTATTTCATACCTGCGTCACTCCATTTTCCAGCAGAGATGGGTTTTATGAATGTTCCAATTACCCACATTTAAGAGAGTGGTTCTACACAATTATTTTTGGGGTGGTGGAAGGGGAAAGGACAGCAAAGCAGAGCCAACCACTCCCTGATCCAGGCCTGGGAGTCTACCTTCCTCTTATACAAAACTCACTGCAACATCAGATGGGTGAAGACATCACTGCTTTTTGGGGCCATGGTCTTAGCCAAATCAGTGAAGATATCTTAGTTATTGGAATTATCCTAAAAAATTGCTCATATATAAGAAGTAACAATCAGTGAAGGGGCTCAATCTTTGTGAGTGGTAGCCATCAATAGTCAAATTTCTTTGGGGCAACAAACATAACTTATGATAATCTATTTTACTGCTATAAAGCAAGGGAGCTGTTATTCTGTGCAGTAGAGGAGTCTCAGTTGTTAAACATAGGAAGGGCACGAAGTTTACTTTTCAGATGACAGCCAATACCACTTTCTTTGTGATAGAAACTTACTCTCAGATAGAGTTGTCAATTTAGTAGATGCTGAATTGGTGCCATGATCAAGATGAATGCTTGTTTCTTAATAAAACCTTGTGTTGGGTAAGCAGAGCAGTGGCCTTTACCTCAGGCACTTCATTAATTGAACAACCAACTGATAATGAACCGTTACATCACTATTGTTTAAATAATGATGTTATACTGAGGGAATGTAAAGCAGCATTTTTTGGAGGTAGGAATATATTTGGGCCCAGAATTATCTTAGTAGTTATTCGCTATGTGAAAAGGTCTTTTTATTTGAAAACCAATATTTTAGAGATATTTCTATTTTCAGATTTTACACTTGTCATTGGAGGTTTTCCAGTAGACTTAACAGTTATATAATCAGATTTTGCCTTCTCCTTTCCAACAATCCAAACAATTTGGGTGATAGGCAGGCCTGGCTTGATTGAATTTCCTTCCCTAAGTCACACTTTCACATCTTGTTTAGAATTCTTCCTCTACCACTCTAGTGTGAAACCAGTCTAATCTGTGTTAAATTCAGTTAAATAGGGTAAATAGCACAAGAATTGCAACATTGAAAAAATGGCTTCAACAAGAGGCCGATATGACTTTTATTGAAAGGAAGTCCATCAATCTGGAGAATTGCTGGTTCAGTTCCTCAGGGAATTGTCTTAGGACGAGTATTTGATCTCTTCATTAATGGCTTCGATACAAATACTGGGAGTGTGCTAATGAAATTTTTCAGATGACAAAAACTTTGGCAGAGTTGCCCATACTGAGAAGAACTGGAATTTCATACAGGAAGAATTAGATGACCTTGACGACTGTAGTAATAGAAGCAAGATGAAATTTAATAGTACAAAGTGTAAGGTCATGCACTCAGGGACTAATAACGAGAATTTCTGCTATAAGCTGGGAGCTCATCAGTTGGAAATGGTACAGGAGGAGAAAGACTCACATTTAATCAGTCAATCACATGATGATTATCGTTACCAGGGTGAAGCTGCCATGAAAAAGGGAAGTGTAATCCTAGAATGTGCTGGGATGTTTTCTAGTACTGGTAGAGAGCAGCAACTTCCCCAAGGTCTAGGAAAGACAGCCTCTGGAACAGGACATACAATTCTGTTGCAAGACAGTTCATTCAACCCAGAAGTACTACAGAGAAAGAGATGTTGAGAACCTCAGGCGCCTGAAAAGCGCCTTATTTTGCTGATGAGTCCCATCATACTCCATTGAAGGTTTTCAGTGAAACTTTTTTAAAAAGTACTTTAAACATTAGTTTAGTGGGAGTTGTTCATGCTAACAACCATGTTCAGCTAGTGTCCTGCAGCATATAACTGTTTTCCGCCAATGGAAAAGCACGTCAATAAGCACATAAATAACAGTTAAGGTTAAGTTATTTTTATAAATATTGTGAAGAAAACATCAGTTATGATAAAATATGAACTTTTTGGTAAAACCCTGCACCCTCAAGTAAATGCTTTCAATTAAAATTCCTTAGAAGTACTGAAGGAATCAAGTACAATATAATACAAAAAGTTCTCTATATTCCTTTTCGTAGCTGTGTAAGGACAGCTATTGATGAACCTATTCAAAGAACAACAATTTCAAAGTACACAGCAACCACAAAATAATATTTTACACCAAGACTGTAATGAGAATATCCTACAACAACTCCCTGTCTTTCTAACTGTGCATGAACGAATGAAGCAGCAATTTCTTTGAAAGTCCTTTGCCCAATGGATTCAGACTCACATTAAGAGGCCGGAAAACAGTGACATATTTGTGTTATGGCTTTAGGCATGTTCAAACAATCTAATTTATTTAAATCAGATGTACTTCTTCAATTCTGTCTTTAAAAAACAACAGCCTGACAGTTTAATTTCTTGGATGCACAAAATATTTCATTGCCACAGAAAAGATCAGGGTTTGGAAATTGTCACACAGAATTCTTCCTTCTGGAATGGTTATGCCAAACTAGTGGAATTCAGGATTTTTCAATAAAATTATTAGTGTTTATGACTATACAAATAAGAAGGCTTGAAAAAGCAGGTAAGCCAACAAAAGGGAAAATAAATGTAAAAGATGAAAACTGAAAGGCCTTGCTTTGGGGGTAAGGAGTCCAGTTGAACATCCTTTGTTTGTAGATGGTAGATGAGAAGATCTGAAACACCATGTATGTAAAGAAACATTTTCAGATCTGAGACACAATATGTTTAAAGACAGTTTTCAAACACACTTTTTTTTTTAAAATCTTCAAACGTTGGACTACAGATATAACTCCAGTGTATAAAGATACCTTTGTGCTAGATTTATGAAAAAATATGAAGTATGGAAAACATGCAGAAATGGTATAATGATTTCAAAGAACCCATGGCAAATGTGCAGTGGTCCACTTAACACCATTTTGCTTCTTGAAGTACAAACACAGCATGGACTTTCTAGTGTTATTTTTAAGCAGTTGCTGTGTTTTTCTGATTAAGGATCACACACTTAGTCCTGAATTAATTAGGATATTTCTTTTTTTCCATGATGGATGTTAAACTTTTTCTTTTATTTTTAGGGAAATATGCTTGTAAGGTAATAGAATAATTTCATTCTCTATCACCTCTGTTGTCCTGTATTTTCTGGTACTACTGCACTGTATATTTTTAGAATGAGAGAAAGGAAATTATATATAGCAAGCAATTAAGACTTAGAATATTCAAGCTGTCATGGTAGGTTATGGAAGAAATGGTATCTTACCAGTATATGATGTCATTTCTCTGTAGTCTCACTGCCTATAACCTACTGCAAAAAGTAAATAAAATCCTGGAGCAATTATTTCTCTCCTTTAGTTTGCCACTTTGCTGTTACAGAATGCAGAGGCAGGATTATAGTAGCTGGTATATAAATACTAGCATTCATTCCTACATTTTACTTTTAACTTTTAGCAAGGGACAAATTATTGTTGTCTCTACATGAGGTAGGTTGCTGAGAGCTTGTAGGGCTATGACAACCATCTCAGGCACTGCACATTTAAGAGCAGCAATGTGACTTCTGGAAGAAGCAGGCAGTATTGTCTTTTGCAACGATTTGGCTGCCAAGACATAAAAACAGCTTGAAAAACAACAAAATTAATATGATGGAGTTGTTATGCATTTCAGAACATAAACTTGTAGACAACATGATGGATTACAGCTGCTACTGAATGCATGGGACAAAATAAAAGTGCCAGCATCCATGTGGCAACAAGAACAGTGGGTACAGTGTTTCCAGAAGATAGTAGGGCTCCTGTTCTTAACCACAGCAGGAAGAAAGCAATATCATTCCGGGTAGTGGTTTGTATAGACCAAACTGGGTTAGTAAGCACAGCGAAGATAGACCCGCATAAGGCAAAATAAACTGAGGATGAAAAATGGGTTCTCAAAACAAGGTAGGCACCTAAATAGAAAGACTTCATAGAATAGTTAGACTGTCAAGGGTTAAGGCAACTTGATAGATCAGTGTCTCTCATGTCGGGGCTGGGCAGGATAGTCATACACAGCAGAACGAGTGGAAATGGCACTGAAAGAAGTGCATATGGGAAAATAGATTGTTACCTTTGAAATGGACAAACAAAAAACCAAGCAATGACAAAAAACCCACCTGAACTTTCTCAGTCAAACAACCTCCCAGCCCCACACCAAGAGTGAAACCAGTCAAACTGCCAGAAACTACAAAAAATTGCAGAAACTACAAGAAAGAGGGAGAGGAACTTCTCACAAGGACATGTACTGATAGGACAAGGCGTAATGGCTTTAAACTGAAAGAGAGCTGGTTTAGACTAGATATAGAGAAGAAATTCCTTACTGGGAGGGTGGTAAGATACTGGAACAGATTGCCCAGAGCAGCTGTGTACACCCCATCCCTGGAAGTGTTCAAGGTGAGGTTGAATGGGTCTTGGACCAACCAGAATTAGTGAAATGAGTTCCTGCCTATGGCAGGGGCTGGAAATAGATGATCTTTAAGGTCCCTTCCAACCCATTCTATGATTCTATGGTGAAATCAGCCAGATGGGAGCCCTGCATGTCACCACTGACAAAAGCAACAACAGAAGTAGGCTTAAAAATTGCTGAGTTTGTTTATACCAAACCAAATGAAGTTCACAGCAGTGTTGGGAGAAGAGGAAGAGACTGTCCACCAATATTTGCAAAGAAGAGGAAGAGCTTGTCCAAAAAAAAATTGGACAGCATACACAGATAAACTGCTGGTGAAAAGAGGAGTAGAAAAAAAATCAGGAAAGAAAAAATGAAGGAAGCTTCTGAAGTGTAAAGTGGGACGTTCAGAGATTTTTTTCAGTGGTGTGAGTTGACAAAGAGAGCAAAAATGAAAGAGAGCACTCAGAACACAGACTGGGGTGCAAAACAATAAAAAAATTATTTCAAGAAATTCTAACATTCACAGAGTGGGGGAGGGGAACGTGAAAATACATACACAAACTCATGCACGTATGTAAGTATATATTTATATCAGTGCCACCTAATTCTATGGACAGAGATGCCTATGTTCTACGTTGATAGACATTCAGTATGTCCACATCCTGGCTGTTAACAGACATAATAACATCATCTTTAAAAGCAGTAGAAGTATTAGTGATTGTGACCAGAAGCTCTAATCTCACTCTGACTTTTCTAAGATAAAGATGAAAGTCATGCAGTTTAGAATTTTAATTTAGTTGTAGTAGTTGCTTTGAGAAGTTTGTAATATTTGTTGAGATTTGATATCTCCCTGTAAAATCAATGGACATGTTGCCAATAGTGTAAAAAGATATCAAAATTAATAAATCTTTTACAAACTGTGTTGCAAAAGTAAAGTCACCAATGGAAAAAACAATTATTCCTGTTACTTTTCAGTGGTCTACAGTGATTGTTCTAAGCTACTATGTTTATTTGTTGACATTGTATAATAAACTCTGTTCTACAGTTTTTTATCATAGTCTAAGAACATGCAACACTCAAGACCAGATCATACTACATAAGCTTTACAAATGTCTTCTAAAAGTGAAAATGTTTTTATATGAATCCACTGGATTTAGTTTATGAGAAGATAGCTGTGATGCACTGGTTAGAATAGAATTCTAAATTTAAAAAGCTTATTTTTTTCTTTCATTCTGTGTTATATAACTTTAACTAAGACATGTAAATACGCTTTTTTTAAGTAATGTGGGATGCAATTCAGAATGTCTACTGGCAAATTTTCAGCAAGAAAAAAAAGAGGCATCTGAAATGTATCTTAAATATATCTTTAAAAAATGCTTTAGTGTCCCAGAATTGTTTTTGTTTCTAAATAGGAATTATCATGCTTACTTTGTCTTTATAACTGTAGCTCTTGAATGCTATAAATACAGAGAACAATATGCAAGTTCTCAAAATTATTTCTTTTCACCAATCTCCTCTTTAAAAGATAGAGTTTACTTGTTTTTATTTGTTCAAGAACAAGTCCTAGACAATAATTTGTTTTATATTGTATAAATGCTTGTTAGAAGCTACAATTTAGAAAATATTGTCTCTATATTAAGAGAATTCAGCGAAGTGTTACAAAGACTAACTTATTGGCAGCATAGGTTCACATTTAATCAAAGAATACACTTGTCATCTGCAAAATAAGAAATTTCAGTATAGTATTTAAAAACATGTCTCAGTAGTTGAAATTACAGATCTTTTAAACCTATTAACATTTTACTAAGTTTTACCTTATAAAAGTAAAATTTAGGGTACATTTAAAGTATCCAGTATATATTTTTTAAGATATATTAACAAGCATTACTGATGTTGCTGTGATAACTTGTCAGATTTTCCTTAATGGTCATATAAAGCTTTCATTAATGGACAGCATGAATTAGACCTTCCCGTGGGCAACTTGAACTCAAGTAGAGAATTTTATTAAGGGTTTTTTAATTGAATGAACAATTTTAATTTTTTAAGGAAGAGTAGTTGTTTTTCTTCACGTTCTTTACCCCATTTAGCTTCTCTAATCCTGAGGTGTTACTTAAGGGCATAATTAGTAAACATTTGGGGCTAATGCCCAAATATTAGAGATTCAAAGCCATTATTATACCTTCCTTTTTAACTAAGCTTTAATTTTGCTTTCAAGACCATGAAGACTGTAAGAGACATTTCAATCTTGAAATTTTTCAGAAATACTATTATTAAAAAGCAATCATATATTTTTGCTTTAAAAATTCAAGGCATTATAGTACAAAACTCAAATTTGTCCTCTATGGTACATGGATAAGCTTTCATTTGACTTTGTTGTTATGATGGTAGTGAGTTTCTTTGAAAAGTGTCTCAAGCTGATGAGTAAATGCTCTGCTTCTGCTTTCTACACTAATACCTTATGTAAGTGTCCTTTCAGATCACTGCAAACCCCAATCTATAGCACAGGATCTGGGATTCAGTTGGAAGAAAAACATGTCAGGAGAAATTGTATCTAAAAAATCTATCCCAAACTATCTCCTTCATATTTCCAGATAATTTCAAGCATAGCAGTGTCAAGTCCATTCATCTATGCATTTGCATCTCAAAGCAGAGAAACCACACAATGAAGATATCACTGAAATTAATAATAGCAATAGCAGAAAATATTTTTGGTATGTTTTGTAGTCAAAGTAATATGAAAACATCTTCTCAGCACCGTCAATAAACCAACATGTACGTGCTGTTTACAGTAATGATGAAACAAATGTGAAGTTGAAATAGCCAAGGTTATATTTCCCAGGAGTTATGGAGACAGTGGAAGTTCATACCAGCTGATCCCATATTCAGCTCCTTAAACTATGAAAGACTCCAAAACTATTGCCAAATGTGGTAAGAAGTGATAGCTTTTCCTGAGTCAAAAATAAACAAACTAGTTTAGTTCAGCAAGGTCTGTATTTTTGATCTGTTAGATTAGGAAAAAAAAAATATGGCCACTAAGAAAAAGCTGCTGTTTTATGAAAGAGGTTTTATGGCCAGGGCACATCTCTGCTCTGATTTAATGTAGGTTGCATCTAATTGTGCAGAAGTTTCTGCTGAAGTTTCTGTTGAATACCATAGCTTTCACTTCCTGCAATTAAACACAGAATATTGTTCTTATGCACTACTGACAGAGAGCTGGGACACTGCTGTTCTTTCTACTCTTCCACTTGCATCAAGTCCAGAGAAAATTGTAACAATGCAAGTCAAACAGTCCCTCTTTATCTAGGATGCAGACTCTTCAGTACTCTAAGGAAACTGCTCAGTATGCAGAGGTTTGAGTCACATGATTAATTTTAATGGGAGTTACGTGGATAAATCTGTGCTGAAATTCGTGGGAAGTTAATGTCAAAAGAATTTACTCTTCCCAGCTTTGCTCTCTGAACTTATGTCTGGCTACCTGCACCTCTGTAAAGATCCTGGAGGAAGGAGAGGATGGAGCAGAATAAAGTGATTAAACCGAAAGCATTAAGAGTTTACGTGGTCTATGGTATGTGTTCCAAGGTAGGAAATAAGTAATGAAATGGGAGCAAATCTAGTTTTGATCTGATAGTCTCCTAAAATCTCCTTTGAAAGCATAATCATATTTATCATAGTGTTGTGCAGATTATACATAATTTTTTTTTAGTTCTGTAAGAATATATATTCATGTTGGTCTGACATTTCAGTGAAGTATATCAAATTAATTATTATTATTATTATTACGATAAACAACAAAAAAGACTCAGAGGATATGCTCAGAGTTCAGCTTAAATTGTACTTAAAATATAGTTGCTGGATTTCTGAGAATTTCAAACTGAAATGAATTGAATCTGAATTCATTTGATATGCCTAAAAAAGGGAGGGAAGTAAAAAAAAAAAGACAAATGCTGAAGAACATAATTAGGACATGTGAAAAAGTTAGGATATATGAAAAGAAATAGTTAAGTGCTTAGCTTTGGATTCAGTTCCTACCACTATTACATCTACAGAAATCAGTGGAACTAAACATGGTTCTGAATAAAAGTATCATATAGTACCAATAAAGGGTCAAAATAATTTTTCAATCTTGCTCAGGTCTCAGCCTATTGACTCAAACAGTGAACACTGAATGTGCTTTGAGAGTAGCTCAGCACTGCCAAATATGCCATCCAAGTGCAGTTTTTTGGCAGGATTGTATGCAGCTTGTGTTTATTAGATAGGCAGCTATTTGAGTTGATTAGCTACAAACATTTCATGAAAAAGAAATAATTGCTCATTCACTATAAATACATGTAGTTTTCTTCACCACTTGCTGACTCAGCTTCATTTGTGGTCTGAGGGATGAAGTCATATGGGTTTTTCATATTCTTCTTTTAATTTACAGCATTGGGAGGAATAAGAGCAACAATTTGTTATAGCCTGCCCTTTCTCTGTTGCCCTGCTCCTGAGGACAGAGGCCAGAAAATCCCTCTGCTGCCTAGTCACCAGCAGACTTTCTTTTGGAGAGTTAGGAAAGGAAGACACAGCAATGATATCCAATAAACTAAATACACACAGCTGGCAAACAACTTAGTGACGGGTGCCAAATCGTGTGAGTAAACCTGCACCCAGATCAGGACTTAGCAGAGACTGGGGAGTGGGCTGGCTTCTTGACTCTCTCCCTGCAAGCAACCCATGAAAACTGAGCTCATCGGTGCCTTTTCCTGCTTTTCCTGATTTTTTAGTTCAGCAGAACTGAATGTGAACTTGTGGAGAGCTCTTTGAGTGCTGGGCATCTCCAAGAAGCAAAAATTACAACTGACATAACTTTTTACTGGTGCAGTTAAAAGATCATGGTCCTGAATTTCATACTAACATTGGGACCATAACTGTTTTACCGGTTTCTTTTTCAGCTTACTTATATTCCCAGATAGTGTTCTGATCTGGAATATAGTTAGAACATGGTCATGGCCTGGAAGTAATGAGAAGGAAATAGAAAATGACTTGGCCCCCAGCACATAGCTAATGAGTCCATCCCTCCAAAAATGTTTCTCTTTACAGGGGGAAATTTGGTTTTATTATTACTCCTTTTGCTTCTTCAGGATGCATTGGAAAGGCTCCTATTTCAACTCTGGCTGGCCTCCATGCTTCTTAAAAGTAATAATTACAGACCTTTTTCTCCTCTGAAAACCACCTGAGTGTGAATAGCTGGAAACACAAATTGTTTTCTTGAGATCCTATCTGATTTTTGACACAAAAGCTTAGAGTAACACTATTTCATATGAAAGGTTATTGAAGTGACAGAGACCTGGAGAGACAAGAACTATGAACCTGGAGAAAATACCAGTTACATAGATTTAGAGGGATGGTCACTGTCACAGTACCAACCACAGTGAAAGAATTAATGCAATTCACATTTGAAGAAAGAACATACTCAGAAATGCAATTACACATGTAATAGATTGCATCAGACATATAGGAGAAAACCAAACTTATCAAAATCTAGAGCCATTTAATGCCCTGTGAAAAAGGTGGTTTGGTATAAAGTTTGTCCTTATTGTGTGCCGAAAATCCACAGCTACTTAGAAATCTATCTTCATTTCTGTATTTTCAGAGAATTCCTTTCAGATAAATATTTAATAGAACAGACTTTGCTAAAATTAACAGATTAAAATGTGCAGAATTTGTTGAAGAGGATTTCACAGAATAAGATCAAATAATAGCAAATGTCAATGTGTATCATCCATGCACATACTTAATTCAGGATCTCTTGAAGGAAAGGAATATGTAGCGAACAAAACAAGGTACCCTTTATATTTAACAATGCATTCGCTCTCAGAGGAATGCTTGGAATATAATAGAAGCAATCCTTTACATAACTAAGATTTTGCAACTAGCAGGGGCTCTGAAAATGTGTATATATACATTTTGTAGTAAAGTTTTGGAAGATGGTGCATAACTTGTAGAAAACATACAGAAGCAACCCAAATAGAAAAAGAATTAAAAGATACAAGCAGCTGAGTGCCAGAAAAACAATACAGATTACAAAAATTAAAAAGAGGAGGAGATTACAGGAGACAATGGGATTTAATCTTTGTTGATGCACCACAGAATAATCTGACCTGAACAAACATGGTCGGATTTTTAACAGACCATTTTTTATAAGTTACTTCAAACAGCTCTTCTAAAGTGAGGACATCTTAACAGAAAGTTTATCTGTCAGTTACTCCTTTCACTTTCACTGCCTAGTGGAAACTGCTGCATCCCTCCTGTCCAGTGACACACAGCAACAACTGGTGAATGTTTATGCACAGGCAGCCAAATACCATAACTGGGATTGTTAAAATGGAAAAACTTAGCTTATATGGCAGTTGATATGGTATCCAGCTACTGCACAAGCAAGTCATTAGCACTGTGTTTTAACAAAATGAGATTGTAATTAGGCGCCTTTGATCCTAAAGCAGAATGAGTTGCACATTTCTGGCTGCTTTTCCCAAAACATGACATCAGAGTAATCAGCCATAGACTGTCATTCTTTGCTCACCCTACATTTTTGCTCCATTAGTAACTCACAACTAGTCCCTGAGCAAGACGAGATTCTCAGTCATCAGGGAGCAATAAATATCTCTGCCAGGCTTGATAAGATTTTTCAGACACATATAATACTTTTTGTTTTGTTCCTGTTTTTCAATTTCACAAGCTGTCTCTGTGTCGAAGTCAGGTCTGGATCATTGTTGAATTGTGGCTGCTTTGCCTCAGTAGGAATTAACAGTGTTCCTTTGTACTAGCTGTCTTGAATGGAACAGGACCATCAGAATAGCTTTCTTTTGCTCCACAATGTGGGCAGACTGTCCAGAGTATCCCATCAACACCAATTCCCACCTGTTGCAGGGACCCTATGGGTCACTAACTGCAGACTAATAGGGGAACCCTCTTTCCTACACTGGGCTGTGGCCACTGCAGCCTGGATGAAAGATTGGCAAATCCTACAGTCCTGAACTTTAGTTTAGCTACCTGTACTCTTTCTCTTGGGATGTGAGCATAGTCTTGTTGGCCCACTGACTTCAGCAAGAACTCTGCGCCTAGAATAATTATAGAATTGGGTCCATAATCTGGAACTAGACACCTCAAAATGGAGATTAATGACTACAGTCACCAGCTATTCCCCAAAATATGTGGTATTACCAGAGGACGTCACAAATGATGTGTGAAATGAGACACCTTTGCAGATTGGCAGTGCACAAAGAGGATAAAGAGAATGACATGTAATTATTACTGTGCTATTAGCTGTGATATTCAACTTACACAAAGACAGAAAAGTCCAATAAATCCAAAGGCTTTAGATTTGCTTAAAAAAGAATAAACTGCTCGGAAATTTCTTTCTAATAAATTTCAACAGAACTTTGTTCCAGAAGGGAGAAGGGTCCAAAGGAAGAAAGGGAGACATTTTAAATCAGTTGACTCATTTTAAAGTTCACTTCCTCCTTTTTCTTTACTTGGCAAACTGCAAACACCTTTCAGGCACATTAACCTTAAATACTGGAGGGTGAGAAGGAGGGAAACTATGAAAATACTGAAGTTTCGGGAGGAGTTTGTTGTACCTCTATCTGTCGACATAATAGATGCAGTACTGTTGCTTTTACAGACAGAAATGAAAACAAGGTATGTCTGCCAAAAGGTGAACTAAGAATTAGTTAAGAATGTTTCTTCAATTTTGTTAAATTGGGTTTTGCGGCAAATTAAAAAGCATACATTGTCCAATCTGAGAGATAAACTGTTAACAAAACATCTTAAATACAACTGAAGAAAGTGCATACACCAGTGTCTGGCATCAGTTCCGTGAGCTTCTCAGAGGTGGTTTCAATAAATTCAGGAAGCCCCTGCACATTTTGAGATAGATATGTCAGGCCTCCAGTTCTGAAAGATGAACGGTATTATTTATATATGAAATGTTTTGAAAGGAAGTTACATGTGCAGAGAAAATTGAAGAATATTAATCCTGAGTGTTTTGTCTGTTATGTGGTGAATAAATTTTTTTCACCTGTCCATGGGATGCATTACTTCTCTTTGTTTAATTGATAAATGCATAATAAAATTTTGTAAATGCTGCATGATAATTTTATTAAGAAAATAAAAGATGTGCTACATAGCGTCAATGTACACAATTTCAATCAAGATCTGGCCAGCAGATCATCAAAAGACACCTTAAAAAGATAATTAATATTGAATTGTTTCTAATTGTATCCAGCAGGCATCTGTACTAGGCCCAGTGCTATTCAGTATTCCCAGCAGTGATCCAGAGGTGCAAATACAAATTACCATGCTAAGGATCTGAGGATGACAGAAAGATTACTCGGTGAGTACATAATTATGAAACCAAGGAAGAGGAGATCTCTTTATCAGCTAGACCCATTGCAAGAAATTAGCATTTTAGGAGAGATAAATGCGTAGTTAAACATAATACAAATAGATTTCACCCCCCAAAAATGGGGTACAGTGACATGGAATGCCTCAACTCTACAAGGATTTATGGGCCATATTGGACCAGCAACTCAACATAAGCTCCCACCATGAAGCTGCATGAACACAGAATGTAATCCTCAAATCCTGACACAGCTGTTGGAATAAATCCCACAGATCTGTTGTGCATATTTTGATGAGAATGGTGGGAAAAAAAATGGAGACTTCACAAAATTGTATTTAAAATTAATTTGAGAGCAGAAAAAAATTATTGGCTGTGAAAGCATAAACTCAGTGTCTCTGACTATCAAAAAGGAGGGTTGAGTATGACTTGATTTAAGTTTATAGATTATGGGAGAAAACCCTCACATGCAGATTCTTTGTCCTGAAGGGGAATGTAATAACATACCCAACCACTCCCACCATCACCCCAAATAAATAAATAAATAAATAGATAAATAAGTAAATAAATAAATAAATAAGCTGAACACTGAAAAATCAGAAATAAATTAGGTTTTTACTAATGAAAATGAAGGTGAAATATATTGCCCAAAAATGATTACTCATGTCTAATGGCATATTAAATTACCTTTTCCTTAGTTAAATAATAATTTTATTGGACTTGATACCAAATAAATGAAATGGATACAATTTAAAGGTCCATGCCAACAAACTAGCTGAGGTTGGATTTCAGAAATACAAAACAGAATAGAAGAAGTAAGAAATAAAATAGAGATAAATTAGAATGTTCTATTCAAAATTACATTGTCTGAAGATCTGTGGCCTGACTTGAGACTTTTGTTATCATTCTAAGTGAGGATCTCTGACTCTAAACCATATGCTCTACTGTGGTATGTATTGCATAACTATGGAAAATGTCTTAATGTAGGTATTTTTCATTCACATAAAATTGTCTGTAAGAATTTATATCGCAGCTGGTATGATGTTATACAGAAACAATATCATGTGTTGTTCTGCAAGTTGTGCATATGTTTAGTTTCTGAGGCCAAAAATCAGGATGTGGTTTGAAGAAAAGTGGGAGGAGTCAACTAGTAAAAGTGTTATACCATATGACAACCTCAAAAAAAAAAAAAAGAGCATATCAGTTGGGAAAATATATAGCAGAAGCAGAGACTGCCTTTACTGCAATAACCAGTGATCTGCTGTGCACATGTGCACATTCTCGTACCACTGGAGTTTTAAAAGTATAGCATTGCAACCTGTTATTTGCATAGTCTGAACATCTGTAACAATACAGCAAAATCACTTTTTTGTGGTGTAGTCTGATATTTTGGGCCAGCATTAACAATTCTGAATTTCAGTATATTAGATATATACCAAATTATTAAGGCCTTTTATTTGTTAAATTTGATATCAGTAATTTATTATTATTATTATTATTATTACCACTACTACTACTACTATTATTGTTGTTATTATTTGGCTTTCATGTCTAAGACAGGAGACAGAGTGGTCATGTCACACTGTAGAAAAGTACACTTATCGGCTTGCTGTTGATCTAAGGAGGCTACTGAGTAATTTTCTGCTAGAGGGTAGTGGTCTGCAAGTCAACTTAGTGAGTTTTAAAGATATCAGAATGATAGAACTCATGATTTGGAAAGTGTCCAACCTGATTTGATTTAATGATTTAACATACCTCGTCCTCAGGTGAGTCATGCATCTCCTCAAGTCTGAAAATGTTTTACTGCCAGACCAGATATGACTGACTGGAAACATGTTTTGACCCCTGAATTAACATACTAGGTCTCCTTGTGTATTTCACTTGGGTTAGAGTCACTTCACAGTGAAGTGAACAGCTTCAATCTCAGTAGCACATATATTAATTTCAAAAAAATTGAAAATATCTTCAAAAGAAGTTTATACACATCTACTCTTGAAATAGTAGGAAATCACAGCATTAGTAGCTCCATGACTGTTTTCTCTATTCATTTCTTATTTTATTTTCATTCATGTTGAAATTTTCAGGTTCTATATAGACACATTACTCACCTAAATTTCTCTATTATGTTCAATCAAGTTTTCAGTAATTATTTTTTAATTCTGTGTTTTGACTGTATGATTAATGAAAGTAAATAATCACCAGATGTCATGAAATTCTGCTTCTTGAACTTATGCAAGTATTGCAGTTAAAGTAACTTGAAATAAAAACATACACAAGTTAGTCATTTTCACAATTAAAACATAAGCCCCAAAGATGCTCCTATTTATTTAAATCACTCTGGGTTTAATTAAAGACAGATGACAAATTGTTATCAAAGGTTAATCTCTATTTGATTCTTTAATTTACCAACAGTTATAACATATCCATTTTTATCACACAGTAATTATGGTTTCTTCTTTTATAATAGAGCCTGATACATTCGATGGCATCTCATGAGCGTGTCAGTGATATATGACAAGCGTTTCATACACCTGTGCTTCAGCTGTGAGCTGGCACCTACCACTGGCAAAACCACAGGTAACAGACACTATTGTCCCTTCACTGATAACCTGAAGAGAAAAAGGTTGCATTCCTACTTTTGATATTATGTTAAAACATCTTAATTCTGTATCTGGCTTGTTAATTGTCTTTCTTGCCATAAGTGCTGAAAGTTTCAGACAGGAATCAAATTATGGGGTTTTTTATGTCTCTAGCCTTATAAACTTGGGCCCTTTTTCCAGGCCAGAACACATTTCAAGACAGTTTGCAAGAGCACAGAGCTACACTCAGGGTCAAGGTATGGGATATGCCAGAGGACAAATCTTCTTCACAGTCCCATTGCATAGCTCTGTGGTGACAACCAGCCACACCTGAGCAGAGCTAAAGGCTGGCAACATGGGGCAGGGATCAGGAAACACACCACCCTAAGCACACTCCTTGCCCCTTGTCAGAATAAACATGATTAGTACTGCCAGAATAAACTGTGGAGAGGCTGTTTGCTTGTTGTATTTTATATTTGTATAGGTTTTCTACAGGTTCCACTAATTTCCTGTTAATTTCCTTTCCTGTATCATAAAATATACACAGCCATATAGCAACAGTTCTTTTCTGTCACCAAAATTCTCTACAGGAGATTCACAGCGCAAATCTTTTTTTTTCTTTTTTTATTCTGTTCAGTCAAGAAATAATAATGCAACCAGCCTGCTTATCTTATGGGAAAGCCATGGCATTTAAGATGTTAGCCAGACAAAATGTTGCTGAAAGTTTAGTAGCTGAAATACAAGACATGGGCTATATTAATTTCAACTTTCTGTGAGGATGACAGAATTCTGATAATGACGGGATCTCCTAAAGGAGGCCTTTTTATTCACAGCAACCCTCATTTCTCTCAGTCTCCAGAGACCTGCATGTTCCAGGGATGATACAAAAAACCAGTCCGTTAAACAGTTAAAAAAAAAACAACCCAAAAAAAAAGCAAAACAAAAAACACCCCACTTAAACTTTGCCTACACTGCCTTAGAGAACCATCTCTCAGGATGTGTAGTCCAAACTTTTATTTTAAAATCATGAGATCCAACAGGCAATTTTAAATACACTATGAAACACTTCTCTCTTTCACTGTGAAACTTGTAGAGATTGCACTACACTAGAAAAAAGTGGGCATTATCATCCTCTATTTGCAGATAGGGCAACTAAGATTAAATGCCCAACACACTTATGAAGTAGTGGCAAAGAACAGGCCCCGGATGATTCTTTCAAGCTACCCTAAGTAATCTTTCAAACAAATATTTTTTTCCCTGCCTGAAGATTTTCTTCACTGTGAAATGACTTTTTTTGTTTCCAATTATTTTTTAAGAAAATTAGATAATTTCTCTAGGTTTTTGTTTTATATTTTCTTTATTATTTCAGAGATCCTCTCATAGTTTCAAAAAATAATAACTTTCCAGGCTGTATTGATTCATTTCTGTTGAATAACTTTGATGTCTTAGTGCTTTCTTTGTGAATGGAAAAAAAAAAAAGTCATTATTTGTGCTTCCTCTTAACATCTACATTCCCACACTTGGTACAGAAACTCTTACTGATGTGTCTGGATATTGTACTAGTTGTCACTAAATTCAAGGCGTCGATTCAGGAAAACATGTCTAAACCAGGAAAGGGAAAAAAAAGACAGTGCAACATTAAAACACATAGTTAAACATTTACCTAAATTTGTATCCAAAAAGATATATAAATACGGAGTTGGAAGGGTGATAAAACAGTAAAATTCATTGCATGAATCAATAATTTTCCTTAAAAAATAGTCTGAGGTCCAAATGAATTAAAAGATAATCTCCTTCAGTTTAAAACAATCTTAGGAAGGGTCAAAGACGTGTCCTTCAAGCTCTGACAGACACTTTAAGTAATCATTCATTGTAAGCAATGACAGAAACATCCCATCTTCCATGTTCCTCTGGTAGGAAAAAAATCATATAATACAATGAAATAGAATTTAAACAAATTTAAAACAATAAGACTTTTCTGCCCCAGACTATGTCCCATTCCTTTTAGAGCTTTTGGAAGCCTTAATGGTTTATAGCAGTGGGCAACAAAGAGTGACCTCTGAACAGCTGGTTCCAGGATTTAGACATGTAAATAAGTTCTTCTCTTCGAACTTGAAAATGAAGGGTACAGTTTGCTCTGCCACCACTCATGGGGCTTTTTCTGATGACACAGATGTAGAAGCTTTGAGTAAAATGGAAATGTTAGTTGCCAGAAGCATAACCGTGAGCAAATCCTGGTAAGCGAGGTCTCTCATCCCGTTGCAGGTCACCATCTCCTTTCTGTTCCTTGCCTTGTGGCAGGGGCTGTTTCAGTGCTAACGTGATGTGCTGTGCTGGATCTTGAGCTGGTAATGTGACTTGCAAGGCTTGTTGATTACAGGCAAGAGAAGCTTTAAAGTACACAGCCTGTTAAATTCCAGTAAATATGCTACTGCATGTTTTAGAAGGAGTTCCTTACCACATGGTTCACAATTAGTGTGTCCAATTCAACACTAAAAAGATACCTAGGAAAAGAAAATGTGTGTGTAAGTACAAAAAAAGTATCAGAGTAGAGCACTTAGACTGAATAATTAATACCATTTTATGTTTTGCAAACATATATTTTAATCATCAAAGATGACTAAGGCTACAAATTCATGTTTATTGACAAGGATATATTTCTTAAGTCACCATTTAAAATGGATTTTTATGGCTGGTCTTAATAACCAAGAGGAAAAACTGTTGCATTACATGAACATACGGAAGACATGAGTTAAATGGCCAAAAAGATTCTCTAACTCACAAAGCAAAAAGGCAATAGAACAGTTTTTGGGGCAAAACAAAGAAAAAATTGTCCTGTTCTCCCAGTATCTATCATTTTTAAATATGAGTAAAATCACCAGTTAGTCTAAAAAAACAAAATTAACAAATTTTCCAGGCTTGCAACACACTATGAGTTTGGATTATGAGTTTACATAACTAATGATCATCATAGGTCTGTTTCATAATGCTGACTTCAGCAAAAGTACTACAAGGAAACATGTTTTATTACCAAAATATAACATTTTCTCACCTCATTTTTACCAGTGAGGACACTTCCTTCTGCTTCACATGGCTCTACTTCCTCTCACATTTCTTTATGTTCTTACATAATTATCAGACTACTAAAAATATTTTAATCCAAATAATCCAGTTTCCTTTTAAGAACTTTTCCGTTAGTGTGCTTAATAGTTTATGCAGAAATATAGTCCAAAACATTTTCCTCTCCTGAGGCATATAATAGTTACACACAAAAGATAGCTTCCTATTCTACCAGGGTTGCACCATGAAGTTTACGTAACATTTGAAAAGAAAAAGTCGTGTCATGATTCTGCAGTATCTTGTATTTCTGCATCGGCATGAGTTAGTACTTCATATAAGTATAGCCTGACTATGCTTTCTGACCATAACAGTGCCAGCTACCAAAGGAAGCAGTTTTAGTCTGTTCTAGCTGAATGTCACACCCCGGATGGAGGTTACTGCTCCTTCAAAGCTGTGAGTAAAACTGCTTGTGGAGCCACTTCCTTACTCAACTCAGCCAGGGCATACCCAACTAATTTAAATAGCTAACTCAGCAGAGAGGGTAGAGATTGCTTTGGGAATTTAAATTCTGGTACCAAGAAAAGTGATCAGAAGCTTAGGGCAAGATGAAAATTGTAGTTATAGCTACCAAAGATAGAGTTAGAACAAAACATATTATCAAGAATCAAGTTAAACCTAGTTATATTTTACTATCATAGGACTGTTTCACCAACAGATGATTTTGTATTTGAAAAGTGACTAGAATCACTAAGGTAATTCCCAGCTACTAGTAGGAACCTTTCAGGGTGACTTACAGTACGAAGTGACTTAAGATCTAAATATGCCTCAGCATGATTTCCACTGGGATGATTTGAAAAGAATACCCAAAAGAAACCCACTGAAAAGTCCATTCTTTAAACATTCCCCAAAGAATTTCTGTCAGCAAAACATGGAAAATGTAAAGCAACAATAACTAAACTTCTGTAAAACAAAAAAGGAACTCCTTTTCTATGGTTTTCTTACCTGAGCTGGATAGACAGCAATTCATAATTGAAAGATTTATGCAGAATTGAATATGTAAAACTCTTAAGAACACTGTTACAATACCTTACAGGCCTCAACTCTCTCCTTCTTTTGTTTTCATCAGTCATTGGAAAAATACTCCATGTTATTCAGTTTGTTCCCGAATGTACCGACCAGGAAGAAGTAAGTTTACAGTGAATCAACCTTTTCCTTTCTGGCTTTTTTTTTTTTGTTTGGTTTGGATTTGGGGGGTTTTTTTTGTGTTGACGGGATTTGTTGTTGTTGTTGTTGTTGTTGTTGTTTTTTGTTGGTTGGTTGGTTGGTTGATTGGTTTGGCTTGGCTTGGTTTTTGGGGGGGAGTTTTTGTGATTCATTGGGGTTTTGGTTTGGTTCAGGGGTTTTTTTTTGTTTTCTCCTAAGTTGTGCTGCATATTGCTGCCTATTTGGACCAGGCACTTTTATTTAGTACTCTCTATACCTTATTCACATCTGTCAACAAAAAATGCACATTGCAGTCACACACCAAGGCACAAGTCACAAAACTCACAGAAAAAGTAAAAGAAATGATATTTATATGTCATTTTGATAGTCAAGGGAGAAGAAGTGTCCCAGTCCCTCTTTCTAAAAATAATGCTTCATACAGGTGTCATCGCTGTATTTCACTGGAGTTATCAAAAGAAAAAAGTTGTCATTTATGGAAGTTGCTTCCTGCTATTGAAATAAAATGATGTGCTTTAAATCACAGTTCAGTTCTTCCATACCTTTCTTCCAAGAAAATCACTCTTACATGTAGGGAAATGGGAAAAAACAGTTTTATTAACCCACCGTCAACCTCTCTCTTCTACACAAATAACACACATAAACTCTTCTCTGGTCATCTATTCCTATCAAAAATGGATTTAAAGTATTTGCTAGGTCTTTAAAAAAACAGGCAAAAAAAAAGAGTAAAAAAGAATAAAACCAGTTACTCCTGCCACCCATAGCAATGATGAGTTGATAAATAACCTCACCATATTGTCTTGTCAGGCATACCTAATAGAGATGAAGAAGTCGTTAATTAGGGCACTAATTCCACACTGCAGTGTAGTTGCAATGCAACCTCCCATTCACTGACAGGTGCAATCCATGGGTGCAAATTTCTTGGCATCAGCAATCTACTCTTTTGCATTTACATTCCTAAGCAACATCATTGCATAGATTGACTTATGTACAGTTCTACACTTTCACCTCTTAGGTACAGAAAAAAAAGATTGATTCCAATTTCAGTGCCACAGTTTTAAACAGATGCAGCTCCAATGAATTAGGTGCACTTACTCCTAATTTACAGCCAAGGAAGAAAAATAATTTTCTTGATTACCCTACTGTTTAGAAAGCTCTAACTCTTTTGGATAGAATAAAGTTACACTGGTCTAAAACTCTCATGACAGTCAGGGGCATAGTTACATGTATTTCTCCACAAGAAGATGGCAGCTGTCCTCAAAGTGTAATGCGAGTTAACTAGGAAAAGGTGATTGACTGATGCTGAGGTTAATTGCTTGTTGGCATGCTAGAAAGCCTATGCTAACAAGTGCTTCTTATAACTAACACGTGCCAATTATTTCCTTATATTCCAGTACACATATTATGCTAGGAACTATCCAAACATCTAGAAAGATCCAGACATCCCTGCCCAGATCTGATAAGTTAATGATTTAAGAAAACTATGCAAGTTTCTGATGAAAATGGGTCAGGGCATGTTCCTTATCACAAATGTACAGCTCTTCATATAATGCTATGACACAGAAAAATTTTGTAAAAACTATCAATGCACTGAACATATATGCATAATGAAAGTATAAATAGTTGTCTGTTCATAAACTTTGTTTTCTGTGTTGCTGATCAAAAGCTTACACTAACAGATAGTGCTTATTATGTCATTACTAGAAGCCTGAGAAATCTTTAAAATATTTTAATCCTGTTTCCACATCTTTGTGGAAAAAAACTTTTTATATGTAATCAGTGTCCAACTGCACACACAAGCCTGACAAAACTTCCCATTTAATAGGTAGATTATTATGTAAAATATTGCCAAATATTTGTATAATGCATTCACCTGGCTCGAAAAAATGCTGACAGAACTAGAATGCATAGCATCATCCATTGTTAAATTGATATTAAATTCATAATTTTGTTGCAAAAGCATCAGTAAATACCAATTTTAATTGCATTAATAAAATATGAATTATGAAAGTAGGATTGTAGTGACTAATACAGATTTTCCCTATGATAATAGTGATTTAAAATAAGATTAAAAAGTAACATCTCCTCAAGAAAGAGGAAGTTAATGTACCAGAAATTATAGTGCAAAGCCAACCTGCCCCCCACCTCCTCCTAGACAAGTCATCTACCTTGTATCAGTCAGAATAAAACAAGGAAATTTGATCTGAGTAGAAAACTTACCAGTCTTTCAGGGTTTCTTTGCAAGAAATCTTACAGTGCTTGTTAAAACTGCTTGCTTTGTTATTCCCTGTCTAATTTCAAACTAAACGTATGTAATGGCATCACAATGTAGTCGCAAACTTGAAAGCCTTTGGAAATGCATTAATTGTGAATGTTGGGGATTTTAACACCTTTTTCTAACTGTTAAGATGCAGAAAGTGTCAAATATGTTGGTAAGCTGTTGAAAAAGGTAAAAAGCGCCTAAGCTGTGGTTTGATCTCTCCTAGTCCTGCAGTGCAGCGAACATTTCAGCACAATGCTATCCCAAGAATTCAAAATAATGCAACAAAACTCTAACCATATGGCTTGTTAGGTAGGCACAGGAGCTCAGCACAGGGTTGGGTGAGGTGCCCACAAAAATGAAAATATTTAAGAAAATCTAAGAACATTAAAATTGTATTTGCAAATATTGCATCAGTATTCCTAGACTGTTATAGAATAGATATGTACATTTCTGTAGCCATCAAACACTTAATAAAAGATAACTCCTCTAGGCAATTTGCAAACTATAGTTTCATCTAGATATATGTCAGTGTAAATCAGGAACCTTCAGTTCTCAGTTTTTCTAAACAAGTATGCCATAATCTTTCCTAGCCCTGTTTCCGTCAGACCCTCATAAATCTACCACATTGCTCTGTCTCCTCAGAATGCAGTCAAATTCACAAATATTTTAAAGGTATAGTGAAATACACATATAGCAAGTCCATCATCCTAGAAGGAGTTAGTAATTTCCTTCACCTGCAGTATATATTTCATTTTAACACATCTTTAATAGACACCAACTAATCATGTTTAAAGGCTACCTCTTTATTATTGCCCTTTATCCATAAACTGCTCTTTTCACTGACCTTAATATATAAGGTGAAGATAGGCAATCGTTTGATATAAATGCTTACATATATGATTTTGATTTCAGTATATGTAAGGTAGAACTAGTTGAGCTGGACACAATTTTCTTAATTTACAAGTTCTACATTGTAGAATATATGTATTTTTGTTCTAAGTCACCTAATACCCCCAGAAATACTGATGACCCTAAAATTCAATGCCTTCCTTTTTTTTTTCATATCCTGTATTTTGTAAAAGAATAAAAACATAATGACATTTGTAATTTCAGATCTTTTAAGAACAAAGTACTATGTGAAATTTATAATATAAAAATTCCCTTTTCCTGGAATTACAGTTTTGTATTTATTGAATGCATTCACAGGCTCCCTTAGGATGTGAAATGTATGGAAATATATGTGCATTACTAAGGAAAGAACTAAATTTATTCTTTCCCCACATCATGCTCTTCTTTGCAGTAGAGGTTTTTAATTCAACACAGAGCTAGAATGAGATGGAGCCAATTTCCTGGTCTATATGTGTGACAAATGCTAAAAGTGGCACAAGATTAACAAATTAGTTGATGTATATATCTTTAAAGATTTTTGACTATGTCCTAAATCAAAATGCATGCTTATTTGAAATGAAGATTTCTTTAGAGTTAAGTATTAGAGAGTAACCTTATGAATTCTTGTAATTTTAGGATGGAATGATGCCAGTTCTGACAACTAAAGAATAGCAACCTGAAAAAAATGTCTAAGAAGCTTTTTATGACACATCACTCTAATAATAACAACTTTTATTGCAATAAATTGCATATTTAGTGATAAAATCTGATCTTTTAATAAGAAATTTGCTTTGAAAAAATTAATTATTTCAGTACACAGGTATTTCTCTTAAGTATGAATATTGATGCTTTATTAACTATCATAATATGAAATTCTCTCATGTCTGATAGAAGCTTTTTTTTTAAAAAGAGTAGAAAGAGATCTACAGTATAGACAAGTGTGTCATTATAGAAAGGTTTCTTTATGATGGTTTGAAATAAAAAGTATGGAACTTGACCTTTTTAGCTGACATAGTAATCACCTACTTGATGTAATCCAGATATCTAACACCAAACAATAAAAACATCTGTGACAACAAACCATGTAAAGCTTGGGGAATTATTTAATTTTTTTTTAAGAAAAGATAGCAATATTTAATAATCAGATAAGCCTGGATTGGTTCTTCTTACACAAAAACTTTTGTGTTTTGCAAATGCTAGTTTTAAAGGGCTGTAACTTAGAAGTGAAAGTTTTTTAACCTCGAATACATATGTTTTGGAGTTACCTCATTCATTCTGCTTTTAGGACCTTGTCATAGTCCACCTGTTTTGCTTTTGCTTAAATTACATCAAAATAATAGCTTTCTTTAGAGGAAAAAAATTCATACATTTCTACTGACTGTATCCAAACATGATAATACACTTAAAATTGAAGAGGAGCCATATTCAGGTTGCATGTCTCAGTCACCCAATCTCCCTTTCACGTATCTGTTCATGTTGACAGACTATGTCATAATACATCAACAGAGAGATCAGCATAGAAGAACAAAAATTCATCGCCTGACAGCAAGAGGAAAACTGATTTCTACTATTAAATTAGCAAAAATATACCAATACTTCACTACCAATACAAACACCATGGCTAAAAACATTCACCATATTATAAATCTGAATGAGCATTGGGAATTTTTTGTTTCAATAATCCTTAAACACAAAAAAATGGGAGGGGGAAGAGGGTGGGCTTAAGGATGTCAGCATCTTTACAAGAAAAGAATTGATTTCTGGTAAATTATGCCATTACATTTTGGTCTTGTTACTCTTTTAAATACTAGTTCTAAATATTCATTTAATTAGAGAGCACTGAGCACTGTTTTTGCAGGACTCTTTTCTGACAGAGGCTCTTCTTTACGAGGTCAAGGAGACGTGTGGAAAATGCTCTGTAACAACAGAGTGCATCAGCTTCTTTATATCTGAGAATTTCAACTCATGTAAAAGGTATTCTAGCTCTCTCATTCTAGATATAATTTTAATATACTATATTGAGCAGTGGTGTATCGCTAGGAATTTAACAATACCTGGAATAAATAATGTCTTTTTGCAGCCTGGGGCAACATCTGCCACTTATGCATTAATTCTGCCCCTGTTTGAACACTCTACAACATATGCACTTCTCTTTTGTCTGTTATCCTAGAGTTGTGTTATTCCCAAATATTGACATCATCTACTTTTATCAGCACTAACTGCTCTGAAGCTTCCTGGTCTCATGCTCAGCTCTATTTCTTTCTATTGATTATCTTCCTCACTCCAGCAGGTAGCTAGCCAGCGAGGCTGTCCTGAGAAATAGCTTCCAATGACTTTATACGCACAATTTACACGGAATTGTTTAAAGAAGATATTAGCCTCAATACAAATCAGTGAACCTCATTTAGTCAATACTGCACAATTCAGCTGTTGGCACCCTGTCACATGTTAGTCTTTAAAGTCAACTACCATACCCAATCTGCACATTAGCCATAGTATTTAGTTTCATATTAAAATGAGGCTAGTTTTTCACTTTTCTTTTTGAAATCTATTCAATATATTTTCTACATCACCTCATTGAACCATATGATAGTAATATAATTTTAAGTATAAAAACCTGAGATTAAATGCTTGATTTTTGACAGTGTTCTTAAATATAATAAATTCAAAGGGAAATACTGTTAAGTTAAAATGGAGTGTTTTTCATTAAGTCCAATCAAATGGTAGACAACAAAGGATCTTTTATTTGAGAATATGAAGTGAAAATGAAAACCAGAAAACCTTTACTAAGAAAAGGTCTAGCTAAATTATGTTGGAAGGAGGTCTCCAGATTGAACCTGGGTGTTTCTTTTGCTAAGAATGAATTAAACTAAGATGCACTATGGGAGAACAGCTTACAAAAAAGGAAAACCAAGCGCTTTACAAAAATGAAAACAGGGCCTAAATACAGCTACAAAGAAAGATCAAATATTTAAAAAAAAAAAAATTAAATCGCTACTGTAGCATCTAAAGTATTCAGAGAAATTTGGGGGATTTTTTTACCCTTTTTGCATTCCACAGCAGGGTTCCAAAATCCTGGTTGGACATTTATACAAAAATAATCTTTTCCTTTTAGCCTACCAGACTATGATCTAAACTATGATTCAGACTACAGATAAAAGAGAGAAGAAAAATTAAGTATATGTGCTTATCCCTAAATCTGTTACTTGAGAAATAAGATAGCTCTTCTCTTGTTTTCAATCTGTATTAGATACACTTGTTTTAGTGTATCATGATGTTTATATTAAAGTTTCTATGTGCATCTTTCAGCAGCAGGATAAAAATAGGTATTGTTTCTAATTGTTGGAAGAAAAATACTTGGTTTTGGCATATTTGGCAAAGAAATATTTACATCTTTCCTATAAAGTGTTGCTCTTATAAAGTATAAACTCAAAGACAACCTGCAACAATTTGTGGCTATTGTATTTTGCAAGAGGCAGAAAATAAAAAGAGGTCCAGGAGTATAAAGACAAAAAAAAAAAAAAAGACTAATAAAAACACAACAAAACAGAAATCCCCACTTCATAATATGTGGCCAATTTTTTAGAAAACACAGAGGAAAAATGCAGAATCCTTTTTAAGTCCTGATGACCAGTCATCTGGACATACTGATACACAGAGGTACTGATACGGATACCTTTTGAGAGAAGGTAAAAATTATCTGCCTAGTGAGCAACTGGGAATATTGATATCGGAGGATATCTTTATTCCAAATGCCAGTAATTTGAATATACAAATAAAAATGTTTTGCATGACGACTGCTCCCTGCTCTTTTCTCTTCAAAGCTCAGTGAGTGGTAGGTGAGTTTCTGAACCCCAGGTAGGAGACAGATGCTGAGAGATGACCAGTCTGGCCTTCCTGATACATCTTTGTATGCACACACACTCTCTCTCACACACTCACATTTATTGCAACCTGATGCTCACAGAAAAGCTTTTTCCTCCTTCTAGGTTTCTACAAGGAACATTTCAGAAACCAAAGAGAAAAAAAATTAAAAGCAGCAAGGACAGAAATAGCTACATATTCAGGCAGCAAAAAGGCAGGTGTGGTATGAGAATTCCTAGTGTTCTTGTCTGCAGTGCTCTGCTTTGCTGTTAGAGGATTTGAGGGGTACTTTTCATGGGTCTATATATGTTTATGATAAGTGCACTTGGAAAGAGAAACCTTCCAGATACTGTTTGGCCTATTTACTTGGGTAGATCTGCTTATCTAAGATAAAAGTTATGCTGTACTTCAGCTGCTGTTTTCCATGCATTTGCCTACCAATTAAGTATTTTTTCCCACCAATTACATTAGTAATCACTAAAGTAGATGCAAATTCTTTTACTTATTATATGAATTGCATCTTGGTAAATCTTAAAAAATATTTATATGCATTCAGTACTTAAACAAGTTATAATAGTTTTACTGCAACATTTCCCCAATAGTATTTTAGTACTTAATTCAGTCATGTCTTACAAGGATTGATAGATAGAATTTTAGTTGGAAAAACAGTTAATTTGAAGATCATTTCTAAAAATCTGCCCCTATTAAATTTAACTCTGCGCTACATACTAGTATGTAGTAAATATTCTGGATAAGCAAGTGTAGTGACAGGAAATAAGCACAAAATGAAAAATACATTCTGGGGAAGATGCAGCATATGGACTAAAACAACATATGCACTCTGAAAGTTTACAGAGTCAGGTTGATGTAGCTATTTTCTTATGGTAATAAAAATATTTTAATGATTGTTACCTGTGCCTCCTTTTGTTGTGACAGCAAAAAAACCACAAAATTTCTTACCATTCCTTATATTCTTTTATGCTCATTTTTAGATCTGCATGGATTTACTATGGGCTTAAGTTAAGCTACAGTGATCACCTTTTCCATACTGTCTTAAAATGGTAACTGGGTAAAAAACAAACCTAGGAAGTAGATTAGTATGATTTAACATTTAGGAGAAAGAACAACTTTTCTACCTGAAACTAGCAAGCATTTGTAGCTCAAACAAATGTATTATTTTCTTTTTAATGCAGATAGTTACACTTGCAGATCTCATAATTTCTTTAAAATATGTTCATACTACACAGGAAAGTGCACAGGAATAATTTACAGTCAACTTTGTTTAGCCATTTATGTCTAGAATACACTATTTAAAATATCTAATGGGGAAAAATATTAATTGTCTTTCCCCCAAAAGCATAATTATTAAAATATTATTATATTATCAGTAGAAATTGCTAGTTCCTTTGTTTGATTAGCTTTTGATTAATGCTCAGAAATTTAAATTCAGACATACTTAGCCTCTGATTTTTAGACAGATGTCAGTCAGCATTAGTGTATCAATTTTTCATCAGAAAAATAGAGATGCATGTTAAAACCACTTTAACAAACATGGAGTCTCTACATGGGACCATATTATCAATGCTAATTATATCCTTAAGATAAGCATTAACTGGGGGAAAGAGGGGAAGCAAACTGTTTACAGAGCATGTGAATCTCAACTGGACATAAAGCTGCCTACTTTGCTTCCTGCTTTCCTTCTTCAGTCTCACAGTGTTCATTTAGTACATGGAAATATTACAAAACTATTAAAGATACCTTAAATAAAGACATTCTCCTGACATGATTAGCTTGGTATACATGTTTCAGCATAACTATCCAGGAAGCAGTGATTGTGTGCCAGTGTTAAAAACATGTATGTAGCATGTTCTTTGTGTGTGCTTGCATGCTTGCGTATGCAAACATTTCATCATCACTGAGTGTGTGACTCTGTGTGTGTGTGTTTATAGCCTAATTCTAAAAGGAAGGGTGAGGTCTGAGGGCATGAAGAGCATTTCCTTTTGGAAGAGTCCTACTTGACCGAAGTCCTGCCCTCCAGTTTGAGAGGGAAGGATGGGAAGGGGTGCTGCCAGAAAGGTCCAATACTGCAGCCCACTGAAGTCACTTGTAGTTACCAAATATGTTTTAAAGGCAAGTTCTAATACAGAGCTTAGAGTCCTATGAGCTGTATTAAAGGAGTCACAGCTACACAATTCAGGCTTACTATTCAGACTACCTTTTGGGGGTTAAAGTTAAGTGGCAAACCAGATGCACCATTTCACTGCAATTCTAAAGATAATTCTAAAATGACGCTCAGCTGGTGCAATATGTTATTTTGTGTTCATAAGATGAAGTGGAATTTAAATTTTGAAAACCGGTAAAGAATTTGAAGAGTTTTGAGGGAGGCCTATTTAGCTTCCACCTAATTTAAAAATTAGTCTTGGCTGTCTTCTCACTCCGTCAGTCCTTGAATCAAAATTCCAAATCAGAATCTATTATTTTCTTACTCATGTTAAGCAGCATTAAGTAGAGGGAAAGGATTTTATTTACATTAAGGGACCAGTTCTACAGTTTTCACACAGGAAAAGCACCCTTTAGAGGCAATAGCAATTTATGCAATTTATATTTCTAAAAAAACCAAAAAACAACCAAACAAAAAACCTCCAAACAAACCAGCTTTCATTTTTCAGCATTACTTAATACCTTTACTTATATTAGATTTCACTGCATTCTGGAAACACACAAGAACAGAGCACAACTTGCAGTATCAGTATTCCTTCTCTCCCTTTCTCTCCCTCTCTCTCTTGCCTACACCATTTTGATTTTAAATTTGCTGGAGCCCATTCAATTTATAAATAACCTTAAACCATTGAACTGTTCACTAGTTTATTTGAACAGGAGACAATGTTATTGAAACAAATCTAGTTAACAAGGTAATTAGCTTTTGCAATATTCCTCAGAAGGCTGGAAACCAACAGTTCATCACAGCACTGTACAAATAGCAGTATGCAGTGTTAAGCCTCTGCTTAAGAGTGTTTCTATCAAAACTCATTGGTTGCATTACCAACAAAGGTATTGTTTCCAAAAAGTATCCAAGGCCCACCAAAACTGATTTATTCACTTGAAGTGGATGAAAATATTTTCCAGTAGTAACCCACTGTAAAATTGTAGGCTGGTGTTGAAAAGATGGGGCTAGAACCACAAAAATCCTTTTTCTTGCTTCCACAAAAGGCTTTGGGCCTAATTATTTTTAAGTATAATCCAGCCAACATCTTCTCATGCTTAGCTGCACTGAGTGACACTATTTGTGATGCCCAGTCTGCTGAAACTGAGCAGGTTGCTGTCAGTTTAAAAATGACTATAATAAAAGTGACCATGAAGATGGATCTTGTGATTTTGCGTTTCTAATCAGTCATCTGTGAAGAACACTTTTGCTTTGATTCAGCAGACTGGTGACAGCCATGATTGATAGTGCATGAGGATGAAAAAAGGTTATTAACTGTCTTCCTATTAAACTCAATGTATTACCCCTCTAGGTGCATCTCATACTTTAACTTAAAGTACTTACTCAGGTAAGGTCAAAAATGAACTCTATAAACACAGTATCCATCCTGTTGTAGATGAACCGGGAGCTCTAATGCCAAATTTTGAATGTTCAGCATTAAAGCATATCTGAATCCTGACACCTTAATTACTGTGCCAAAATCAAACACTGAGCAGATCTTCGTATGCTTCTAAATATATAATGATACACAAGTATTTTTGTGTGAAAAACGGACAGATCAGTTGCTTCCGTATGTTGGTGCATACAAACACAAGACACGTATGTCTTACTTTTATAATACTCTCCAAATAAAAGTTTGAATAATGTTATGTTAACAAGAAAAAATGTAGAAGAGAGATATGAAGTGTCTGGGGGGCTCACATATAAATCTTACACAGAAAACAGCATTTTACCTGCTGGTAGTTAACTCCATTATTAACTTGATCAAGTGTGATTTAATAATTTATGAAGGCTTCCTATTAATAGAAAACACAAATGTTTTAGCGCAAATATAGAAGCATCTATTTGTTGCCTTATAACATGTTTTAGTTTTAGTTTTTATTTCCTTTTTACGGATGACAATACTCACAACTATCTACTGAAAAAAAAAAAAAAACCAAAGGAAAATGGCACATATATTCATTTTCAAAATAATTATTTGGTGGAAATACTGATTCCTAGGGTACTTCTAATTTCTGAGGATGGGTCTGTGAAGAGATAATTTTAAAGGAGCTTAAGGAGAAAAAGAATGAAATACCTTTCCTGTCTTCATTTTTATTCCTTCCGACACTAGAAATTAATTGAAAGGGGAAAGTTATCCACATTGTGTACGCAGGTTAGCGTCTTTAGATTCATAAACTTATTTTTGGAATTAGGTGTTTCACAAACACTTCTTCATAATCAGTATCATTTAAGATTTTTAAATTTACTTTATGAATAAATTTCAGATGCTCTTTGAATTTGTTTATGCATATTTTATATTACAAACATTTTCTGGTAAAAATAAGTAGACCAATAGATCAAAAATCCTATGACTCTAACTACAGTGTGCACGTTTTATCTGAAGGAATGCACTGACACACTTGTTTAAAATAAGCTTTTTCCACATGGTATATAAGATCTCCCCACAAAATACATCTCTTCTGTATTTGTTTTCCAGAATATTAAAACATAATTTTAAATTTAGTTTTATAATAGTCCTTCATTTCCTCTTTAAAATTACATCAAGAATATTTTTTGTGCCCATTAACATCATCTCAGAAGGAAGCAAGAATTTTATACCAAGCTAGATCATTTTGGGGCAAGAAGGAAAAAGTATCTCTCCATCTTGACTATTCTATAACGTACTGTCATGCACAAAGTCTGCAGCCTAAATAAATATTTTAATCTTTTCAGGTGGCATTGAATTTCAGTTGTCCCTGCTATTTTTAAACAATTTTTTAAAAAACATTCACAATTGGTTAAAAAGTATCCAGAAAAAATATAATCTACCTAATATGATAAAAATTATTAAACAAACCCGCTGTAACATCTTTATTTCTGGAAAGTGTGTTCCTTTCAGGTGCGGACTTGGGAATAGGCACCAATTTTGTCTTCAGTAACATTTCTGCTTTATAATAAATTGCAATCCTGTTGTAGCCCCGTGTGGATTTACAACTGGCAGGCTTTCTCTCTGACAATTCGGGGTCACTGTGGATATAGGTGAGCAATAATTTCAGAGGTGATGGAGATATTGACAGAATTTAAGAGTCCAAGTACCCAGGCAAATATTTGTAAAACATACACTCCTACATTGGGTTTTAATTAATAAGACTTCTGGATTATATTGTTTGCCTTGTTTGTGCATTGTATTTTCTCTGAAACTATAAAAAATATTAATTTCCATTCATTCCTCTGTCAGTACTATGAAACATTTAATGTAAAAGCTGTCATTCCTCCCTCAAGAACATTTAAGCAAAGAAGAAAGTTGCAATTATTAGAGGCTTAGCTAAAAAAACATATATCATGCTTTTAGAAAATCAGAATTATATGACAACATTTGTTTTGGGTAGCCTTATGGGGGCCTGGAACAGGTAAAGCCATTTTATCAGACTTCACACCGAACAGAAGCCCTGACAGCAGTGAGAGTTTCTAACAACAGGACAGACCTACGTTTACTCACTTGAGAAGGGACTGGCAGGATCAAGCCCCTTCTGTTCACGTCATGTGTGTAACCTAAAGACAAGAAGTAAGTCTAAACATAACTGGCCATGTGTAAAACAGCAAAAGCGTTTCAGTCAGTATGGAAGAAATTAATGAATTAGATTTATTCCTCCGGCTTCTTGAAAAGAATTGTCACAAGAACCAAACAGAAGATCCCAATTAATGAAACAAAGGAAAGTTTAGGGCCATTTAACCTGGAACAATCGTTTCCTCTGCTTAAGGTTTACTTAAAACCCAGAGCAGGCCTGAAATGTCAACTCTAGTGGTACCCTTTGAAATCCTGCTTTATTCCAGCACTCACTACACACACGAAAGCAAATCCTTAAACTGCAGGCTAAGTGCATGTGGCCCAACCAGGACCATACAAAGGCGACACACGTAGCATGTGTCAGAGCCAGCAGCACATGAGTGACTTCGCCAGGGGGGATCCCTCATCTAGATCCCACTCCAGACAATCAGGACACAGCAAGGGAAAAGGGAAGGGGAAAAAAAAAAAAAAAGAAAGAAAGAAAGGGAAGGGGGGAAGGAGGAAAAAAGAAAATAGTAAGAGCCAGACTCCATCCAAACCCCACCTCCTGCCCCAGACAAACGAGGGCAGGTAGCCTGGCTGGGAAAGCCGGGCACCTCCCGCGGAGGGGCTGCTGCGCGGCCAGCGGGGCGCAGGGGGCGCGGAGCGGGGCGCTCGCACCTGCCTGCCGGGCCGAGGGGCCGCGCCCCCGCCCCCGCCCCGCCCGCCCGGGCCGCCCCCGCCGGAGGCGTCGCTGCTCCCGCGGCGGGCGCGGGGCCCCGGCGGAGCGCAGCGCCCGGGGCCGGTCCCGCGCGGCTCGGGGGCGCTGCGCGGCTCGGGGGCGCTGCCCGGCGGCGGCGGGAGCGGCCGCTCCGCATCCCCGCGGCCGCCGCGGAGGCTCCGCGGGGCTCCACGCACCGGCCCCGCAGACACGGCGCGGTGGGAAGAGTGGGGCGGGTAATGAATTCCAGCAGAGAGCTGGAGAGGAGGCATTTTTCAGAGATCTGCCATATTTAACACTGACCACACTAAAGATGTTATTAGCGACGGGGGGGGGGGGGGGGGGGGAGGAGGGAGGGAGGGCAACGAGGGATGCGATAAGGGAAAATAGATAATGACACATAATCCAAACCAGAAGTTTGAAACCAAGTTAGTTCGCTATAAAGAGCTCAACTTTTTTTTCCCTCTCTCTCTGTCTCTCTCTTTTTTTTTTTTTTCTTTTTTAATAGGCTGGGACTGAAAGACGAAGATAAACTTGTTAAGGAAAGAAATATTCCTCTAAGCAACCGGGTAAACAAAATAGCTGGAGTGAAACAGTGAAGGAGATGGGGGTAGGGAAATGCAAAGGACGTACTACTATTTAGAAACCCCAAAGGAAATTGTAAAGTAGGAAATGAAAAGGAGGAGGAGAAACATTTCTGTTGTAAATTAGAGGGAATGAAGAATAGCGGGAGAAAAGGGGGAAATAGCTGCAGAAGGTCTGAAGTAAAGCACCAGTGAAGATTAGCCAATGTCTAAAATATTTCAACTGTGGAAAGAGCGTGATGTGCTCATCCCTTCAGCATGGGTGTGTGAAAGGGAAATGAGTAGGGATAATTACTAATATAGCACATGTCCGGAGGAACCAATCCAAAATAAGAGATAAATTTGGCTGGTGAAGACAGATAGGAAAAAGGCTCTAAGAAAACTTAGGAATACTGATACCCGAGAGGAGAAGAAGGGAATTAAAGAAAGAGAAGGATTTCAAAAGTACAGGGAAACTTAGCGAAGCAGCTGGACGGGGAGGAAACAGCTACGGCAGAGATGGGGCGAGAGAATGAATGTGAGAAAGAAAGTGAATGGGAGAGATTGAGGGGAGCAAATATACCTGGGAGAGGGAACGGTTGAAGCGGATGGGAAGAAGGAAAGCAGGAGCGGAAAACTAGGAGAGAGGGAAGGAGGGACAGAGGGAGGGATGTGGGGAGAGAGGGAAGGAGACGGAGGGAGGAGACAAGGGCTGAAGTCTCCCAGCCTGGGGAAGGTGCAGCACTGAGTGAGAGAGAGCTCACTCCGAGGGTTAGGTTAGATTTCCAGAGCTCTTAGAGCTCATCGACCAGCCCGCTGGAGTCACTATTCAACCCGAGTCCCAAACACACGCCTCACTAACTACTTTACAGCCACTTTCATTGATTTTCTTTATCAAATAAACATAATACCCGTTACAGCAACACTTCCTCTTCGCGCAGCCAGAATGCCACAAGCTGATTGCTGCATTTCTCCGGCTTGCAGTTCCCCACCCTCCACCCCTAAATAAATTGTGTTCTTTCACTTAAGTGGTCAAATACATTATTGCTTGCACAATGGTACACTGCGAGCTAGGAAAATTGTTTAAATTATAAGGTAAAAGGTCCCCATTCCCATTGCCCTGGCGTGGAGACAAAATTTTTCCCCCATAAATCCAGGGGTAGCTTATATATTTACATACTTATTTACTGCTAATAAGTGGTAACTTAATTTAAGGGGTGATGTCAAAGCGAACAATTCTGCCTTAAAAACTGCAGGAAAAAATCTCGCAATTTTACCACATCACCTAAACTGTCACTTAATCTAAGCATTTCGGCCTCAAATTTCAATTTTATTTAAAAAATCCCCTAAAAGTAGCCCCCTTCAAAAGCTGTTTTTGAACCAGGCTCTTCCATATATGTCAAAGGGCTGTTGAATTATTCATTATTATAATTACTATCATCATTGTCATTATCCCTTTCCATGTGGAAATAATTTTATTATCGTAATTTGATATCTGAAGAATTTCCTGTTAGTCGTTTGATAATCATTTTTTTTTCTACTGAAAAGAAAAGTTTTGTTTATAAATGAGAGAAAAATATTTTAAATGCTTTTATGTTTTCTATAGATTTCCGTTTATCTAATCGATTGGAATGCCAATAAATCGATTAAAGGTTTAGTGTTTTACAAACAACCATTTTGTGCTTTTTGATTTTACGTTCTGAATGATTTTAATAAAGCTAATGCCTTCTCTGAGCGTTTGTTCACCCCAAACCTAATATTCCATCATTTTTTACTATTTACAATTGCAATTTAAAGTGTTTCTAATGAGAAAAATAAACACAAATAAAAGAAGGAAATAATCTGATTAAATTACTTTGTGCCTGTGGTCAACATATTTAGGCAAAGCCCTTAAAAATCTTGGTGAATTATATGCGATCATACAGTGATTGCGGAATATTAAATTAAACTTAGATAAATCCGCATTGAAGGAGGCAGCACCCAATCCTGAATTTATTTCCCATTTTCTATAACAGCATCACTGCGCTCCTCTCTTTGCAATGACAATGTGCCAAATCTAGGCATTTTGAAAACATTTTCCATATGCTTTAACTGGAGACTGATAGACAAAGAAGAAAAGGAGATGGTCTTTTTTCTCTTGAGGTATATTTCCTTTAACTTTTCCTCCAACCTTTTCTGATCTTCATCATTTTTTAAACAGAAGTTTGAAAATCATTAGGACCTTTTATTTTCCCTTTCTTTTTTTTTTTTTTTTCCTTATCGCGTAATCAATTCCTGAATTGTGGAGTTTCAGTTATGCTTTAATGCAGGACTATAGAACCGTCATTTCTATACCTTGGCGGACAACATTTTGGGGAGAAATCATTGATTCCTTTAGTTTTCGCTTGCTGCTTTTTATAATTAAAGATGGTTTTAATTATACTCTTTTTTTTGTAAGTCAGATCAGATGTGCTGCTTGCTTGCTGGAAGGTTTCTTTTCTTTTAACGGTGCTTTTAATTTATGTGTAGTTTTTACGGATAACACAGAGGTGGTGGCTTTTATTTTGCTGTAAAATCCACACGTTTTCTTTGAAAACTTGGCTCCTTGGGCGAAAATAACTTTTTCTGGTTGCTTTATAATCGCTGTTTGTCGCAGAGGTAGTTTAGCATATTGTCTACACAACAAAGATTCCTGTTTTATTGGCAGTGTGGATTGCTGGATTTAGGTATAAATATTTCATAACTTCCCTCTTTCTGCAGTAAGATCGGTAGTTTTATTGGCTTTTTCTCCTTTTTGTCTGTCTCTCTACCAGAACCGTTTTATTTCTGAAGTCCCTTTTTGTCCTTTTCCAGGATAGAATGTAAAATTTTTCCCTTGGATATATCACTGCTGGAAATATGCTCTTGGGCTTTCTGGAGGGGATGGGGGGGAGCGGTGGTAAGCGGTCGTTTTCCTTTATTTGCATAAGAGCTGGTGAAGTGCCTGTGAAGTTGGTGAATTGCTATTGTTTGGGGCTAGTCCTGACTGTTTTTGTTTATAAACACTGGGGTGGTTGCCGGGAGGGGAGGGAGGTCAGAGCACTGTCAAAGCGCTGACCTCTGAAAGCCCAGAGGGCGCCTGGCTCCTTCACCCTCTCCTTTCTCTCTCTCCCTCTCCCTTTTTCTTTCCCTTCCCATCCAAGGCCAGGAGCTCAGGTTCAGGGCATTTAATCCCCGCGATCTGCCCAAGAAAGGAGCTGAAAAAGGGCTGTTAAGGCTCCGGAGGAAACGCCGGCAGCAGACTTAGACCTGGAAGGCTTTTATTTATAGTAATGTCCGGGTGCGCGTTTTTGTACGGCTCCAGCCAAAATAACAACAAGAACAAAAAGCCAGTCGGGATCGGCACTATTTGGCTCAAAATCTCAGCGAGATGTCTATACTATTCGGCTGTGATTTTTCTCTAAGGTCACTGCTCGTTAGACGCACTTTTAGTAGGTGAATGCCAAATCTGGGGCAGTGAAGGCAGAATTGAAATGCAGTATGTTATTGTTGTTTTATTTCTTTTTCGAACAAAACTTTCCAGGAATCAGATCGGAGATTTTTGTTTTCTTTCCCTCCTCCCTCTTCTCCTCGCTGCCCCCCGCCCCCCCCCCTTTTAGTGTGTAGTGGAATGTTTTGCGGGGCGTGGGGGGGGCGGTGGGGGGGGGAAGAGCGTTGTAAATTAACAAAAGATTTGTATATATGATACCTGCAAAGCAAGACATTATTAATAATAGCCAAACGCTTTGGGTTCAGAGTCAATTTCATCTCGGGGAAAAAAAAAAAAAAAAAAAAAGAAAGAAAAAAGTACAAGAGATTGCTATCAGGTTTAAGTATGTTTTGAAAAGAAGTTGCTGAGTTAAACAAAAATGTTAGTTAACACACTGCCTTTGTCAAATAGCCCCCGGGAGGAGAAGAGACAACAAAAAGGAGAGGAGGTGGGGGCTGGGGATCTGAAAGTGTCTGTAGCTCAGATAAAGGGTCTGTAACACTGAAATCTTGTAATACCTCGTTTCAAACTGAGCTCATCTATAGACTTAGGGAACGCAGTAAAAAGACATGGATCCCCTTTCCCTTGGGTTGGGGTCTGGGGAGAGGAGAAGGTGGGGGAAGGGAACGCTTATTAGGGAATTATGTCGGTTTATTAAAGAGGGGAGCGGCTACGTCTGTAATTATGCAGATCCTTGTGCCCCTGTGTGTCCGCAGCGCAGATTTAGGGAGTGAAATGAGCTTGACGGAGAGACGTGGTGTAACAGAGCCCGGTTTGGGCTACGATTTCTTTGTCTATTAAAGAATGGTCAGTGTCGGGCTCTGGCCCCCACCAGCTCCGTCTCGCCCAGGCCAGTAAGTTTTCCTTGGGGCTGAGGCTGGAGATGGTAAAGGACAGAAAAGGCTGAGGGTTTTTCGAGTTTTTTTCCCCCTTCCCTTTCTTTGAAATGTAAACGTCACTATCAAGAGCTTTTTGTGGTTTCAACAGGAGGCTCGAAAAAATCCCAAAATATGTAACGGTGCCTGCAGGAGAAGTTCGGAGGAGGTGGGCGGGGGGTCCATTGAGACCAGAGGAGAGGAGCTGAGAGGTTAGGCGAGAGTCTTCGGGGGCGATCAGCTGAGCGAGAGAGGGAGGAGAGAGGGGAGTGGGAGCGGGAGCCGGGCCGGGCCGGGCCGGGCCGCGCCGCCGGGAGCCCCGCACCGCTCCGCGGCCGCGCCGGGTCCCCCTCGCCCGCCGCCCCCAGCCCGCGCTGCGCTCCGCTCTTATCACATCCCACAAACCTGCTGCTGCTGCCTCCCGGAATTAACCTTCTTCGATTTTTCCTATCTACGTGGCGATCCCCGGGTTCCTTCTAAACTGTTAACATCCCGTAGTGCCTTTTTTTTTTTTTCCCTACACCCCCCCCTCCCTCCTCAATACTTACTATTTTTAAGGAGAGAGAAAGCGGGAGAGACAGAGAAACAGACAGATTTAAAATGTAAGGAAGGACAGTAAACAGTGGCAGAAGAAACCCTGAAAAATGTGGACTCTCCTATCGCAATTCCTGCCTTATTCCCCCCTCCTTTGTTCCTTAGCTGTAACTCAAGAACACCATAAACCTATATCCCCCTCCAAGACGAGAGAAAGGGGGGAAAAATCTACAGCCAAAAAAGAATGACTTGACTGTTCTGACGTTTGGTGTTTTGACATTAATGACATTAATGATATTGATGTTTCACCAGGAAAAAAGCACTAGGAATAAAAGAGGTGGGGGGAAATGCGGGGGGGGAACGACTTTAAAACTAAATTATCTTCGTTTCCTTATTCTTCCGTGACATTAAGTATACGTGTTTCTTCACTTGAATTTGAAATAGATGTATTGTTCTCAGGTGTTTCTTCATCACATTGTATTTAATTGTCTTCAGTCTTAGGAAATGTGTTGCCATCCTTCAGGCATGCACTTGAATGGACAATGGCATCCTTCTGTCTCAGAGTCCCGTTTCGTTTACCATTTAAACCTAAAAGCCCTCTTTCCATCATACTCCCTCAATCTGATAACTGTAAACAGGTTTCAGAGATTTCATTTTTAGTCTTTGTTTGCATTTTTTTCCACCGTGTAAACAACGATGCAGAATATCGCTAGTTTCCTATTACCTTCATTGACAGGGCGCAGTGCCTGTGGAAATCTGCATACATATGCTCACACCTTTTTCATTGATGAGCTGGTGAAATGCTTAGGTGAGGCTTGGAAAAGCAACAAAGTTGCTCTCACGAACCCTCCAATGCCTCTGACTTTTCCCTTAAGTTCGAGTCTTGAAGATTTTCCTGAAGTTTGAAGTAAGGTTTCTCTGGATTGGGGTAGAGGTCCTTCCCTGCTTTATTTGCAGATTCCGATTTTTGGAATAGCTGTACTTTTAGGCTGGAGGTTTGTTTCTGGCTTTTCTTTTTTTTTTTTTTCCTTTTATTTTTTTCCCTCCCTTTTCCAAAGACCTTTTTTTTTTTTTTTCTTTCTTCCTTCAAAACTATCAGAACCTTCACTCTGACCTTAAACATCTGCTTTTAGACACTCGGTTCCCTGACACTGGCCTGTGCTTCCTTAAGGGCAGCCTTAATTCATCATCAGGTGGGGATTTTCCTATTAGCGTTTAGTTCCAGTACTTGCAAAATGTTCTCCTGGAGCAGAGGGTTTAGGGCCCAGAAAGGTGTATATTTCTGCCATCCTGGTTTTTGCTGGTTTGTTGTTGTTGTGCGTGCATGCTTTTAATGGAAGGTTGTGATAAAACCTTCCTGCTGGTTTTTAGTGTTTAAGGCCTAAGACAAGGTTTTGATGTGTATCGCAGGAATCACGAACTTCAAAGGCATGTCAGCTCTAAGGTTACGGTTCACCTGCGCGGGGTCCTTGGTACTGTAAATATCTCCTGCATGTAACTGTGACTTAGTGACCATTTCTGGTATACCCATTTCTGGAATAGCATTATCAAAAATCTGCACGTGTTCCTGCGGTGTATTCGGATGCTCTTTGAATAGTCATGTTTTTATCTTCAGTAGGGGGTATTTTAAAGTATGTCTATTCCTAGTTTTAGTTAATTATCTTTTAATGAAAGTGTCAGTCATATTCACATCTGCAGTATTAGGTTAAGATAATTAGATTTTCAAATGAGAAGCAATCTTCTTAAATCCCACACAGGAAAATATTTGTAGAAGATTCCGATTTATAATGACATCTGTACATTTTACCCTACTTTTCATCATAATAGTGTGCCCCCCTTCCCCCAAGAATGAAATATGTCTGGTAAAATATAGCAGATAAAATATTAATAAAATATCAATACTTGCAGGGAAACTGGAAGATGATGCATGTATATGCATGAAACCCGTATTGTATGCAAAGAGACCCTTTCCCTGGGCTGATATTTACTTCATTTTGATAAGACTGTTTACAGTTGATATTGTAGATTCTGTAAGGCTTTGCTTTTTACTTTGTTGGTATCTCCAAGCAATTACACGGTGGTCAACAAATAAAGTGTGCTATGTTTTGTGGGACTGTATGTGTTGAGTGTATGTGAATATGTGTAAATACGATGTAGGATGTGAGTGTGCACATGTGTGCATTTGTGTGCATATGTGTAAATAAATCCATCTTTATCTCTGTATAGGTAGTTGTTCCCTATCTTAGATATACCTTTCCTTTTACAGATGTGTGATACATTCATTAGACCACTGAAAAAATGGGTTGCAATTTTTTTTTTCTCATTAAATTCCCCCCATTAAAAGAGAGAAAATGTAAGAGATGAACAGACAGACAGAAATATCTCCCTGATGCAATAATTAATTTGGACCTGTTTCTTTTTAAGTTTTCGAACAGTTAAAAGAGCAAGTCTGCCACCCTCCTTCTTTTTTTTTTTTTTTTTTTTTTTTAAATTTTCCCTAGCCATCTACTTTGTGTGCCTGTGCGTGTGTGTCTGTGTTACTAATGAAGTTTGCAGACTTGTGTTTGTATCCATGAGCTCCCTTCTGCTGCCCCTTCTTCTCTGGGCTGGCTCTGTGGCTCCCGCAGCCCCGGCGAGCCCCCGGCAGCCGCGGCAGCTCCGGCTTCTCCGGCTCTGGGGCTGCGCGTCATTTGCAGCCCGGAGAATGTTGATCACCTCACTAATTACACCTCTCCCTCTCCTCTTCCCTCTCCTCTCCCTCTCCCTCGCTCTCCCTCTCCCTCGCTCTCTTCAGTCTCTCTCCTCTCTCTCTCTCTCTCTCTCTCCCCTCTCTCTCTCTCTCTCTCATTCCCAGAGTGCATATCGGGAATAGACACACAAAGACATGCGCACTCAACTTAATCAGCCATTTTTTTAAACAGGGCTAAAACGATAATAATTAGCAGAATAAAGACATATCGGATTTTCATTTCCTTTCCTCCTTTTCCCAACCCCTTCACAACCAAACAGCGAGACCGCGGTCGGCACATGCTTTAACAACTCCCGGACCCCAAAGGACCGCTCCATGCCCCCCACTTCTTGCTCAATCATTTTTATTTTCACCCAATAAAGTTGGAGGATTATTTTTTTTTATTATTTTTTTAATGAACCTTCTCTCGTTTACTTGGATGTGATCAGCTGTTAAGTAAATAAAGCAAAACAAAAAAGAGAGGCGAAGATCCAGTAGGAACTGCGAGGGGAAATGGAAAGTAAGTTTTTTCTTTAACTTTTATTGAGTAGTTTGTGTTAAATTTAGGTCGAGTATCGATTATCTTTCCAGGCTGATCTTGCACAATCTTTGATATTTCGCTCTCGCTCTCTCTCTCTCTCCCCCTCTCTCTGTGCCTCTTTCTCTCTCTCTCACATACACACACACACACTCACATCCCCAGATCCCATGTACCTCTCCCCTCTCTCTCTCCCCCCTTTTTCTGCCTGTTTCCCCACTTTTAGGTACAGTATTTGCTCTCATTTCGGAAGGAGGGGCTGCTTTTTCTCTCTCCCTTCTTTCTTTCTCTCACTGCCTTTCTCTTTTATTCCGGGGGTTACGTTTTGTTTGTGTAAATTTTTTTTGTTTTGGTTTGGGGCTGTAGGTTTCTTTTTTTTCTTTTTTCCTTTTTTTCTTTTTTTTTTTTTTTTCTCTTTCGGGCTGTAACTTTCAGATTAAGTGGAGGACCCTGCTCGCTTTGCAGAAGAGGTTCGGGGGATGCCCCCCACTTTTTATTTCGCTCTTTTTTTCTGTGGAGCTCGGGGAGGGGGGAATACTGTCAGATTAGGACAGACGTTACGGCTGTCAGAAGTCATCCCTTGCCAGCCCCTTTAGAGCTCGCAGTCTTCGTTCGCAGCTCGGTCCCCCAAAAACTTTGAGGTGCCTTTTGAAGGCACATTCTGCTCTCCCACCCTCCTTGTCTCTCCTCCTCATCTCCACCCCCCTCGGCCTCTCAAACTTTCGCTTTCGGGCGAGGGGGGGGATGCCAGCAGGGCAATTGGGACCCTGACTGCGTGCGTGTGTACAGGAGACGGTGTGGGGTGCTTTTTCCCCTCTCCCCCCCTCCTTGTCCCCCCTTTTCTTTGGCAGGTAGGTTTCTCAGGAGCAGAGGCAGGGTGGCCGTGCGGGCGTGTGTGTGTGTGTGTGTGTGCGCAGGGGATCGCGCTGCTGGCTGCGGGCTCTGGCAGCAGCAGGAGAAGAGGAGCCCGTTAGGAGCGCGCTCTGCTCTGCCTCTCTGTCAGTTTCGCCGCGCGGCGCGGGGAGGCGGCCCGGCCCGGCCCGGCCCGGCTCGGCTCGGATGGGTTCGGCTCGGCTGGGCTGGGCTGGGCTGGGCTCGGCTGGGCTGCGCTCGGCTCGGCTGGGCTCGACTCGGCTCGGCTCAGCGCGGAGCGGCCCCGCTGGCGGGGATGTGGGGATGCGCGGCTGCCCCTGCCTGTGGGCGGCTGCCGGCCGGGGCGCCGGCGGCATCCCCGCCGTGCCGAGCCGTGCCGAGCCGTGCCGTGCCGCTCTGTAGGAAAGGCTCTAGCGGGCAGGGTCGGGGACTGCTTTCAGCGAAGCCTTTCTGAGATTTTTTCAAAGGGAGTGGTGGTTGTTTTGCGGGACAGACGTCTATTTTTTTTTTTTTTAACCGAGGGCTAAGGTGTATGAAAAAAGGACAGCCAACAGACCAAAAAAAAAAAAAAAAAAAAAGAAAAAAACCAAAAACAAAGCTCATAAACAGCGAGCCGCAGTTCGGTTCCTGCTCTAACTGCTCGTGCCAGAATCAAGTGCATCCCTTCCCATCACGGCGGCTAATGGCAGACGCGTCCCTGCTTCCCCGTCTCTCCTGACATGAAATTTCCTACAAAATTGCTAATAAACTTTCCCCCCATCCGATGCCAACTTAACGGCGGTTCCCCTCCACTCCTCCCCTGCTGCATCTTCTTCCCCCCCCCCCCCCCAACCCCCACAGCCTCCCCAGCAGCGGCAGCAGAAAACACACGGGTTGGTATTTCTTTTGTTACCTGCGAGCCGGGCGGCCGGGGGTCTCTCATCGGCTGCTTAGGGCACTGGGTCCAACCGAGAGAGGAGCCACATCAGTCGGGTTCAGCCTGTTTCACCTCAGCGCCGTCCCGAGGAGGCTTTAGCCACCATTCAGTAACACACCCTCCTCCTCCTCCTCTTCCTCCTTAGGTACCAAGGCAGAGATCGCAAACATAACACCCCCCTCCCCACCAAAAAAAAAAAAAAAAAAAAAAAAAAAAAAAAAAAAAGCCCAACCAAAAGACAACTTGCCAGGCTGAAGATGGTGGAGATTTACATTAAGCCAGACACAGGCAGGTTCACTCAGGAAGTCTGACCATCCCGTTTTCTGACAGTTGCATTTCCTCGGCTCCATTCCGTCCTCCTTTTTTTTTTTTTTTTTTTTTAATTTTCTTTTTATTAGCCTTGCTCCGGTTTTATCAAGGATTATGTAGTTGGCAGGAGGAGAGCGAGAGAGTGGAAAGAGAGGGCTCGGGTGCTTTTGGGGTGGCTGCTGTGAGGGTGTTTGTTTTTTGATGGTGTATTTTTTTTTTTTTTTTTCAATCGTGTTTCCCCTGGATTTGCAGTGGCTCGATCCTTAGGAGCGGTGGTGGAGTGTTTAAAAAGATCATATGTAGCATTATATTTTTAGTTTGGTGGTGGATGGATGGAAGAGGTAGTGAGAAGCCTTTGCAGCCCTGCCTGTTGTTGGTTAGATTGAGGCAGAGACTTGGCTGCGATTGGGACGCGACTGTGACATGGGCATCGATCGCTTCCATTGAGAGCAATGCAAAAACACAGCCTGGGTATGTAACACTCTCAGTGCCATCAACACTTGTTTTACTTTATATTCACTGGAGAAACTGACAGAGTGATCTGGAGTGCTTTTCTTTGAAATAAGGAATACAAACATTTGGATGGGAAGGTGCACAAAGAAGATCGTGGAAATAAACGGGGGGTTGAAGGTTGGGGTATGTGGGGGGGAAGAGCCTTAATCATCATTGCTCCACTTCCTATTCAACTGCCTGTATTTAAGGAGTTTCTGTCTTTTCTCAACTGGGGGATCCTACTAAACTGGTTGAAATGAAAAAAATCAGACTATCAACCTTGAGGGAATATCTGCTAGTTTTCAGGGTTTGCGGTTTCAGCCGGTAGGAAGGCACACAAAATAAAAGATGGCTAGCCAGCTGTTTTAACCTCTTGCACCTGGCTCCAGAGCTGAGGCTCACCAGGATTATTCAGTTATTCGTGTTATCTGTGTTTGAATATTTATAGTGTACGATCTAGAGATCCACACAGTGCATTGTAGCATCTCTTTATCCTTTAGTTGTGGGATTTTTGGACTTTGCCAACATAAACATGTATTCAATACTTTTCATTTTTATGATAATGAACATAGAGGGTCAATGAAATATAGAGGGAAAAGTCGTAAATCTGCAAAAGTGAAACCTGCCCAAGGAACAAAGAAAGGTCAGGTAAACCATCTGTGTAAGTCAGAGTAATAGTACCTGCTGTTGGTTTATGCAGTGATACTGCTTTATTATTCTCTAAAATGGAACTTATCCGCTAGATCAAGTTAAAACTAAAGGAAAGCTGTGGAGATGGCAAATGACATTGCATGCATCTTTCAGAGTAGGGCGACAGATGTGTTCCTTGATTTTTGAATAGTTTAGGTTTATTTGTGGAGATAGTGCACCATCAAAGAACATATAAAGGGGGCTGAGAAAAATCACTGTTTAATATTGCAGAATTTACTGCTTCCATTCTGACCATGAGCCTAAATTTACACAATGAAATTTGATTATCTCTAATAACAATATTAGATCCTGCACTGGATGGATGAGAATTGAGGTGGTTTTGTTGATTGCAAGGGTTTAATGTTGCATTTCAGAATCTGATGTGGTTTAGCCTCCCTTCCATTAACTGGAAAACCCCTGAGGTTTTACAATTATTTCTTAAAGATAATACATTTAAGATTGCATTGGTAGGCTGAAGAAAAGTCATAAAGGCAAGAAGGGAAGCCCTTAATAACTCTTGAGATTCAGACATGTTCAGCAGTTAGATTGGCTCTGACTTCACCAAGGGTCGACAATGTGTCATTTCCATGAAGCCAAATTGCCCTCTGCCTATATGATATTAATGTGCAAATCAATATTTCAGGGATTAAATTTCCCTTCTTCATTTTTTATGGTTTCTACCTCAATAAGTCTCAAGTCTATTAGAAGAGGCTGGATGATTTAAAATCTTTCACTGCAGAATGGCTTGTCGTAGCCTTGTTTCACAGACCGTTTTTTGGATTTTCGTTATAAAAGACTAAAGGCATTCCAAAGAAGTTGATAGTCAATATAGGGACATGCTCACTGTTGTAAAGCCCTTGTTCGATTAAGAGCTAAAAAGGTATTGAAAATATAATATATATGCTTATATAATATATATACATTCTACTGCTTTAAAAATATTGTGTTAATCACCTATTGATTTATTTCAAAATCAATTGAAGCTCCTTTCTTATTAGTGATTTGTTCAGCATTCTTCAGCCTTGTTGTTAATTTTCTTAAGCAGCATGCATGAATTAATCTGCTGGTAGAATGTGTTATGGTGTTCTTTTGAAGCGTATTTAAAATCAGGCATTTTTACCTATTTAAGCTAAGTGGTGTGAACAGTTTAGTATTGTGGGGGAACCAGGACACTTTGAATTCAGCATTGTTTTAATGAAGCCGAGGGGCGTTTTGTAAATATTTTATGATTTCTGCTCATATGCTTATCAGCAATGTTTATTGGGAGTTTCCATTGAATATTCAGGATCAGTTAAAAATTAAAATGGAGCTATCTGATCTGGAAGGAAACAATACATGACAGAAAATTTAAGTCAAAATATGAGGTTGTGACTTTATCACATAATCTTGGGAAGGCCCTACTGTCTATCATTTAGTGTTGTTTTATAGTCTTAGACCATCTGGACTAGGTTCCGCACAGCTGCATGAATTTCATATGTGATAGAACATTTTTTCCATTCAGTGTGAAATGTTCCTTCCTAAAAACGTACACCAGACTCGCTTAATTTAGTCTGCTAAAAGAAATGCACATGAAAAAGGACAAAAGGCTCTTTAATCTCTGCAAGCTGTTTGTTTTTCTTCAAGATTCCTGTCTGTTTGGGTTTGAAAAGTCATGTTTATTGAGCAGATGATTCTGAGGTGTGACATTAAGATAATATATGATTTTTGTGCTAGTTTCTGCTCTCCTAGTTAATTTGCAGATCTACTTTTTATGCCTGTCAAAACACAGTTAATCTATTCTTATTTACAATTAATCTCAATAAAATTAATCTTAACTATGCCTTAGTCAGTAGCTTAAAATATCTAATTATATTCAATTAACTGCTGTCATAGTAATTAACACTGCTTAATTGCCTCTGCATATATTTATGTAAAGCTCATTAGTTACTACTTGCTCTTTTTTTCTTTTCTCATTCCCATTTTTGTGAATCTGAGAGCACTGACATAGAACCCGATCTAGTTTTTGACAATTCAGGTCTTGAAGACCTGTGACAATGGCAATACATGTGTTTGTGACCTGTTAGATGGGTAAATATTTGTGTTTTCATATGCAAAAAGGGCACCAGAGCTGGGTGTCTAAAGAACTTCCAATCCAGCTCCCTCCACCCCTCGGCCTTTCTCCTACCCCACCACATACAAAAATGTTTTCTAGCCTGTTGATAGAAATATGAGAAGCCAGGTTAAGCTTTGTGTTTATAAATGAAGAGCTTTTCTGCATCTGCCTTGGGGCTGTATCCAGAAGGCAGAGCTTTGCTGCTCCAAATTCATTCAAAGGGTTAAAGACTTGGCCAAGGTTCAAACTGAGAAGCGCCCAGGGAAAGTGCATGTGAATATGTACAAGTTTCATGTAATTAGTGCTTAATTATATTAACATATGCAAATTGTCAACTTAGGAGCTTGTTGAGCTGGCAAAGATCAGCCAGGCACAATTGCTGTATTGTTCTGAAACAATAATGGATTTCAAGTTGGATTGTGAAAACACATAACTAGCTATCTAATTTAACTCTTACCATGGTGAAATTTCATTAGTCTCCATGGAGACTGGTTTAATTGTGCTGACTAATGTTCTGGGCTGCAGAGTGTCCTAAAAAGAAAGCGTTGTTTGCCTAATCCACCTTACAATGACACTTGTTTGTACATGTTTCCCTTGTGTGAGAATTTGCATATGCAAATAAATAGTTTCTCTGCCCCATTTGTCATGGCTGTTCATTACCCATGAAGAGGACATTGTTACTAGGCTGTTACTGAGTCTCCCAAGACAGGATAGTGTCAACCAGTCCAGCCACATTCTTTCATAATTTGTTTCTGATTAATAGACCAGAGTGAGGCTCATTCTATTCAGGCCTCTGCAAAGGGAAGGTCAGTTCTGTCACTGAAAAGAGTTTCCGCAGCAACTGAAGTTTTTTCTCTCCCTCCCCCTCCCCCCTCTTGCTTTGGCTAAAATAATCATATTTAAAATAATGTATTCTTGCTCTAAGGAATACCGCCACTAATAATCTCTAGTTTCCTAAAGCAAAAGATAGGAAAATAAAGGAGATTCTGGTATTGGAATATTAATCCTGTTTTTGACAGAAAGGTAAACTGATATAATTGCTTTTCAGTCGAAGGAATGGGGGTTTATACAAGTGTGAAAGCATCGGAAAAGGATTAGCATTTTTTTGCATAATGAAAAGCTCTGTTGAATAGGGCACTGAATGGTTGACTGAATGACTGAGATGAAAGGAAGATGAAAATGCAGGCTCCTCTTTCTTTATGCCTATGTTCAGCTCTCCCTAAAGTTATGTTTGTCCAAGACTTGAGAAAACAAGCAGAAGCTCAGGTTTTAGCAAATTGCTAAGATGCCCCGAATTTACATCATCATGTGAAGTAACACGTACGAGAGCAGTGCAGCGAAAGGATGAGAAACACAGGTTTGTATGGAGGGGAGCTCCAGGAACATGACAGGCAAACCAAATATTGACTATTGGGTATCAAGGATTCCCAGCACTTTGCTTGAGGGAAAGAAAGAGGGAGGACAGGGGCCGGCAGGGAGGGAAGGAGCTGCTTCAAAAGTTGCCAATGGAAATTATGCATCAACACATAATAATCTAATAAAAGTTTGGTGTTCAAGGAAGCAGGGTTTAGTCAATATCTGTTTTAATTATTAAACTGCTTCTCCTTTGGAAAAAGTTATGAATTCTGACTCAGTGCTAAGTGTTTAAGTGGTATAGGAGCCTTGCTGGGGAAAAAATTACTCTCTTCGCTCGCCTTTGAAAACAGGGCGAGCTTACCGAAGTAGCAATTGATACATGCACATAAGGAGCAGGGCGTTCAGCGTGACTGTGTCAGCGTACGCAGGTTGTTTAAAACATTTGGATTCCCATAGATTCAGGTGGCGAGAAGGGCCCTGGCCTCCTCCTGCAATCAGTGCTGGCCCCCTTCGTCTCCAGCCAGCGCAGGATCAGGCCCCCAGCCAGGGCTGCAACTGGTTAGCTGTTGACAATGTGATCAGTGCTTCTAATTATGTTCTCTCAACAGTAATTAGGGCAGTTAAAATACCATAAGTGTTGAGCCACTTTTGAAAGTGGGAAGTGGTTCTTTTGTACGTATGTAAATCAAATGCAGTGTGAATAATTATTTGTATGTGTGCATATTAAATAGGCTCTCTTTTTTATCAGGTCAACATAATTACTGATTTAGAGCTACTGTGGAAAACTCTTCGTAGTCAGACTAAATATTAACTTGTTTGGGGGATCTTTTCCAGTTTGCAGAACATTTATTTGTAAATGCTTGTTAGTTCAGTATTGGGCTTGATCTGATAATATTTAAACATTGGAGATGCCTCTAAGAAATTAGGATGGCTTATGGATAAATGAACCAAAACTGTAAATTCAGAAAGTGCTTGGGAAGAATAGTCACAAGAATTCTCTTTTTTCAAACAAAGATGAAGACCTACTGGGGGTTTTAGAATGTTGTGCTGCTTACTTTATGAAATTCCTTAAAACTTCTTTGAAAGGGATATGCTTAGGGTATATCTTTCATTCTGGGAAGAGCTTATTAGTGTATTTCCATAAGAAAAATGTGTTAATTAAAAAAATAAATTAATTTATATTTTAAAATATTGTTAACCAAGCACCATGTGTTGTCTCTGGCAGAGTTCCAGCCACGGTAGAACTGGATAACACATGGGTTAATAATAACTTATGTGATGTCTGCATTCTTACTGAATGGGCAGAAACCCAGCACACTGAGATTCTGGGATTCAAGATTTTAAAGAATAAGATGTAACACAAAATACATTTATGCGAACAGATGCACAGATAGGAGAAACTAAGACATGATTAGTTGCTTTTACCAGATAGGTATAACAAACCTAGTAGGTTTTGTTTGGTAGTTGTTGAGATTGTTGTTGTTTTTGAAAGGGTTAATAAACACATTTATTGATAGTGGGATTTTGCAGATCTGTAGAGATAAAGTTGTTTTGCATAAATAAAAGCAGGAAGTTTAGTCTATAATACGTCACTCTATTCCTTTTGTATATATAGTCGCTCTATAGCAGTTTTATACCAGTATTTTCATTATTATTGCAACTTTTGCTGTGTTCCAAACTAACCAGAAAAGTTTGTGCCAGGCTGAAATATGGCAGACTTGTTGAGGAATTAAATTTTTTGCTTAAAAAAAAATATTCTGAGGAATGGTTTAACTAAGTTATATGGTCAAAATAAAAGTTTGCCGCATCAAGACACTGTTTTATGTTCACATTACTCAGAATCGGCTTTCAATTAAAAGAAAGAAAAAGGAGAGAGAGATATATATATTTAGATTGCAATTTGTCTGAATTATATTTTATTTGCTTTTTGTATTTTTGAGAAAAACTTTAAAGAAACACGCATAAACTGGGATCTCTTTACATACAAATCTAGCAGACTTTTAGTACTCACGGTGATCTGATCGGTTATCCCAGCTCCTAAGAAGATGTTTCAGTCCTTCAGGTCAATAGTTCACAATCTAAAGGCTGTATGTACATGAAAGACCACGGTGACTCTGAAAACAAACATTTGCCATATAGGCTGCAGCAGAACAAGTGATGTGCACAGTAGAAATACATTTAAAATTGTATTTAAATAGACAAACATTCTGTTTTTGCAACAAAGAAATCCATACAAAAGGCCTGTCTTGATGTGTGCCTATGACACATAAAACCTAAAGAATTAGATTCTTCCCATTCACCCCAAAATTAAGTTAATAATTACTGCCCTGAAATTAGATGAATAACATGGGTGTTAAACTGGCAAGACAGATAGTTTTGGTATTAGTGGAAAAAGAATCAGGCCTGTAGTTACCACTTGACAATAATCCCATAAAATCAAATTCAAAAGGTTTCATCTCCTTTTTTTGTACTACCATTTCCATTTTTAAGGAAGGCACCAGAGGGTCTGTAAGTAAGAGTTTTTCTGGAGAGGCTGAGGGGATCAACTCTCTTTCTTTTACCAGGTAACAGCAGGGCTGAGGGTCTGTGAGAGGCTGCTGCTGAAGGCTTGCTCCTCCCTGTTTTGACACTAAGGCTGCCTTATAAATTCACCTAATCTGAGATGACAAGGCACCTGTCACTGGTAGTGCTCCAGTGTGTGGGGTACTGATGGAAACCTGGAGTAATCCCAGTTGTTTGCACACTTGTTCCAGAAGATGGTAGTGTAACAGATAAGAATAATCTCTTTTTCATGGCAAAAACATTGCTTATGTCTATATGTTGGGGATGGTCCTTTGATTTTTGGTATTCAGAAGGCCAGAGCTTTTATAAGAGAGGGGGAAAAATATCCTTGGATTTACCAGGTGTTACATGACGTTTTCAAATGCAGGTGGTTTGCCTGTTTGAGAAACCATGGCTGTCCACCTTTAATTAAGATTCTCCTTGTTTACCACCTGACTCTTCCCATGCCTTCTGTACTCCAGAAAATGAGGTTCTGAGTGAAAAGTAGCTGCTTAAAAAGGGAATTTATTCCTGTGGGTTTCACTCAGGTCCTTTTCTGTTTTTTTTTTAATTGAAATATGGTTATTGATTTTGTTTACAGCACCAAGGGTTTAAATTAAAGAAAATGTAACATTTCTAAAATAAAATATTTATTTATATATGTCACCCCTCAGTCTCTCAGTTGCTTTGAGTTTTCACAAACTGTTCACAAAAAAAATAATTTTCTTTGCCATTGCAGTGCAGTCATCTCTAGGGTCAGAAGTGCCACCCCATGCACACAAAACCACGAGTCACTCTGCTAAAACAAAGCAATGTGCTTTGGGACTTTTTCCAGCAGGAGCAACTGATTTCTGTAGGGAAGAAAAATATGATTTCTCACAGAGTCGTCTGCCAGTGCACTGGGACAGACATTTCAGTTCCAGTGAAAAGCATCACTGGAGTTTTAAGTCCTAACTGGTCTGGTCTGTGGGTTTCTCTCTCACTTGACGGATGGTTTCCCCAGTATTTTTGCAGTTTCCAATTTTGACTGAGGGGCCTGTTCCAAAGTCCAGCAGCGCCTGATCGATTTCCCCAGGTTTGGATCAGGCCCTTGCAAAGAAGAGCGTCATCTGCTGAGGCACCCGCCGCAATTCCAGCAGCGGCAGGTCAGCGCTGCCAGGCAGCCGCCCCCTGGCCCCGAGGGGAACGCTCACTGAAATCACAGCTTTGTCCTGAGTGGGTGGAAAGGCAACAAGAGACAGCAGAGTAAAAAAATGTTAGTATTTAAATATAGCAGAAACTGGGAGCCTGACAATAACTCAGCTACTACAGAGTCAATTCAGCCATCTGGAGATGGTGACATGTCAGAAAGGGGAGGGGGGGGAGGGAAAGAAGAGGCGTTGTGAAGGAAAGAGAGTCCTTAAAAATGAAGGATTTCATTCCATGTTGAAATCTATTCTCCATGCAGGATACAGCTTTAATGTTGAACAGCATAGGTCTCTGAGTGGTTTTGTGCATCAAAGACGTACATGCTGAAACACCTAGTGTCATGCCACAGCTGGATTCTAATGTTCCGGACCAGATTTGTTTGGCCCAGCACAGAGTTTACTGTTGAAAAGAGTTTGATTTCAATGTTAGTATTATTTAAAAATAGGTTTTGAGGCTGTTTGAATTTTTAAAACACAGTCAGTGGTAATGATTTATAAACATTCCTGATTTCAGCTGTAGCTGTACAGAAGGGTTGAATCTGCTCTCAGCATATTTTTTACATGATTTTAATAATCGGAGGCAAATATACTGCATATCTTTTAGGTTCGTTTAAAAATCTATGCAATTTAAACAAATGCTGAATTGTGTAATGGTTTGTCTGGGAATTACTTAGGCTGCACAGCATAATAATATTTTATTAGCTGTCATTTGTTTTCAAGGAAGAAAATGGTGATTTTTATGTTGTGTGTTATGTGAAAACTTGGCACTGAAACAGGACAGTCCCCAAATGTGAATTTCTTAAAAAGGTGGGACAGTAGTTGCCCAAAAGGTGAAGACTTGAGAAAAATTGGGGTAGGTCATTTCTTTCCTGAAATGAAGCAGGGTACAGATTAGGAGCCATTAAGGTTTGCCAGGAGTTGCTGGTCATAGAAGCCTGTTTAAGTGCTCACTGTCAACAAGGAAATCATGGGCAGCACTTAAAGTGGCTCACCTCTGATTTATTCATAAACCTCACACGAGCACTTGGCTTTGTTCTTGCTCTGGTAAGGGGGAACTGATGCCAATAAGAACAGGAATAAAGAGCTTCTTGCATGGTCCAAAAGTGAATAGCACTTTATCTCAAAGCATGACCTCCATTCCCAAGATCTGTTGTGTTACAGTTGACTCCGCTAGATGTGTATTCTCAGATGAATTGCTAGAATACGTTACAACAAATATATACTTTGTAAACCCTCTAGATGTAACAAGAACTGTGTAACTGGAACTTAGGTTCTAACTTGACAGAACGGTTGTGGTATTCATAGGGAGCTGAGCGATTTCCGTTTCAGACAATGCTTTATGTTGGTGTTTTTAATGTGAGTCAGAAAACAGTGTGATTATGTGGCTGTGATTCAAATGAAAATTTTATATTCTTTAAGGGATTTATTTGAGAAACATATTTTGATAAGAGCAGACTCACAGAATGTGAAGTGATTCAGAGACTAAAAAGGAAAAAAAGGTTGACTTTGGTTTTAGACATATTTGATGGCTGCTGCTATATTTTTGTTTCTCTAAAAAAGGCAAAGTAGTGCTCACAGTCTGCAATGGGGGAAGGGACCTTTCGAAGACGGTCAACTGCCATGTTTGCACTGGGGCAGAGGTTGAGTACAGTTACTTAAATCCCCAGAGAAACATTTAGTTAACGCTGGACTCTTTCTGATCCCGTCCGAGTCTGGTTTTCTTTCCTGCTTTTTAATGAAGTTTGTTTGTTGCTATGTTTAGGTTATGTTTTTAAACTGACTTGCATTTTCACAACAGATTTGACCAAAAGAGTCATAATGGAAGACAGTGATGAGAGTTAATGATACGTCTTTGATAAAGCAGTCCTCGTGTGCAATCTGATCACAGCCATCAGCTCATTTGTCATGGCTGAAGTGAAAATGTCAGGACCAATGAGTGTATCAGTGCTGAAGGGGGCGAAAGGGCTTTTGGAGACACTTTTGTGCTGGGAGTGGGCCATAGCTTAGATGCAGCTCTAGGGAAATACTGGGATTAGCCAACTCTGTGCACAAATCCCTAGCATAACAGAATTAGTTGGGAAAATGAGGTTTGTTAGGAAAAAAAAATCTGTAGAACTGCTCTAGGCTTCAGCCCAGGAACTATGAAAAGCAGTAAAGCATTTTATTAAAATAATTTTAGCAATGTGAACGTGTGCACATTCCAGTGAAAATCACAACTGGTAGCCAACATACTAACAAAACCCATCTTAATACATTTTGCATATGTACGTGGGTTTCCTTCTAAAATTAAAAAAAAAAGTGCATTAAAAAAATATGGTGTTTACAATCTTAAAAGAAAGTTTACTGAATTTGACACAGTGGAAATTATTGTCACATTTAAACATGAACTGATGCTGATGATCTTTTTGTATGGGTTAGTTAAAATAAAATATGAGGATAGTCTCCCCGCTGTAGACACTTCTTTACTCAGGGGGTAATTCATAATATAAAAACATACTGATTGCCGAACTGGGATTCTGTGGTGGCCAGCCTTTTCTCTCTTTGAGTAGTTTGTGCAAAATGCTTCGACAGACGTGGATAACCTATTGTATATGCCTACCTTGGCAAGATTGCAAATGCAAATTTTTTAGACCTCTGAAAAACAAGATTTAATATCCCTTACAATTTATATTTTTGTTTTTGTTTTGTTCACGTTCATTACAATAACTGGATAATTTTGGCAGCCAGTTTCATTCTTTTTTTTTTAACCTTGGTAGATTCATGATTTCAGTGATATCCTTCAGCAATGAATCCCACTGTCTAACCCCTTTGCTCCTCTCATCATCAGGTTTTAATTTGTCACAGCTTAGCTTTCTTGGAAACCTGCTACTTGTCTTCTGGAAAGCTTTGTCTTGCTTCCTGTTACATGCCTAGGAAGAACAGGGTGCTTTTCCTACTGTGTTGTCCATAAAAATGCTGAAGAGATCTTGATTTCTTTGAGGTGGGATCCTAGTTGCCAGACCTGTTCAGCTGATGTGGAACAGTGTAGGTGCTTACAGGTGATCCCATTAGCTGCACTATGCCAGCCCAAGAGGAATGAGTGGGAGTGAGTTATTCCATCTCCAGTGCACGGAGCGGTTACTGAGAATTGTCTGGATACTGGATGTGTGTAGCTAATTGTCTGTTGGGATACACCAGTTAATAATGGCTATTTACCTGCTTTGCTCTATGCCCCGTGTGTTTGATACTGCAGAAATGGGGGTGTTTTAACTTCCCAGATCCATGCTGAGGGCGTTCAGCAGGCTGTCAGCACTGGGCGGAGAGCAGTTTTTCCTTTGTTTGGTGTTGCTATTAAAGGTGCTGATGCAAGTTTACCATCTTTCCTTTGGTTTTAATGGGAGACTGAGAAGAAAAGTGTTACTGCCTCTGTTGTATCCCTGATCTGGTAGCTGCCACCATTCCGCAAGGCCTTCGAACGGGAGCAGTGCGTGGCGGTGGCAGCACCGGCCCTCGCTGTGCTCTGGATTATTCGCATGTCTGCGTTGCTACTGTGCAATGCACAGCGTTTGTCCCTGGTGGAAATCTCTCACTTCCTTTTTCTTTCCCAAAACTTGGGCATAAGTTTGGGAGCAGGCAGAGCTGGCTCACATGCTGATTGGAGGGGAAGGAGAGGAGGGGATGTGTGGCAAAGCCTTAGGCTGTGGCTCAGGTACCAGGCAATTGCCTCTGGTAAGCCCAGGCTTCCTCGCAGCAGGCTTGCAGCTAGCATGTGAAAACAGCTCTTGTGGTCATGGGCTTCGGGCCCGGGGTCCTTCTGGGCCTTCTCATGCTGTGAATGTGGCCACAGGGACTAAAGATACCATGTAACCTTGAGTCTGGCATAAAAATGTGTAGTAGAGCTGCAGCCACCAGTCTTTAAACCCCAAACACTTCCCTGTTTATGCGTGTCAGTGTGAGTGGCAGCAGTGAAGTAATTTATTTAATCTAACTAGTACTTATCTTTGTTAGGAGTCGCCTGCAGATTTCTTCCATTTCATGTACAGTGGATTGTCCTTTTTCAGATAATGTGCTTGTACAACCTTTTTTTTTGTTTAATTCTATTGATTTACAATATTGAAGTGATATATCTGATACCTGTTTCCTGCACTTTGACTGTACATAGTCAAAGAAGCTGATGGGATTCTTCCCTCCCTTCCACAAGCCTTTAGCTGTTTTAAATGTATAATTATAATTGCATGTCATTTGATAGCTGCACTAATTGCTGCCAACCATTGTCTGTTTGCACTTAATGCTGAAACCTGATCAACATCCTGCTTTGGTTGATGTTTGGTGGTAAACTTTAATTAACTCTTATTGCATTGAAGAAGAGCTCAGTCTCTGTGCTAACTAATCATTTACCTTCATTATGGCCTGACAGCTCCACTTGTTCCTGGTACTAATAGATACACCAGTCAGTAAATAAACCTGCAAACCTTCATGCCTTGAAGTTGTTCCTCATTGATATTTTGTTGCTTAAAGTATAATGGCGTAAAGATAATTATTTCAGTTAGTTTTGTATCTCTGCTTTTCCAGACACTGATCTCAAATTGCCTTTTTCATGCCAGACAATATAATTTTAATAGTAACTGTAGATTTAAGATAACATTATTCCTCCAGCATGGTTCCTATATACATGCATCTTTTGAATCAATACAATTAAGCTTGTCTCCTGTTGGAATTCTTGTAATTATTTTTCTTGAAATACTTTTCCTGTAATGATATTGAAGTTAAAGTAATCAGGTTACTGGCAGATCATGTAAAATTCAACTCAAAATTGCTGGCTGCTTGATTTTAATTTGTCTGACATCAAGTTTGTTTGAAAAGGGATAATATGTGGTTAAACCGAGGAGCTTATAATTATGGTTGACATTTGTTTGTTTATAATGAAATCTAATTAAAGTTCATACATTTTAAAACACCAAAGTTAATTACTGAATTGCTCACTTCACTTATGCACAGCAGTCAAATTAACTTGCAGAACAAAAAAATGACAAAAGACTATGCATAATAAAAACAAAATGCCCAGCTGATCTTGGAAATACAAAACAAATTTGCCATGATAATATTCTAGAAAAAAAGTGCTTTATTAATACCTAAATTGTTTAAAAAACATCCTGTATTTTCACTGACCAGGCTGACTTAAATACAGAGTAATATTTAACATGATTTACATTACCACAGCTTTTTTTTTTTAAATTCCAGATGCATAATTAGAAGAGTCTTGCAGTGTTGTAAATCTGATCAAAAGTAAGATTCTTTATATTTTGTTTTCATCAAGACTCTGTCTGAACTTATCTGGAGTTGTAGTGTCTCCCCGAGACCTGGACTGTTTGCTTGACTACCTGCCTCATGGTAACTTTTAGAAAGATAATTGTAGCATTTTTAGCATGCAAGCAAAAAAGTACTGTAGTGTTTATTTCACAGTTTGTTTTGAGACAACAAAGGGGTTAGGTGAATACTATAGAGCCACTCTGACTCCCTGGTCATTATTTGTTACTTTTGCAATCCATTCTTGCCTTCCAAATATGCTGACAGAGGACACATCCAGACTTCAGTAAAATCACAAAGCTTGAGATAATTCACACTTTAGAAGATTATACTGCTCTATTTTATATCATTAAAGTATTTTTAGTATACTTACTTATGTTAATACTACATTTTTGCTAAATTAGACTTAAGTTTAATGAAGCAAAATCTTCATTTCTGTAATTTTTTCTTAAGAGCTGTGAATGCAAATGATCTCTTTCATAGTGTGTGAGAACAGGTGATGGATCCAGGCAGCATTATTTTTCATGAAGATAATTAGGATTAATTTTCCAGCTGCTTTTATTTAATTTAGTTCCATGTGAGTTTAAAACAACATCTAATGTAAACTAACTTTGGTCAGAGTTAAAGAGATTAAATAGTGAAAGCTTTACAGATTGGGAGTATTGACATATGAATAAACACAGTAAATATGATTTATTAATTCCTAAAATGATTGATGCAGTGAAGTTCTTTAAAGGAAAAAGGAATATGGATTCAATAGCTAAGCTTTATATTTAGTGGGATTATTAACTTGAACTTCCAAATTTAATAGGGGTTTGGGGAGTGAAAAGGGAAAGCATGGAGGCTCTTTCCGTTAATGGCATGCTTGTAAAATTGAGTGTAATTTACATAACCTTTCGTAGTGTATATTGTGTGTGTTATAATACAGGATCTGATTGATTTGTAGATTAATATTTATTTAGTAAAAGAAAATCAAAGGGATTAAGCAGTCATCATTTTAACTCTAATCCTACTTTGCATAGATGAGACAAAGGGAGGTGATTAATGCTCTAATGTTCACTGGGTCACTATCATTCAGATGCACCTTTCTCCATAAAGAAAGAAAGGCAAAAAGTTGGTGCTTTCTCCTACTATTGGCAAACAAGAGTTTTCTAGCAATACTTTACCTGATTAGGCCATTCTTCATCGCTAATGAAGTAATTACTACAGAACCTGTGTCAGGTGGAGTAGTAGAAATATGGTATGAAAGCGAGAATTAGAAGGATAATTACAGTTCATGTTCTTGTCTCACACCAATGTGAGCTATTAATATTCAGTTAGAACAAATGCATGCAAACTAGGGTGGCTGGAAAAAAAATAAGCCAAATTTGTTTGCAGAAGTAGCCTAAGATGCAGGCCTATCTTGCATAATGATTACAACATTTTCCTAAAACAACAAAACCAAACAACAACAAAAGAAACATATTGCACAGTAGCTTTGTCAAGCTGGGATTGCTGATCTTGCTTTTAAAAGGAGAACAGCTGCAGTGGTTTCATTAAAGCTGTGGAAAGAAGACAGGAGAGTAATGCAACAGTTCTTCACCATTACAATTAAATTAAAAATTCCAAAGCCTATAATAGCGTTATGGCCATTGTGTACACTTTCCCGTTGCTCCTTAGGATAGAAAACAAAGAGGCAAATCCTATCCTGACAGTGAAGGAGAGCTGATCAGC
>JAMPIT010000379.1:17995000-17997500 GCA_026261815.1 Monarcha castaneiventris obscurior
GTGAAACTTTGTTATAACTCTCATAGAAGGTCCCTGGGGAGGAGATTTTTTTTTTTTTTAATATTGAAGATGCCGTAGCCTCTACTGGATGCATGCTCCATCATATGTTATGTACAATCAGTAAGTTATGCAGTAATTTTTAATTCCTCATCAAGGTATAATGATTTCATCTACCTTATCTGATAGCAAACATGGCCACAAAGACTGTAAACAGCTCAAGTATGGAAATATACATTACGGTTTCTCTGTGTGCTGCTCGTCAGTTCAAAGATTTAGTATTTGTTTTAATTGGAATGAAATATACTCTTGTTTATACAATTGTGATCAGAGGGCTGATGTCATTGTTTGGTACTGATTAATACTGAAGTTATATAAGGAGAGAACTATAAATGTGCAGCTTATTTAAGAATGTTGATTAAGTAACAGAAAAGATGTTATGACACTTGTTACTGTGCTGATTTTGTTTTTCACTTTGACTATGTGATGGAAAGTTTAAAAATATAGTTTACTTCTGCTAAATCTTTTAAGAGAAAATTGCAACAGCACGACTGTTCAGCGCAGGGCTGTGGGAAGAAGGGGAAGGGTGAGATGCTATGCTGCAGAACCCATTTTGTATCTGCCTAGAATTACTTACTGCTCATAAATGCCATCTGGCCCCAGTGTAGTGTGCATGCCCACGACTGTAACTGGCAACTGTTTCTGTGTGTGTACTGGACCCTGTGATGCTGTGGGATACCATAATATGCTGCAGTATGGGTAAAGGGTAAAGCCTGCTTCAAGCAGCAAAGGTTAAATGGAAAGCCTCAGATAGGGCTAGAATGGTTTTGGGGAGTTGCATTTGGTTCCATTTGCTGTATTAACTCCTTCTTTATCAGTTAGTTTTACCTACTAGAGAGTTTTCAGCCTGACTGATCCTTTCATGGGACTGGGTGGGATGGAGTTACTGCACATGCATCCCTGTATCATTGCTGGGAAACAAAACAGAAGTACTACTGCCCTTTTTTCTGTGCAATGGCCCATCAGGCTTCTTGTATGCACGTTTTGTGCCAGCTGGGTGACTGTCTTCATGCTTGCATGTGTGTTTACATGTGACTGAAGTAGCTTCACAAGTGCAGCTGCTGAGTGGATACATGTAAAAAATACTTTGTACTAGCATTGTTTATCCTTTTGTGTCAGAGTTGAGAGCTACCAATATGAAGACAGTTATACCAGTCCTCTACAGATGGAAGGGGCTGGGAGTTGCTTTCTGGTGCAACTCTCCTTGTGCAGCTTTTTATCTGTAGATAAGGCCTTTGGAGGAGAACGCGTTAGACGTGTAGGCTTTCTTCAGAATGCATACGCTGTTTGTGCAGATTTGCCAAATGGGAAGGTAAACATGCTTGTCTCTGGACTAATTAGAGAATTACTAAGTTTTCATGCTCATTGTGATCAGATTATTTCAAAAGGTTTTTAAATTGCATGTGTACCATGAGCAAACTTAACCCGGTTCTCATCAGTGATTAAAATTACACACCAAGCTTTGTGACGTTTGATTCAGGAGCAATTAGGCTGTCATTTTAGCCATCTCAGATACCAAAACTAATTTTGATTCATTTTCATTCTATGCAAATCTTCTGATGTATCTTAAACTGATCACTTCCTCTCTCTGATGGAGCTGACAAGATTAGATTTGATTACACTTAAAAAAAATTAAGCAGCTATCCTTCATACTTAGTATCTCAATGACCTTCACTGAAGCCTTTCTAGGGAAGGATTTTTTTTTAATCCCAAAATCACACTGAGTGATTTTATGCAGGGATATAGCACCTGTCTATTATGTATATAAACTTATATTGTCCAACTACGCAAAATTTTTAAATTAGATTTCCTTTTCTTGTAAATGAGAATATGTAGAAAACATTAATGCTTCAGATATCTAAAACAATAGTTTTCAGGATGTAATCAAACTTTTGTGCTTAATTGAAAACTTATCTGATAAATTGGTTACAGCTTTAGTCTAAAATTAATGAGATCTATTGTGCTGACTTATGACTGGAATGAAGATTGCTTACCTCCTGGATAAAAGCAAGACAGAGTCTATATCATAGGCTGAAAATAAACACTAAAGTTCCAGAGTACTCAGCTGTTGTGTACAGTGCCATCATTCTGCAAACTGAGAGATCTGCAAGGACTCGGGGTAGCTTAGGCTGTAATCAGGCTACTATTACAGTGGTAGAGCCTTGCAGGCTCAGGAAAAAAATGAAGGAAAGCAGACTTTTAACCAATGTGTGCCCGACTTTCCTCTGGTGCTTTTACCCTGCTGCCAGACACTGATATGGCTTTTATAGAGTGCATCTTGTTCTCAACAAAGGGAGTTTATGGTCTAAGACGCCTGCCCGCAAGAAATGATTGAAGGATTTTCATCAGTAGTGCTTGCGTATGATTTGTTAAGCTAGGGGAGATGTTGATTGAGGCAGTGGTTGAGAGATGGGCAACTCACCAGGATTGATAACATCAAAAT
>JAMPIT010000379.1:18002500-18047500 GCA_026261815.1 Monarcha castaneiventris obscurior
AAACTCTACAAGGTAAGTCTGTGACAGCAACTCCAGCCAGCACCAAGTAGACTGGGAAATTAACCCTTTCAGTGCTCATCAAACAGCACTTCGATTAATTGGTAGAGTAAATGTTTATTGAACATGCATATAGTTAAACAAAAACTGCAGGTTAGTCAGGGGGGAGTGCTACAGATGAGTGCTGTTGAGTCACCTGGGGGTCATTTAGGATGTACCTTCTGCAAACACAGGGTCCATAAGTTTTGGGTTTTTTTTAAAGTTCTCTCATAGTAAATAACTAGAGGTGTTTTACGTCTCTCATAGCCTTTTCAGACTTTGTCCATTATATTTTGATCAGAAGCTTGACAGAGATTATGGAAAATGATGATCTTTCCATACCATGCATAGGGAAAGGAGATCACTTTCTGGCATATGTATCTGTTTGCAACCATAATGTATCACAGCCAAGTTATTTTACATTGGTATTTTCAGTAAGCGCATGCAATATGCCACATTGTTACAAAGGATATTCAAAAGTAAGCACTGTCATCCTTTTGTCTGCCCTTCTCTTCCAAACCAGTAATGATTTTTCACAAACATGAAAGGGTGTGGTGTAGATAAATATGTTAGTAGAATGGCAACTATATTTTTATCTTTACTGGAAAAAACTATGTGGATATAATGAATATGTGGGAGTGATGAATACCATTTATTACACAACTTGTCATGACTTTTTCCAAACCCTAATTATGGGGTAACTTATTTTCTGCAGTGTGTTTACTGGATTGGCTTGATTGTCTTGGTTCATGTACAAAATATAACACATTCATTTCCAAGATGAATAACTTTGTAACTTATTAAAAACTTCTTTTGTCTAGGGGATATAAAAATTCAGGAAATATTGCAAGCCATTAGTCACTGTAACAAGCTCTAAATATGATTAGAAAATCCATTTTGCAAGTGTTATCTATTGATTTATACTAGAAATCTGTGATAACTAAACTATCAGGAGTCATCTGCTGAATACAGCAACTATGCTGGTTTTCTAATCATGCTGAAAACCTTTACATCCAGAACAAATACAGAAAAGTCTCAGCAGACTTCTAGTTTAAGCAAGAAATAACATTTTTCTGGTATTCAACCATGTTCAAATGATTGGTCTGAGCTAACATATGCTGCACAGGCAGTAACATAGATTTTCATTTTATAACCTGATAGTTGTAACCTTGGTGTATCTGCTGTGAGCAAAAATGGCAGTAACACAAGCTTTGGTCTATTATACTGTCCCACAGTGCTGGCTGCTCTGCTAATTTAATTATGTATTTTATTTAGATTGCATTTTTCCTTAATTCTAGAGGGTGATATTTTTTGCTTTTCTTTTAACACCCACCATCCTGTAATGAAAAGTACAAAAAGAGCTGAGATTCTAGTGACACAGTTGCTTCAGCAGCAAAACTCCCTTTAGAAGTTCCTGCTCCCTGTCACCTGTAAAGCCATTCTTTGCTCCCTCCATTTACACTGTGCAACTACACTCTTAAGTCAGGATTTGTTTTTTTAAAAAATTTTTGATCCCCATCAGCTTTTTGGAGTTTTAACCTGTGTTATTTCAATTATTTGTTTCATAATGCCACCATTCAAAGAAATGCTACTGCAAATGGTGCCACAGTTAAGAATGATGGAGTAGGAGAAAGCAAGGCAGAAGGCTTTTCTCAGATGGCTCTTCTTCACTGCCAGAGCTTCTGAGACTGTTGGAAATAAGATGCCAGCTGCTAATTTTTTAAAAAACCTATAGTCACATGGTACACAAACTATACTCAAAACAGTACTGTCTCTTCATGCACCCAACCCAATCCCTTAGAGAAACCTTCATCAAATATGTTTGGGTTTGCAGCATGTCCTACAAAATATTTGATGTGGGATGCTGAGGGAGAGAGTATTAGCTCTTGGCCATCATCACTAAAAACGTCCTGCTGCTGAATCTGCTTCTTTGCCAGATCCTGGTTTGTTAGACGGAACAGTTCAGTAGCACCTGTGTAGTGCAGCTATCATACACAGTGAGGGACCATCACTAGCCTTTGGAGCTCAGCCTTTGAATCAGCTGAGGACATCCCAGTGGAAATGGAATCCATAAACCCCCAGATACCCTCTAGGCTTCATGGCCTGAGTAGGGAAACTGAAAGAGTCTGGCTGTTAACCATAGAGTTCCAACTCTCCTGATGCCTGTATTTTTACAGGACGTGTCCCTAGGATTGCTAGTGAGTATCTTAGCTTTTTAAAAAGATTCTGTCCCTCATGACTTCTTAGGGAAGCTCGGAAATTTGAACTCCACTGGGTTTAATGACTCTCAGAAAGCAGATAGCATATACACAGGCATACACCATTTTTGTATAATTTCATTTTAAGGATAATTTGAAGGAAAGTGATGTCACATTTAAAATATCATTTGGAGTATTAGTATTATTTTGTAAGATTTGGGGTTGTCATGGAGTGCTACAATGTGTCCCAAATGACCAAAATGTTCTAGATGTGTGTGCTCTATAACAGAATATCATGCCTCTGTACATCACCCTGAAAACTTTACTCTTAATTTTAAGTGTACATTCAGGCCTCAAGGTGGAAATAAATATGATTTTGAAAGTCTGTTAAGTTACCTGCTAGCAGACTTGATAGTTTTGTCAGGTCTTGGTGAAGCTGCTGACACCAAGAGAGTTGTAAACTTTTTTCCTCTTGATACATCAGATAAACTTTTAGAGCACCTAAGGAAAAAAAGAACATTAATTTGTATGAATAATAGATACATGCCTTGGGAGTGATATAGAATATTCATGAATTGTGTTTATATTCAAGCAGCTCCTCTTAACTCTTTTAAAATTAAGGTGCTGTGAATATGGTTTGGCAATAAAAAGTTTAATACTAAAACCATCTGAAAGCGCAGAAAAAGAATCTATGACTTTGTTCCTTTGCTTTGTCAAGTACCTCAAAGTTTTTCTTTAGTCATTTATATTTATTTAGATGTTGTTGTTTTGTGAATTTTCTTTTTATAAATGTTGCCGTAACAGCTTGATTTTTCTCTCTGTGCTTAACTATTGATGGAATAAAAGGATGCCTTTTCATAGTCATAGCTTTTAAAGCGACCATGAACATCAGAGCTTCTCTTCTGAAGCTGTATAATTTTAGGCAGTCCGGAAATGTCACTTTTAGAGTTAGATTCTAAATGTGGCGAAGTGGAACCTTTAGCTGTTTTCTAAGTTATTTAAAGAAGAAATGGTCTGGTTGTTCCTTACAGAAGTGCAGTATTCAAATGGTGTTGGTAATGTGGCTGCTAGGAACCAGAACAAAGACGGCCTTACCCTGAGTGAACTCAGCTTGGCCTCAATGAATTTCCCAAAGACTTACTTTTGGAATTGTGGACCTTGATATTAGCAAATTAAACCACAGAAGAGTTGCAAGTTCTTGGCAGCATCCATCAAGAAGCATTCAGTGACTCCACAAGTAAACAGAGAAAGCTTCTATAGCAACAGAGTTCATTTCCATTCTGCAAGAGGAAGCATTCAGCTTCTGCAGATTTGGGAAGCTGAGGCAGGACAGTGATCTGTGTCTGTGGATGTACAATACATATAGCTGGAACTGCTCTTAAGGCAGCCATTTTATAGCTTAGTCAAATAGCTTTTGATTCAGGGAACTGCATATATCATGTCCTGTGTTCATAAAATAGTTTCCAAATACTTTTATTAATAAATAAGTAAGTACAGGGTAGCCTTTTTGTGAAGTAAACTGTGATGGCTGAAACTAAAATTTACTTAACCAAGTAACGGAATGACATGATCAGTTTCTAATCACAAATAAATATTTGAAGTTAGTCTATCAAAAATATTATTCAATTACCTGATAATACCTTCAATCGTCATTGCTTTTATATTGTATATTTACTGCAGTTTACATTGTGTATGCAACTATTTAGGAACTCAGGGAAAGTAACAGGTAGCAGTTAGCAGACTAATGCTCAGCTGTGTGGGAACTACCTTGGTTTTCCCTTTATTGACAAAATATTGATCCACAACACAATGATTTTTAAATGCTATGATTTCTTTAATGCTATGATTTTTAAATTTTGGTAGATCACTTTACCTCCCATGTTCTCAAGCGGCAAAGATATTACCCAAAGGAGTGACCTGATTTCAGTTCAAGAAGGTTAAAGGTTAAAGGTTAGCTCAAAAGCATCATCTGCCTAGCTGCTTAACTTTAAACTGATCAATTTAATGAAAATCTGTTTTGCAGATGGTGTTGTAATGTCTTTGGCAGGATTTAGGCAGCTTTAACATTAGACGTATGCTAGTAAAAATTATTTCTTTATTTGACCAGAACAACACCTTTTCTTTTAAGGTAAAAGGCATGTGGGATATGGTATTTTGGCAAAGGACCCAGAAGCAGAAAGTGTTGATGGTCTTTCCATATGAGCTCAAAACCAGAATACCCTTATGCCTATTGCTAACGATGACTGAAGAAACAAACAAAGCTGTATTCATTTTTTCACCATAATGTTTTACTTTGAACCCATAAAAAAGCATTTCACTCAGACCTATCCTTGCAAAAGGCTTGTCTTCTTTGCCTAGGGTGGAATGCAACAGCATTAACTTTTTTAACCTGGCAGAGCACGCCGATTGTCTCTTTCAGACCTTGTATTTGTAGATCAGAAGTATTCTTTTCTCTACTCACAAACCAAGCAGTAATTGTGTTACTTAGCTGTAGATACTATAAATAAGAAGGCAAATTAGTCAATCCAAATGGTAAGTTTTATCTGATGGAGGTTGTCTGAATAAACAAAGAATTAGATCCTTGGGAGTGTAAAGCAGAGCTTTGTGTTTATGTCTTCTGAGAATCAAGCCCTCACAGTTTTTGCCAAGATAATTAAGTTTCAGCACAAGCATGTCTTTCTATTTTCAGATGCATGCAATTCAATAGGAATTTCTTGGGCTGCTAATGCAATACTATTATATGTTAGCTTTGTAATTAGCTAGGACTCTATCCCTTTGCTGAAATGCATTGTAATATTACACACATAAGCATAGTTTGCATGTAAGCAGTTATGAAAGTGGTGCCCTTTGTTTCATATTGACCTTCCAACTTTTTTAAAAGCGAGTTTACAATGAGCCTTTGTTTTGTCCGCAAATGATCATAAACAGCTTTCTAAAGAGCCCAATAAAATGAGATAATCACAAATGTATAACATCACATATTGAAAGGGTGGAAGAACAAACGGGGCTTTTACTATATTTTATAGGATGGATTTATAATCTGTTCTTGGGTCACTTAGGGCCAAGAATTTTCATGGTCAGCTGCTTGGTCCTGCTAGCTAGCATCCTCTGCAGGAAAGGCAAATACTGTGCAGCACCTGCTCTTCAACTGGGGCTCTGCATTGCTTTTTTAAAGCGAGGTGTCCACTTGTCTGCTGGTTCAGAGTCAAAAGCTTAATCAGACCAGCTTTTTTTCTGCATCTGTCATCAGCGAAGCAGAATAGTCTGTCTGGATTCCATAATGCTGTTTGCGTATTTGGGTTTTAAATCAGCCAGGAATATTGAATGCTTTGCTCATCTTTATCACGTGCAGGAGGCACAAGTGGGATTTAGTCCTTAGGTAACTTTTAGTGTAACAGTTCCCCAAGGAACACTGCTTGGTTTTTTCTCATTATCCTTGTTCTGGATGAAAGCATCGTTGTTAGGAATTAACAACTGAGGGGGGTGTGAAGTATATGCATATGGGGACGAATGGACTAACAGCCCAAATCACTTTGTTTGCTTTACTCTGTTTGGCATGAAATGTTGGTACTTGATCAGCCTGGAATTAACAGAAAGTCACATTCTTTTCGTTTCAATTGTCCTGCACTAACTTTTTAATATAAAATCAAATATCCTACATGTATGCCAGTCCAATTATTTAACTGTCATTGTCCCAGTATGATGGTAAAAGAGGTCAGGAGATTGTGCAGCATTGATTTGCATAAAAATCATTGTGGAAAGGAAATTGGAATATGTCTGCACACCTGAGGAGCCAAACCGAGCTTTGCTTGATGTTATTCTTGTTGTTTGTTTAGAAGAAAACTATTTTCAGTGATAAAAGTTATTCTAATTTGTTCCTCAACACGAGCCTCATATCGAGGATAGAAGGTATTTCAATTTTTATAGTCCTTTGAGATTTACATTCTCTTAAGGTTTTAAATGTTCTATGAAATTTAATTTCCACTGCAAGTTTTAGCTACTGTAATTCAGATTATGCTGTTGTGCTTACGTGTATAAAGAGAAACCAGTGTTCAAAGAATGTGCTGTGTAGTCACAGCTGTACATATGTTGTGTAGTCATAGCTATAAATAATGTATATGCTCATATGTACTTGTATACTATAGACAAGAACATTTATTTAAAACCCCAAACTAACAAAAAATATTGCTGGCTGGTAAAATAGCAATTTCAAAACTATCCTTTTTTATGATAAATTTAAAACAGTAGAGAACACATTTTCACATTACATTTTATGTACATTTAATTTGCTATTCAGATGTCTGTCTCTCAGATTGTCCTACGTAATGGTCCGTGTTAAAAAATATTACATTTTTTATTCAGCTTATGGTACACTGCTGAAACAGGATTCTGAAATCTTAGTTTAAAGTATCCTCATGTTCTTCCATTGAAATGCCATCCAGAATCCCAGTCTGTGCCTTGTCCTGGGTAAGGGTGTGTGAGGCTGCTCTTGGAAAGGAGGCTGTACCAGACTGCTTGCAGTGTGCAGCCTGCCCAGTGGAGCCTGAGCTAGTGGGTCCTCTTGCAGAGCAGGAAAAGTGAGCAAGGAGGAGAGCCAAAGCAGCAGAAAGACGATCGGCCTCATTTATTCAGTATGCTCAACACACAAAATGGCTGTATAACAGCTATTTTGTGTGCCTGGAGTTCTTTCATTCTGACATTAAGAGAAATATGTAATTATCTCTGACTGAGATTCGAAGTAGAGATGCAGTGTATAGTGTATGTAAGAGTATTATGTCAATGTGAGTGCATATGTATGTGTGCATTAATAGATTGCAGCTATGGATTTAGCAGCCACTCCCTCCCGGCCTTGCAACATAGATTTTCTTGTTACCCTTAGGAGATTTTAGCTGATATTATGCAACTCACTACAGGTGTCTTTTCTAAAATTATAATTAGTTTGCCAGACTCTCCCAGGTGAGATTTTTCTCCATGCTCTCTTCCACATATTTAAGAATGAGCAGGAAAAAAAATTAAAAAGAGTGAGATATGACAGGAAAGTTATATTTAGACATGGATATGTGTAATTCAGCTTTGCTATTGTTTTTGCTAAGTTATTTAGAAGAAACTTTCCCTTGGTCTATGCATTTATTAGTCCATCCAGACAAAGTGCCAGAATTGTGATTTTATAGGAGAGTTAATGGGAATAAGAACTTACAGACCTCATATGTACAGGGCTGAGATTTGAGCTGTTTGATAGACAGCTCTTGAGACAGTGTTTGCTGTCTATATATCTATATTGCTAGATAGACAAATTAATTTTCTGCATTTCTTCTTTTTTTTTCTCCTTTGGGGTACTGCTGGAGCAGAAAAGGATAAGAAAGGATAGTGAAGATGCTGGTGTGAAATGCTAAGTAATGCAATTTCTGTTGGTTTCAGCAAGGATCGGGCACAATGCAGGAGACATATTTTCTTGAATAATCTTTCATGTGTATGTTTGTGGGCAAAATATAATATGGTACAACAGGAAATAGGTATTAATTACATTAAATGTGCGTAGGGGCTTTATGTTGATAAAACATAAATTACAAGTGGTGGCTTGTAATATTTTTTGATCCTCATGGTCTGCCTGTTAGACTGGTGTACTTAATACAGGCGGATAGTGCAGACTGATGATCATACAACCTCATGCTGATATATAAAAAAAAGTGAAGCTTTGCTAAGAGCTTCAAGACCTTTGCTTTTTGGACAGCCATGAAGGAGGGTGTCACAGAAATGACCCCCTTGGTCTGCAGCAGAAGGTGCCAACCCTTCAGTACTGCAGCAGACATAACACAGCATATTGTGCACCATAGCCTCAGGGGAAACTGTATGTTCTACTCTCCCGGTGGGAAGGAAGGCATTAGAATAATCCTTAGCTTTTAAAGGCAGGGGGTATTGAAGAAAACAAAAATTGAGCAAAGGTAGTCCTTGAATGATGAAGTGTGCAGATTCCCATGCCTTGGGCATCCTACTGCAGTAGCAGTTACAATAATAGAAAAAAATGCTTTTGTCATATACAGGGAAGATGAGCAATACTCCTTGGTTATATGCATGAATAGTAAACTTACTGCTAATGGGAGCTATGCATGGTAACGTACTAGCCTCATTCCAAAAGTGGATGTTTAACCACCAGGATTGCCTAACAAAAAATGTAATTTTTTAAAAAATTTAAAAATGGTTATCCTAGAGTATTAATCAAACCATGCTGTTCACATGATTCACATGTGTAAAATACATGACTGTATAAGTACTGGTTTATTGCTGGGTTGTGTGCAGGAAGTGTAGCATATAAGGACAGTATTCAGGGTTCTGCCCAAAGAGGATGTTTACTTGTAGTCTCTGTTCTCCCTTGTAAACTCCCTCAGAGATGAAGAACATGCACTACTTCCTTGCACTGCTCCTGGAGAAAAGAGCCATAGAGCTGCCTTTACTCATAAAGACAGCACAGAATCTGCTGTTTTGGGATAGTTTGTACCCCAGCCTTTAACAGAAAACTATATTACTCTTAGTCAGAGAAGGTTCAAGATGACCCTTTCAAAACAAAGGCCAACAGTGGAAACTCTTCTTACCAGAACTTTATCAAGCAGTTCCAAAGGTCTATATCTCTTCATTTGGGAGCCCAAACTCCCGAAGTTTTTGGGCACGTATGGAATTTTTCCATTGGCATCATAAGCTTGTGTTTGGACCTATAGCAGTCCTTGGGTGAGGGAGGTCAGTTGTCTCCAAACAGCTTTATTAAAAAGGAAGATGTTTTACACAGAAGATCCTAAAATGAAAATCCTCCTTGCAAGAGGCTCAAGTATCATAACAGCTATGATTGATATTATCCTAAATTCAAAACTCTGGGGTCCTAATGGTAAAGGAGCAGGAAGGGCACTTATTCACAGAATCATGGAATCAGAATGTCTGGTGTTGGAAAGGACTCGTAAGGATTATTGAGTCAAACTTCCTGCTCCTTTCAAGACTACCTAAAACTAAACTGCCTAACTAAGAGTGTCATCCAGATGCTCCTTGAACTCTGACAGGATTGGTACTGTGACCACTTCCCTGGGAAGCTTGTTCAGTGACCAACCACTCTCCCAGCAAAGAACCTTTCGTACTGTCCAGTCTGAAGTTCCCCTGACGCAGCTTCATACCATTCAGACAACAATGTTCCTATTTTCTACGTAACCTAGACAAAAACTTGCTCTATGGGAAATAGATTGAGGAAAAAAATACTAACGTTCTCTAATTGAATAAACACTTAGTGAATGACCAGAAACTTGATATTTTTACAACTAGAACAATGAAACTAAGTCTAAGGAGGATCTTGGTATTCTTGTTCTTTGTGTGCTAGTGATGAGAGCATGGAAAAAGGCCTGCTTTACTACTGAAATGAGACAGCTTTAATATCTAGATGTTACTATTTTGGAAACACCCTTTGGCATTTGCAGATATGTAAGCAGCTAATGAATGACTGGAAATTAGGAAGAATGAAGCTGGTGGAAAAAAATGAGTCCAAACTGCAAGTGTTTCTGAAAACCTTATGTCCTTATTTGTTCAGGAACTTCTGTGACTCAAAGTCTTGACCCAGGAGGAAGCTGGAATCCTGCTGGGATATATCAGGACAGGATCTTCTGAAGTCAGCTCTCAGATGACAAAGATCACAGGCCACAGAAAATAGTTTAGGACTAATTTTACCAAATTTCTGACCTAGAGTTTGGGCAGATTTGAAAGCACTGCTGTGTTGTTAGTCCCCTGGGTCTAACCCATCTGTTGCAGATGCATCTCAGTAATAGGTGTTGTACCTAGGCTGTGGATATCCTTTGTCACTTTTTGATTTACTAGGGTAGTCTCATAGGTCATGATGAATTGGATATGCTGTCAATGTGCTCTGTCTCTCTGTTCCTACCTCCACTGGTGTGTTTTGTAGTGTGTCAGGCTTCAGCCATATCTTTGCGACACTCGAATTTCTGTGACTTATAGAACTCAAGGAGTGAAAGTATTTGTATCTAGTCATTAGGACTGCTTACAGGAATTTTTGAGAAAGAGCAAATCCTTTCTCAGGCACTCTGTAGTCACTTCGAATTTGGGGTTTTTTGCCTTTTTTTGGCTGTCTTTTTTTTTCTTGAAAAACAAAAATATGTTTGTGGGGTCGTTTCTGACTCTGCATGTTACATGTAGGACCTGGATCCAAGAATTCTTGCTAGGATATTTCTTTTCTTTTCTTTTCTTTTCTTTTCTTTTCTTTTCTTTTCTTTTCTTTTCTTTTCTTTTCTTTTCTTTTCTTTTCTTCTCTTCTCTTCTCTTCTCTTCTCTTCTCTTCTCTTCTCTTCTCTTCTCTTCTCTTCTCTTCTCTTCTCTTCTCTTCTCTTCTCTTCCCTTCTCTTCTCTTCTCTTCTCTTCTCTTCTCTTCTCTTCTCTTCTCTTCTCTTCTCTTCTCTTCTCTTCTCTTCTCTTCTCTTCTCTTCTCTTCTCTTCTCTTCTCTTCTCTTCTCTTCTCTTCTCTTCTTTCTCTTCTCTTCTCTTCTCTTCTCTTCTCTTCTCTTCTCTTCTCTTCTCTTCTCTTCTCTTCTCTTCTCTTCTCTTCTCTTCTCTTCTCTTCTCTTCTCTTCTCTGTTGTTTTCTTTTCTTTTCTGTTGTTTTCATTGTTTTTCATTGAGCAGCTCAAATTCTATGGCCTCAGGTACCTCAAAAGGATCAAACAGATGATAAGGTTTACCCAAAGCATTTTGGGGCATACAGAGTACAAGAGCTATGCTGGTTTTGAAGAGTTCTGTGTAAGTAATATTTTTTATGATAAGGAAGAGTTGAGCTGGTAATCAATAAAAGGAGACTGAAATCTCATGCTACAGTGTTCAAGCCTGTATCCCAGTTCACTCAGCTTTTGTGCTCTCCAGATACAAAGGTTTTGTGCCTCATGTGTCCACAACAGGAACTAAACAAATGTCTCTCTGTTACTTCTAGTAGTTGTATGTTCTAATAGATTTAGAAGGTAAGGACAATACTGTCTGGACTAGGAAACAGAGCATGGCTTTGGGAAAAAAACCTGTGTGTCTCTAACCAAGCAGAGGTGAGTGAGAGGTTGGCCTGTAGTACATTTGACAGTCTAAATGGACCTCATACAATTATAATTAAGCATAACAAGTTCTTCACATACTTCTGTCTTTCTGTCTGCATATATTTATCTTTACATGTGCTTAATAGAGTGTCTGTAGTTGGGAAGGATGAATTTGAGTATTGGGAAGAGTTAGAGATGGAGTCTGAAGTTGTTCATGCTCACAAGAGCTCAGAGAGACAGTTATCCAACAGCAGTGTTAGGAGGGAAGTCCTAACAGGTGTTTGAGGCTGGGTTTCTTGCACAGGAGGTGCAGTGGATGGTAACAAAAGGGCAGGTGTGTGTGCTTACAAAGTGTACACTTCCCGGGAGCATTTAAAACCATGCGTGTCCATACATACCCTAGGCTGCTGCTGTCATCTATAATGCTGTACAAAGGTCTATATATGTTAGTGTCTGCTGTAGTAAAGGTTGGATTTCCATTATTCTTCTAATTTCCTTGTCCCAGTTACTTATAATTTTCTTATAGACACTTTTAGGGCTGAAATTATCAGGATTCAGTCTGCGTGTAAAGAATATTTTTTTCTTCTTTGGGGCTCTTTCTGAGTCACTTAATCATGAGATATCTTTCTAACCTGTCCTAATGAAAAATACTGCATTGCAAATAAAGTTAGTTAAGTACATTTCTTGCAGTGGCTGTCTGTAACAGAAGAGAATGTTATTTTAAAAGCAACAACACATTAATAGGCCAAGTATGCAATCACTGTCCTATCACAGCAAATTATACCATTAGTCCACCTTATCTAATCTCTTTGCTACAGACTGCCTAACAACAATCGCTTCTCAGAGCAAAGCAAACCAAAAAAAAAAAAAAAACCAAAATTCATGGGCAAATATAGAATAATGTTCCTTATACAGGAACATTCTTGTTCTTTTCGTATGTCCTCTGTATTTCACCATGAATTAACATCATATCGATTCAAGTATTTTTTTTTTTCCACTCCAAAATTGTCTTTAGGTAGCTTTATAGGTATACAGACATCAAATCAGTTTATAAAATGAACTTTTGGCTCACTCATATGCAGTGGGAAGGGGTTCCACAGGTTAATTTAACTTGCATATAAACACTTTTTTTTGGCTTTTAAAATTTTCTCTTATTAATTTATTAAGTTATGTTTGTTTTTATTCAGCTGGTTAATAGAATGAAAAAGATCATGTGTTCTTACTTGATTTATGGTTTTTTACATAATCTTTATAACTTCACAATAATATTTGTGATTACTTTATGGTCTTTTTATCATGTCTCTCTTTTATTTACACAAAAAATTTCAATCCATTCAGTGTTGCTTTTAGTGGAAGTTTTTCCACATTTCTGCTAATCCCATCACTGATCTCTGAACTCCTTCTACCGCTGTTAAATTTTTCTGGAGATACACAGATATTTCAGAACTGAACACACTGTTCTCAGTGGAACTGTATGATCTTACTGTCCCATGCCTGGTGCATCCAAAAATATAATCTGCTTTAAACAAATCCTATTGCATTCTGTGCTGGAAATATGTTGCCTTTCATTACATGCTTCTTCCCACGCCCCCCCTTCAAACTGATGCCGAAGTGTCCTAGAGTGGTTACATTTAACTTAGATACCAGTAACATGTTTAATTGGTTCAAAGTATTCCTGCTAATATACATTTTCTTGGCTTTATCCATCAATGCTGAGTTTCTGCTGCATGCTCAGCATTTGTCCCAGTTTTTTGGCTGGTCTTGACTGTCATGAATTCATTTATGACTTCTGTAAGATCAGTCCTAGTTTTCTGTTAGAAGACTCAGAGGTAACTTTTGTTCTGTTAATTGCCCCATTAGTTCATGTAGCTTGTTTTCTGCCTCTTGTCAGTTTTTAATCCATGACTTTTTTGCCCTTCTGTTAAGTGCCTACATTAAATGGTTAGGCTGCTTCTGTATAGCCAGCTTAGTGGAAAAAACTCCAGCTCTGAATTAACCCATGGAGTAATTAATTTCCCCCTAATATTACGAGAGTGAGAGAAAGATGCATTTCCTTGCACCCATGTCACATTGCCTGTCTCTTCAGATAGCTGCTTCTGGTTGCTTTCCCACATGTACTGCTATACCTAGTGGCTTGGGGTGCAAACCTGTAGGCAGTTAACTATTTGCTGAGCCTGAAGAACAGAAGTAGATAATTAACCATCCATCTGCGAATATTTACGCCAGATATTTATTTATTGATGCAAAATAGAAGATGCTGTTTCTGCATGTAGACTACAAGGCTGAGGCATAACTGCAGTTGACTCTTTGTAGTGTGCTCTTTTCATACTGTTCAGTGCTAACTTTAATGTATTATTGATTGTTATTAAGGTATACCATGAAATACAGATGGGATGTCTGTTGTGGTTGAACTCATACTGTGGGAGCTGTGTTGACTTTTAGGCTGTTCTGGCCTTCACGCCTGTCACGCTTGACATTAAAACTTTTCACATTAGGGTTTAGAAGATAAAAAAATATATAGTAACTATGTTACTCTGTATGTAGTGGGAAGTAATGTGAAAATATGATGCCAAATTCTCTCCCCACCAAGTCAGCACAAAATCTAAAATGAAATACTAATTTCAGAGCAAGCCAGGAAGTTCAAATTCCCTGTGTGAGTATATACAAACAAAGTTCAGGACACTCACTACCTGAATTTAAATTAGCTGTGCTACCTGCCAGTAGAAAGTGGTAAAAGTGGAGGGATTAGGGGTCTGATTTTCCAGGATACTGAGTCCTAGTGGCTCCTCTTGATGGCGTGTGTTTAGCATCCCAGGATCCAAGGTCACGCTCATCAGTGACCATTGCCTCTGTGCTGACTGCCAGCCTCCATCATTGCACAGACTTCTGGATGTATTGGCTAGTTTGAAATACACAAAAATTGTATCAGAGGATCAATTACTGCTGAAATGTCACTACTGAACCCTGTAATAGTGCTAATTAGTTAAAGCAAAAGAGGCACTTATCTTGGCAGCAGATCACTGAATACTTTTTTCACAAAATTAGGTTTGAAATGCTTTACATTCTTCCCCCTCCCTTTTTTGGAAAAGTTAAAGTATGTAAATGGTGGGTTTTTTTTTTTCCTTTTTTATTTCCTATACCCCCATAAAAAGAAGTACTTCTAAATGTTTCTCACTATGTCCAGCAATTTCCATCTTAGAATAGCTTACTTTTGTTTGAAACTCTTTAAGAGGTTATTAGTCATTGGAGAAAACTTAAAACAAGGAAACGTATGACAAACACACAGTCACAGGACAGCCCTCTCTAATTTTGGCTCTGCTCCCTTTCTGCCATTAATGGGGCAAAAAGAAGCTGGAGATCTGATGCGAGTTCCTTGCGGTGGGGGAGGGCAGGGTTGTTGTGCCTGTGTCAGGGAGTCCCCGGCTGGCAGGGAGCCAGCAGTGTGGGCTCTGTCCTTCCCACCGCACACCACGCAGGAGATGTGTCAGGAGAAGGACCAAGAAGGGCAGTAGCTGGAGTACATGTAAGTGTGTCTGTGATGAGAGTGAAATGCCTGCTGCACAGGGAGACGTGAAGGGCTCCCAGGCAGAGCCGGCTCAGGGGGATGCTGGTGACTGCAGAAGCCTTTTTATCTGCTACAGAAAGGCAGTGGCTGCTGTCACAAGCTGTAGGGTCTGACTGCAGTCCTGTGTTTTGATCCCCTGCTCAGGTAGGTTTCATTTTTCTTGTGCTCACCTTGCAGGGAGCCTTCCTGGGCTGTCAGTGTGTTCTGGGCTTGATGAACTACCACAGTTCTTTCCGAGCACCAGTTGTTCTTTTTCAGTGCTAAAACATACACGAGGCTGTCATTCACACACCCCATCCCCCAACTTTTCATCCAGCATTTAGTTTTTGGTGAGCATTATTTCCACACTGTGCCACAAAGATAAGATTCTCAGCTGCCAGTGGCATGAGCAGAGTCTCTGAAGTTTCTTTAGTATGAGATGGGTCATACTGTTGAGCAAAAGTCTAAATATTTGCAAAGATTCAGGAAAAATACAGGGGTTTTGCTGGTTTTTATCCTCTGTAGAATTTGTTTGAAGCTTTAAAAACATTGTTTGTTTCCTATTAAAATGGTGATGAGAGGAAATAGATGGGAAGAATGTAGGCCAAATCCATCTTTGTTGCAGTATTGCTGATCTCAGTAGTATTACTCCAAGGATAGAGAAGTTTTCCAAAACGACAGTTTCTTAACTCTGTCAATTGACTGGGACATGGCTCTCCTGTGGTTTGACTACTGTGGTTTGTCACTACTGTGAGAAATTATCCAGTTCAAAAAGTCCTGTTATTTGGGTAATTTCTTGCTGAAATTGATGGTTACTGTTTCTGTTTTTCTCCCAAAGTTTATTTCTAGGGCTTTTCCATTTGTTTCTGGTGCTCTAGATAAAAGGCTAGTCAAAAAGGCAGAGTCAGAGAGACTGCACTGCTATGAGGATGTGTAAAAGAGGAGTGGGTTTGAATTTGGGAGTGTTTTCCCTCTCATGGAAGCAGTCTCCCTGTTTGATACAGAGTGTGAGTTGATCTAATAAAATCCACCTCCTAAATACCTTTTACAGATCAAACCAGGTTACTGGGTATCGATAACCATAATGTACTTTGTGGGTGAGCATACACACTAGGATACCTCATTTATAGCCCATTTCTCCTCCTAAATTATTCTGCATTTGGGAGCATTTTTTAAGCAGCTACTATTTAAAACCAGAAAGCCTCCACCCTAAAAGGCCCCAACCTGTCAGAAACATTTCCTCTCTTGCCCGGAGCTTGGAATTTCACTCCAGAATGCCAGCTCCCTCAGGAGTGTGCATAGTGTCATCCTTGCCTTGTGGTTTACTCTTTGCAGCCCCAGTTGCACACACAGACATTGTTTACCAACTCACCACATTCTTCTTCTTCCTGCTCTACCAACATCTCTACGTGTCTATTTTTCACAGTGCCACTTGCACCTGGATTTCTGCAGTGCTAAGCCCAATTTCACTCTTGCCAAGCCCTAGACCCCTTTATATTTTTCTTCTTTTCTGCCAATAACCTTCTTTTCCATTTTCTCCTGTGTATGAATGTGTTTATGTACATTGTCAGATACATATTTCTAATTATCTGGGAGGAGTGGGATAAAAGTTTTATTGTCTTGAGCTAGAGTTGGCTGTGTTATTTTAAGTAATAAAGAGAGAAAAAAGGTATGCTGACTATTCCATAGTAAACTATCATGCATTTTGAACCTCCTGCATATTTTGCATTAGGAAAAATATGTCAGAAATTCGTAGGGTGCTCTCTAACTCTATCAATACTCTTTTTTTTCATATGGTTGCATGTACTGAGCCAAGCCCCAGTAATATTAAGGGGGGAAAAACACTGCTGTGACTTTGTGACTAATATATTTTAGAAACGTCTTACATTTTTCCTATAATGGCTTTTCCATACATAATAGTGTTTCAGTTTGAAGGTCTGACTTCTCAAGGCCTATGAGAGCTAAAAACAAGTGCCAGCATTCTGCTGAAAAGCTGGAAATTTCTCATATCCAATGCTATGAAGCTCCTTTTTCAGACTCACAGATCACAAGATTAACACATCATTGGTAAAAGGCCCATCCTGGGTGTTGGCCCGATGTAATTTGAAAGGACATTTTTTCATTTGAAAGCAAGGAAAAAGTCTTGATGGTGGTTTGCAGCAAAACCAAACTAATGACAGCTGATTTCAGCTAACTGGGCTGGGAGCATTAACAATAATTACTCTTGGAGACAATTTTAGGTCTTGTTTCAAGCACAGAGATTTTGTTGACACCATCATCTAGGGCTCACATGAGACTTCTCTGATGACTATGTTCCTCTACCTTTCACATGACAGATACAGAAGTGTGCCTTGGGCAGTCAGAGTGCCCTTTGTGAGGGATGCTGGACCTGTGCTGGGTTCATATTGACAAGACAAAATCTTTCATGTGGCATCAATAAGGCCGGGATAAAAATACCACAACATGTAATAGTTCCAGACCATGGTCTTTCATTCTTTTTCAGGTATAATCACTGGGGCCACATATAAATAATCATCTGGCTATGTAAAGGGGTCAGACCAGGGCTTTGATATTCACAGTACATATCCTGATGAGACTGTGTTGTTGTTTAGGTAGGGTTAATTTTTGTCCCAACTCCAGCAAATGGTAAATTTTTCATTGAACTTGGTGGAACTAAGATTTCACACATGACACTTAAATCTGTGCTATATAAAGCTTTGTATAAATATGTCTGCATATAATATATATCACAAGCATGTACAAGTGTGTTTCTGTATATTTTAACCAATTACATAAACTGTGTTTAAACTGTCTACTATGCAGATGCCTAGAATGAACGAACTAAAAAATCTGGATAGCGGTAAAATACTCAGTGAATGTTGTGGGGACATGTTTTTCACAATTGTAATATTGAGAGGTTTTGTTCCCTTTATCAGTTGCCTTTCTCTACTATAAAATCATGTGGGATTTTTTTCCTAGTTTTCAGCTACAAATGTTTTACATTATAAAACTGTGTAAAACAGACTGAAAATTGGGAAGTGTAAGAACAGATAATCTGAAGACTTAAGTGCTTTGGGCAAACTTGTCTTGCCAGCTTTCAGAGATACAGAGGGAGAGTGTATTTGAAACCCCTCATCAGAGCAAAATGAACATTTTAGCGTTCTCGGACATAATATCAGGCTAACATGCTCCCTGACTGACATCCAGTACATACTGTATAATTGCCAGCCTGCTTCTCCAAGTGCCTTGAAGATTACATTTTTTTAATGTCCCAATATTAATAACCAGATGTGATCTTCTTCCTGCCCAGGGGTCAAGCTAGCTGGCCAGGTCAGGCTGTTTGTCTGTGTGCACAGACTGTGAAGTCTATTCAGAATGACAGGTATGGGGGGGGAGGCGGGTAGGGTGTTAACCTCAAGACCACCAAAAGGGAGTTCTCCCTGCTGGGAACAAAGACCAGCAGGAGCTTCAGCCTTTTTCAGTACTCCTGGGATTTTAACCAAGTGAACAAAAGATGATGCACAGCTGAAGAAATGCTCTTCACAGCTGATACATAATTTAAGATGTTCAGTTACAAACAACCGGATATGTATTTGTGATTTCATTTGAGCACAGTCCAATTATCTGCAGTCAGTTAATATTTTTGTATGAGCAGTTTCTGTGTGCTGCTTTATATGCTCAGAAGACACTCAATTGCCAGAGTTTGAATACACGCTAGCCTTGAAAATAGCCCTCGTATTTAAAGAAATAGCATTAAAACACCGGCAGTTGCTATGGGGTGTTTTGTACCTTCTAGTTAATGTTTGCCAGTCTATGTATAGATTGTTTTATAATATGATATAGTTTCATTAAACATGTATTATAAAAACATTTACTCTTCACTCTCTCTTTTTGTTAGGTAAAAAAAATCAAAAGAAGAAGCTATTTGTTTCCTAATTGATTTTCTACGTTAGTTGTTCATTGAATAGATAAGTAGTGCCTGTGATATTTGATTACAGAGCAAGGCACCCATTTAACCTTCCGTTCTTTCCTGGCCAGGATTTCAAATACAATACAACGTACCTCCCTTAGGCTCAGTAGGATTAGACTGCTAGCAGTAATCCCTGATGCTATGAAATAGACCTGATAGAACTTCAACTCACTTGTTTAGGATTATGCTCATGAATTTCAGTCATCTAGTTGTATTAACCCTTTGGGAACTTGTGTGATTTATGCTGCTATAAATAATAAAACATCATAATAAACAATGGTAGATACCTATCAAAGCTTATTTATGTGTTTTAAAAAATTCACTTTTGCTTGGTGATCAGAGTATAAAATTCACATTGAAATGAATTTAGCCTCTATAGCATAAATCCTCAGAGTTTATTTTCATTCTAATGTTCAGGTGCCTTTTGCAGTTCAACAGTATCTTTAAACAGGTTGGTCTCAATCTGTGCATTGATTTTTAAAAATTGTTTGAATAAATTTTAGTTCTCAAGGTTGCACTGAAAGGGCAGACAAGTCATATCTGCTAACTACAGAGCATCAGTGCAGAATCTCCCAGGGTAATGACCTGAATGCCAGCATGGTCCTGTGGTAAAGAGGAGGGGTCCTGATACCTGAGCTATCATTTCCAGGCTTTTTTGATTACAGCAACAGTCCTGATACAGGCAATACTGGCTTATGATGAATTATGCCCTAATTTAAAAACAGAGTAAGAGTGCCAGAGCATTTCTGATGGAACATGAGACAGTTGGTGGGCAAAAGCATTGTAATTGCTCCAGATTCAGACTACTGTTTTGAACGGGTGACTTCTATTTAAATGCTGATTTTTAATCTGGTCAAATCACTACAGGGAATAACTCTATACAAGCAGTAAGAAGGAACAGATCTTTTCTTTCTTTAATTTTCAGGATCCTAAAACCTACCAATGAAATAAATATTGTTTCCTATTACCAGTCTCTTAAACTATTGAACCTTTAGTTCAAAGGCTTGTTAAATATTTATGTGCACAACTAATTGTACTGATTATTGAAATGAATATATGTATATGTTTCAGAATATTTGAAGTCAATGACAATGAAAAATTGTGGAGAGTTTGACTTGGGAACTCTAACCTACTCTCACCTGCTTGGCAGAAGAGAGTCAAATTAGGACTGACTGAATATGCACATTCAGGCATCAATTGGTGAAACTACTGCCACTTCAATACACCTGCATGTGGAATTGCTATATTTAAAGGCAGGATGACAGGCAGAATCAGTGCTACTAGCTGCACTTGATGACAGAGGCATCAGGGCACTTCTTTACCCCTTAGACGCTATTAAAGCATGCCTATTATTGTAGATCTGTTGGATACTCTTGATACATCTGATGATAAAGTGGTATTGATGAATAGCTGAAGGCCATGAGAGCAATAAATGGAGTTACTCTTGAGTGATTCTATTCTTTTTTTGCAGGAGAACTTGGGAGTGGGGGCAGTTTGGGGTGGTTGTTCATCAGCCCAGTGGTTCACTCATGTGCTCCCACATGGAGTATTGCTGAGTTCTAGTCTGTCACCCTTCTTGATTAACACATGCCCAAGGCCATTACGGGAGAATCATTTATGCTTGAGATGTGGGTGTCTCCATGATGCAGATGATTTTCTTCTGCTCAACAATTTGATTAGACTTGGATGGCGAAATCAATTGTTTGACTCCGTATCTTGCCAGCCTTGGGGTTTGGATATAGCAGCTGTGTTGTAAACTGAGGTCCTGCTGGTGGGATGCACAGCTGGTAGGAATGGCCAAGCTGTCCCACACTCATAAGCCTTGCTGATTCTTCATTTGGCTACTGAGGTAACCCAAGGAGTGATAAGCATCCCATGGTAATTTGTATGTATATGTATGGTTGGTTGCTAAGTGCGTAAATGATGCTTCTCTTTCAAATTGGCTTCTCTCAATTCTTTTGTCTTAGAAATATCTTCCAAAAACTGTGCTCAGTCCTGCTGCTGCTGCAACCTACAGTCCAGTTGCAAAATTTAATACATTTAAACTTCTGTGCCTTGTTGGTTAGTTTTGGTTTGACACCTGGTATATTTCTGTTCCCTGATTGATTGCAAATGTACCATTAGAAATGGGCTGTTTCATGAATGCTCAGTTTACACATTCGGAATGTGCTTTCCCTGGATATTCTGCAGTATGTATTTAAACATAGCTGTTTCTGAAACAAATTCCTTGCTTAGGTCAGCAGATTTAGTGTGGAGAAATTAATGGAAAGCAAACAGCCAAGAGGTGGGGCATGGAAGGAACTAATTCAAGAATTTCAGATGAATATATCCAGTATTTTCCAGCTCTCCATCAGATGCTTTAATTCTAAATGCAGAACTTGCAGAACTTAGTGGCTCACACATTGCCACCTTCAAATTTGCTGAGAAAAGAGAGGTAAACCTGTAAAGTTTGGTGAGATTTGAGCTGCCAGGAATATAGCTGTCTATCCATTAACTGGTGTTTCTGACAGCAAGTATTTTGCAGCTGCAGTTTCAGTTCTATTCCAACTCTCTCAACTTGCTTCTAGTTGCAGTTCCACTCTGTTTCAACCTGTAAAGACTGAAATAAATCAGACCCCAATTCTCTCTGAAAACCTCACTTCATATACATAATTCAGATCAGCTAACAGTGCCCTGGGCTAAATCTCAAAAGATACTGAAAGTTTGTGTATCAGAGAGTGGTTGGCAAATAAAGAATCTGCTTTATCATTTTCTTGATCAAAATGTGCAGTTTTCGATTGCTTCACCAATTAGCAAGTTGCACTTGTCTTTCAGTTTCTTACAAGGTAAAGGGAATAAAGGCTGGCCACTGGCTGGGAAAGTTTGTTCCTTGGTGAAAATAAATTTTGATGGCTTGGATAACACTACTGTTTGTTAATTTGCATTTACTTAGCAAAGCAAAAAAAGGTAGCTTGTGTGTGTGTGTGTGTGTGTGTGTGTATGTGTGTGAAGGGAATCTTATTAAGTCTAAATAAATAGACTGTAGAAACCATGGTAATACTTTACACTTCTGTAAAGCCTTTATTCAGAGGCTTTCAAAATGTTTTAACAATGTTAATTAAATTCAGTGCTCCTTCATTCTGTGTTAGCCTAAGTGCATATAGGGCCATCTTCACGTACATACTGGTAGAATGGAAGAAAGCTGGTGTTTAACTGTGTGCAGCAGCATTGCACTGCAAGTATTTTCAAGGCAGGTGAAAAAAAAAGTAAAAAAGCCATGTTCAAGTGAGACTGCACAGGGAATTGCCTGTAGGTAGGCAAAACATAATTACAAGTTGAAATTTGGCCAAGACATTTGTCTTAACACTCTTCCTCCTTTGAAAAAAAAAGTGCCACGTACTTAATAACTTTATTAAGTACAAGCAGTTGTGAAATCTGTTCTTTGTTTCAACCAAAAGAAAACATTTCCTAACAGGACAGTGCTGTTAAACACCAAGCTAGGGCACTGACTCATTACTAATTTAGACAGAGAGCACCATCAATGAATTACCAAAACTCTTTTTTGTAGCACTGGTGTTTTCCTTGGAGATCTCCCCTCCAAGTACTGACCCTGCTTTAGCCTGCGAGATCTGAAGGGATCACAGCACAAGGTGGTATGGCTTAGGGCTGTATATAAAATGATGAAGGAGAGAGTGAAACCCAGCCATGTGCTCCCTTTACTCGACACTGTAGTAGGAGAGGGAGGTGGCATTCAGTGAAACTCAGAGCTACTCTTGTTTTCTGCAGTAAATAATCAGCCTGTGAAATTCACTGCTGCAGTGGGGAGTTATCCGGATAAACAGTTTATCAGGATTTTTAAGAAGGATAAGGGGATGAACATTAATGATGTTTCTGATTATGTGGGCTAAAACAAAAAGATACAAGAACGTTTATTTCTCTGTTATTATTGTTAAAGTCAGGATATAAACAGACTGTCTTCCAGGGTCAGGCAAGGATCCCTTGTCACACTGCACATTCATTTAGGCTCTCTAAGGGCTTGTATTTGTACCCTCCTTTTTTGTGGATCTGACATTAGCTATTTGCACAGAGAGCATGTCAGAATACCTGGGCCAACGGTATGATTCATAGTGTTGCTCCCGCGTTTCCATCTCTCTGTCTCCCTCAGTCAGAGAGGGAGAACCCTGTTCTCAGAGGATGACATTAGACTTCAAAAATGAATACGAGAACTGAGTGTTTCAAATGTAAATAAGATGCCTTTCTGTTCGCAATTTTAGTCTTGCTAAGGCAAGGTACTACTCCAGCAGTAAACAACTGAATCTGCATGTCTGGGTTATTTTGTTTTTCTTTGTCAGCTTATCACTCAGCTTAGGAGAGGAGTGTCTGTGTCATAATTACTGTTTCATTTATTTAATTTGGAAGTACAAACAATAGACAGAAAGGGCCATTTGACAACTAATTAATTTGTTTCTGCTCAAAGAACATGACAAAAAGTTTGCCTTCAGATGAGCATTCATAGACTGTGGATTTGCAATTGAGTAATAATTCATCAGCATTACTCCTTAGGTAATTTGTTATCCTCAGTACAGCATGTAAAGGTACAGGCCTGGAATATATTTTTTAAAATTTAGATGATTATTGGAAACACTTGGATCATTCTAAGACCAGTTATGATTCAGTACCACACAAGATCTCTCCATGTTTCTAGGAAGCACAATTTTATTCCACCTCTTGGAAGAGCATTGATGAAGCATCTGCAGCCTGGCTCCTGTGACAGCTGGTTCTGCAGAATCCACATGGCACCATGTGAGATAGGGCTTGACTCAGGTTACTGTTTTTCACTGCAGTTTTGTCAGCCTCACGGTAACATGTTAACTCTGTGTGCTAGCTGTTATTAATTGTTCTGTACACTCTGCTCCGAGCAAGGATTAGGAAGACAAACTCCAGTGTTGTGAACATTATTATCAGAATAAACTGTCCAGGCCTGTGGAGGCTGTGTGCAGGTATCTGTCTGGATCTTGACACAGCAACTCTCCAACTATGGCCAGTCAATCTGTGTGTGGAAGCCAAGTCTTAAAGGGAATAGGGGAAGTGGAGGTAGCAGAGTGCACTGCAGGAATTTTCCTGATACAGAGCTGGGAGATGTCAGGGCATGCACTTGGACTCTCTGCTAGGAAGCACCAGTGATTTCTGTAGTACAGAGTGTGAGAGAGCAGAAGATTTGAATTGCAATAGAGGGATCAGCCTTCTTTAGGGAGAGGCATGATGTTGAGCATGGTATTTTTCACATTTCCCTGTTTTCTCTTTTCTTGCAGAGTATAAATAATGTATTGTAGAATTCTCAGATTTTAGTATGTCAGTGGGACTTGAAGGAAAGCTGTAGGAGGGAAAGGCTTTGCTTGACCCAAAAGAAGAGGAAAGCTTCTTCTGGTGGAAAGAAGGAAAATACATTGATTATTTGAGGAAAGACCACAAAGGGAAAATTGAGATGTAATTTTTTCCAGACATCCAGGCTGTGATGGTAAGAACTACAGAGGAAAAAATGTTACCCAAAACAGTACTATGCAGACCCTGGAAGGTGATGTGGAAGTCAGTCAAAGGCTTTCAAATAAAAGCTTCTTCAAATAAAGTCCAAGTACCAAGAGAAACAAGACTACTGCAAAGTGAAAATGAGAATGAAGTAGTTTTATTAATACTGTTCAGTCAATGAACTAACATTTAATAGGTTTTTAACATATCTTCCTCACATATCTCTGCAAAGAACTGTAGTTAGTAATACTGGTATTACAAGTTAGTAATTGTAAATATTAATTGTAATAACATTGTAATGTAATCACTGTAATGCACCTTTTAAAATCAAATAGTCTAGTAGAGGAATCAGATTTTTCTTTGTTATTTCTAGTCTTAACCAGAGGTGTGTAGAAGGGGGAGGGGATAAGGATTATTTTAATCCCCAAGTCAGACATGGGTATGTGAGTGGGCACTGGCATGCAGACCAGCTAAATCTATTATTTTGAATGTACAGTAGCTCCAAGTATGGACAATGATAAATAACATTGACCTAAAACAGGAATGATTTTAAGCCACCTTCACTTATCCAGCTTCATGGAGATCTGGAAAGAGAAGTTGATTTTACTTTCCCTCAGTCTGTATATATGGTTCATTAAATGATTTAATACACTTAGAAGTGAGATGTCCATTCTCTTAGTCACTTTTTTCCCTTTGCCTTATACATTGTCACAATACCCTAGAATAAATTAAAAATAAACATATAAATAACATTAAAAACAGAACATAAAATAGTATTTACATTTATTGATCACTTCCCTAAAGATCTGATCCACAGCTGTTTGGAACAAACAAGTGTCTTCCTAACTCTCCCCTTTTTATAGCTGTCCTTTGAGTCGGGGATTCAAACCTGAAAACAGTGGCATTTGGAGACAGTCTCAGAGAAATGAAAGATTCACTGGATACTGACACAGAGTTTGGTTGCTTTGTTTTTTCTGTTGTGTGGGGTTTTTTCCTTTTCTTCTTTATTGTTTTCTCTTCTGTGGCAGTGGTACTTTTAGGTTTAGCTTGACAGATTTTAGTAATTCAGACAAAGAGGAAGGTTTTGTCTGAAAGGCTTGCAGTTCAGCCCCTTCAATAGAAAAGGGTTAATTTCAAAAATATTTTAATTTTTTAAATAATAAGCAATGAGACAGGCTTTTAGAAAATAGGGCTGATGTAGCCACTATGTAAGTAATAATATAGTGAAATAAAAAGTCTCTCCTTAACCATCCCTCTCCTATGTTATGCAGTAGGAGTATGTTCTTTTTTTTTTAAATGCATGTCCAGGTCAGATTCTTTCTCCCTCAGTGATTGTGATTAAGAATTTCTCTTCCAAATGTTACACAATATCATGGTCCCCAAAAACTCAGCAAGGAAAACTCAACTGTTATGAAACATGTGCAAATAAGACACTGGTTTTCCTTTGAATTTTTTTTGGTAATGCAGATGCCAGATGACATATCCAAATAAGCACTTTAAATATGCTTGTCAAAAGTTTATTAATAGATGCCATTACTACAAGTCCTGATGTGTGTCCCTTTGAAAAACAGTGGTCACTTATTAAAGACTAGAGACAGAACATTTTCTTGAATAAAGTTGTTAATAAAGCACATCAAGACTTGTTCCTATTAGTATTGGTCCATGAATACTTTGTGTGCTAATTCAGGGTTTAGAGATACTTAGTCATACAAGCCCTCCAGTCTGAAATAGGCATGTACCTTATTATTATTATTTAAACACTGGCCTTTTATATTTAGAATATATTTATAAAACATACTTGTCCTCTTTATAAAATTAAAAACATCTGCTATGGCTTTTCAGTTAAAATGTTGTGGACTTGAAAGTCTGGTGATAGGTCAGTCTGCCATTTTGAATGGCAATTAAGCTGACAGTGCACCCTGTACCAGTGAGACTGTGAAAACAAACAAAAAAGGCAGATGGTTCATTTAGTTTAGTAATTGTAATTTGTTGTTCATTAAAAGCAATTCCCACACAGGCATTCTCTATGCAGATGGAGTATATGGAAAATTTTATTCTGCCAACCTGTCGTAATAATTATTTTTGTTAGTGTAATTTGCACCGACATTTGATAGGCAGTTGATTAGAGCAGTATGGTTTCATCAGAATTAAAATTAATTATAAATTTTGCTGCTTTCATTAGTGTGCTTTTATAACTATCATGACCAAGCAGCAGGGGTTTGGCTCTGAAATACTGAAAATCACAGCAGCATTTGTTGTGTGGGTTTTTTTTTTTCTTCTTGAGATGATTGAACCTCTTAATAAGGGCTTTTGTTTGGTCGAGGTTTTTTATACCTACAGAAGATGAAAATTAGTGGCAAAACTGTTTTAGGATAATTCTAAATTATGCTTTTAATGGAGGAATGTGCAGAGTTAAAAAAACAAATTCAGTTAGTAAGCTTAAGATGTTTTTCAGTCTTCTTAAATGTAGTGATAGCATTGTAGCTCCAGACATTCTGATAAGCAGGGAGAAATCCTATGGCCAGTAATAAAAATGCCCTTACAGGTGAAAAACCTTATTTGCTATTAGTTTTTTTACAAGGATTTTGTCTTCCCCTTAGAGTATAAAATTATGTTAAATAAACTTCAAAAGAAGGGAAGTAGTGCCCTCTTTATGATTATAATTACAGACCTGCTCATTTTGATAATCATGGTAAAATAGTTCACTTTTAGATGGCTCAAATTGCAAAGGAATTCTTCAAAAATAAATATTAGAACATCTTGGTACAGACATAGACAATTCTAATGGCAAATCTGAAGGGCTGCATGCAGCATAGATATTTTACCTCAGTACATGGTGTAGCACTTCTATCAACCTGCGATATTAGGAAGTGGATAAATGCTGAATGTAAAATACAGAATGCAGTCCTATGAACTTCAGTTTGCTTTTAGTCTTTTATGTCCTGGTATTTTGGTGGTTAATCTGTATGGGTTTTTTCTCCATTGCAATTTGATATTGGTAAGGCAACAGGACAGTGAGGGTAGATGTCCTTGTCCTATTCAAGTCGGTGGCAGCTCCATCATTAATTTCAGTTGCTCCATGTAACCTATGGAAAAAGCTAGTATTTTAGACAAACAGATGAATAGAGTATAATCAGTACTCGTTTGCAGCTTTTTTTCTTCTAGAGACCAGGGTTATTTTATGTTATAATTCTGCTTCGTCTGAGGTACAGTATCCACTGGGGTGTAATTCCCCTTAGAATTCCCTTAGAGTTTAAGTCAGAGCATGCTTGACCTACTAATTTTCATTAATACATTTTTCTCTCAGAATCTTAAATTTATAGAATTATCTGTATCTAGGAATCAGGCTGGGAAAAGTAGAGAAACTCTTCTGGTTTGTAACTTGACTCTTGTTTCTGCAAAATATGAACAAGACAGTGTTTATTGTAGTCAGAAAAATAGTTGGCATGATTGTGCGTAAGTGAAGAATCTCTGGATTGTCTCAAAGTGTTAGCTGCCCATTTGCAGACAAGCAAGCTTTTAGTGTGCAATTTAGGTCAATGGATAGAGGGGAGAAGATGTGTTTAGGCGACAGATTTTAAATCACCATAATATAAATATGCTTCCCTTTTCATCCGGAATTTGCTTTCTTTCAAGGTAATTTAGTGGAGCAGACATGCACTTATGCCTGTCTTTGTAATTTTAGGGATTAGGATAGTGAGGATTAAATGCTGACCCTTAATCTTCAATATCAACTTTAAGAGCAAAATATAATATGCAAATGGAATACCTTCATTTTGTGTTTATATATTTTAATCTCTGTAATTTAGTTTTAAGAAGATGGAAACTCATCTTTGCCTTATTTATTTTGAATCCCAAAGCAAGATGCCATTAAAATCTTTATCCCTGTATCTTAGAGGATAAATGTTTATCCTTTAGGGATTAAAATATAATTTTTTAAAAAAATGAGTTTAACCTAACACTCTTACATCAGTCCAAGAGTTCTGTGTGTCTGATTTAAATGTATCCTTGAGTGTCATGTCAAACATTGATAATGGGGAAAAAGTCATTGAATGTTTATTTTCAAAAATCAGTGAATGGAATTTGCATTTACAGAAATCAATTGGTTACGGTACCACAGATCAGTTTTGATCTGTTCATTCTAAGCTTTTCCTGAAACTTCTAGATATATTCAAAGTACAGAATTTGAAAAGAGAGAGAGTATTTATAAAGATTAAATATTCTGCAGTTATAAACAAGTAGGATATCTCAACCACTACAAATGAATTATGTAGTATTAAGGAATCAGATCAAAATGAAAGATGAAATATGAAAAACTGGCAAAAATGGATTTGTGAAATAGTCTTCTTTTGGTATTAATACTTGCAATGTAAAGTGCAATTAAAATACTTGACCCAATTAGATTTATATTGGATGCCCATATAGATATGATTTTAAAAAAAAAGTTTATTTTGACATCACCATTCCTAAAGCACTTTTCAATCAGGCTGTCTTATTGATTGCTTTGTTATCTGCATATCTCTTTCCTCTGCTTTTGCTGATTTTAACTAACATGGCACTTTGAAGGTCTCAAATAATTTTCAGCTAATTTGAGATTTCTTCATACTGAGGATTTAGAACACTCTAGTATGAGCTGTGCTTTAAAAGTCTGTGTCATTAAATGGTAAATGAATAATAGCAATGCACCACATTCCTGCCCAGTGAGTCATCATCCAAGGACCATATTCTGACAAGAATAGTCTTACAAAGAATACTTTCTTCTGTGACAAATCTTTCAAGTATTTTGATGTCCTTTGGAGAGTAAGGTGTGACCCGAACTGATACAGTTATCAGAACATGGATCAGTGAGGATATTGTGAGAGCTGAAAAACAGCCTGAGCAATATAAAGGTAAATAAAAATCCTACATACCAACTTTGTTTCTGTTACGGCATTAGTAGTTGCACTGGATTGCTGCACGTGGTTTACCAGGAATCACCTAAAACTTCTAATTGTTATTTATGGATGAATTCCCTTGAGAAATACTGAGGAAGCAAATGACTCTGTTCACAGTTCTGTCTCTCTGTCTTTGGGATGCTTTCTGGCCTCGAAGTGGCTCAGGGGAAAATAAAAATGGGCATTTTACCTTAAGGATAGAAGCTTGCTATCATGTCTGGCCCTTCCTTAGATTTTATAAGAGTGGGAAGCTGATTTGTGTCCTTACCATTCCGTAACACTTCTGTGAAAGCCGGAAACTATCTGGATTTTACAATAAATTTCATGTTTTAATAATTTCCCCAGTTGTATTGAATGGGAAAGACCATACCACAGAATTAAAGTACAGTTTCATCTATTTTACTTCCCAGTAGAGACCTAACAATTGTCAAGAGATTTAGTCCTGCTGTACGGATCTGCACCTGAAAGATTGTGAAAGTACTCAGCAAGAAAGGTCAAGAAAAAGATATTACATGCTATCCTATTGTCAAAGGTAGCCAAGAGGCATATATAGTATTTGAAGGCCCATTACAATGGTATCTTTGCATATCAATAAGTCATCTTGGCAATTTGTATTTTTTCTAGACTTACTAGCATATTTCAACAGGCATCAGAATATCTAATGGGGGACCGTTAGTCCCTCCATCAAAGATCATATTATACTTTCTAAAAGTTTGTCTCTGTTAATGGAGTATATCTAGGGGATCACACACTGTTACAGATGACATACCTGGAGGTGGATTTTTCTTGATGTTTTCTGCTAATTTCATGTTATATTAGGCTTAAGATGTCAGCAGCAATGTCCTCCTATGCAAAAAGAGAATATTTTAACTGTGTGTTGGTGTTGATTGCTCAACGTGTTTTTGTGATGCTTCAGTCAAATCTTTCATCTGAGTGTCAGGGACATTCTTTATATATTTCAGCGGTGTTAGTTCAAATTAAAGTGATATGTACTAGAGTAAACTACAACAGTAGTTAAAAAAAATTAGTTGTGTTTTATGGAATAATTAGGAATGGTCATCAGACAGTAAAAGGTTGCAATTTTGCATTATATTCAAAATAAAGGTAACTGCCAGTATAACACGTGCTGTTCTGAGTTTCTAAATTGAAAATACTTTCTCTTTTTTTAAAGGAAAAATAAGAACTTTTCCCTTATTCCATCCTTGTAATATTTTAAGCACAAATGGTTGGACCTAAAAAACAGTAAAATTGCATAAAGCAAAATGAAGTAAATTCTGCAGATTTCTCAACTCAACCGATTTTCTGTGGGAGTATGGTTGATACCATGATGGTGTTGGTACCTCACAGAAACCAGAGAACTTTTTTGTTTTAGCAGCTGGACACTGTGGCCAAGGGACTTCCACTGACACCAGCTCATGATGCTCAGAGTTATGAAGCTTGCCTAGAACCTGCTGTTAGACACAGTCAGGAGGGAGAGGCAGAAACTAAGACAGCATGTAGATACCAATATTTTAGTTAATGGCTTTGTGAGAACATGTTTGCTAGTCCATTTTAAGCATGACATAACCAAGCAATATAAACTTTCATATTAGAACCTGGTCAAGTTAAAACCTAAGCTTTCTCTGAAGTTTTAACTCAACCTAGCTGGGTTAAAGGCTTTTAAGTTGTGCTAGGAAACATATTTTGATGTGTTAGAAATCCTCATCTAAAGAAATTCTTAAAGATTCACGTAGATAGGAACTAGTAGCAGCTGCAGTGTCAAGAGCATAAGTGCTATCTACAGGAAAATTTGCTAAATAAGTGGGCAGCTGCTTTCAGCATTAGCTGCCATTTTTCAGTGGTCTTCACAAGTGGCTGTAAGTAGAAAACATTACTGTAGCCCTTGAGGGAAGTGCACAAGAGATGCTCATTTGAGGGAGGGCATTAGGGCTGAGTATACAGTGGGCTCCTCAGATGGGACCCAGCTGGGTGATGGAGCCAAGCTCTGCACCCTGGTCCTGCCACAGCCTGTTGCCGTTTGGAAGCTCAGGCACCTGCACCTGCTGGCTTTGGCTGCTTCAGGTTGTCACAGGCATTTGTAAAGACACCAATCTTTCAAAGGCATCTCAGATTTGTCACAGATTTAGGGAAAGGCTGCATTCAGGTAACTTTTTTTCTGGAGGAAGAGAGTAAACAGCAGCCACACAGAAGCACACACAGCTATGCCAAAAAGCAGTCATGTTTATGCCTGACTTTTGGATGTGCTATATCCCCAAATATCCACACATTACAAGTGTAAAAGCCTCAAAGCAGGTATGTCCATCCAGCCCCAGAATGTATCTGTGTATATCCCTACATGCCGCGGTGAACCACTGTAACCTTGTGCTGTCTCGAGCCTTACATCATTAGCACTTATCCCAAACCCACTTTCTTCAGGCAGTAGGAGAGCTGTATGACTCACTGGCCTTATTAGAGTAATTGAAGAACTCTAAGTCTCCTAGCAAAAAGTCCAAAGTCACTGTGACATAAAAGATAGGGAAAGCGAGCAACAACAAAATACTTTGGCCTAATAGTTTCTTCTAATCCCTTAGACACACTGATTGTTGGGATAGTCTCCATAGCACTAACCACCAAAAGTGCATGAAATATTTTTTGAAGAGTAATAGCTCCTTGCAGAGTTCACTTCCAGTGCTCAAAAACTGTCCACTTAGAAACAAGCAACAGCCATTATAACCTCTGGGACTAGTCTTGCTGTAAAATCAATATTTGAAGGTAATCACTTTATATCTGATGCATGAGCCCGGGTGATTTTACTGGCCGCCTGTTGTTAATATGGACCACTGCCTAATTGTCATTCCAGAAGAGGATCCAGATGTCCCTTCCTCTCTCTCCCCAGCCCACCATGGCTTTCATTACCAGAAAAAAATTCCTAAAAGGTGATATCATTTACTGTTAGAAGCTGAGCAAGAGAAAGGCCATCCCCCCTTGCACCTTTAGGCTAGTGAACAGATTTTAAAATTAACACCTCTCCTCAGCACCACAGATGCATGTGATTTCATCTACTGGTCCTAATGCAATCCCCCTCGAATATGCTTAAAGTCCTGTGAGCCTGTATCTTTTGCCATAAAACCTTAGTTGTCGTGCCTGCACATGTTGTAGCAGTGTCATAGGAATCTTTCTTCAGCATATTTGCTAATGGAAGGTGCAAATGGGACATTTGACTCCTGACTTCAGCGGTTGTATTCCACATGTAGTATTCAAATGCCAGCACAAAAGGTACATGTGAAGAGAGATGAAATTTACTCTGACTTTTGGTGAGTTTACATTTTTAGCAACTGAGTAAAAGCTTTATTTTCAAAAGATACATGTCTTTTTTATTTATTATTATTTATTTTTCTTCCCATTGAATCACTCTGGTAATAACTATGAGTTTAAATTACCCCCAAGTAACAGAAGATCTTGAGGTATTTTAAGTCTACCCATGTGCTTGCTGTAAAACACTCCATAAGTGTGCTTTGTAGTGTTTTACACAAACATCCCTGGCTGTTGGAGAATTGCTGTTTGTTTGAGGTTGTCTTGTTATGGGGCAGGTAAAGATGTGGCTAACAAAGATATTGTAGATAGCTTTTTAACCCTAGAAACCACTCCTGTTTATATTAAATTTGCATTTGTTTCCTCTTATTTAATTGACTGCTAAAGATAATGATCCTTTCAGGCCATGATTTGGTAGAGATATCCAGAGCCCTAATAAACCTCTCACTTCTGTTAGAGGTAACATTTTCAAGAATGTATTCTCTCACCTCAGAGTATGATCACTTATTCTGGATATTCTTCCTCTCCTGTTTTTTAAGCAAGACTTTTTGAATAACAGTCAGGTAAAGCTTGTTCTTGCAAGGATTAGATTTTTTGAGAATTCATAGCCATGATTTTTTGACAGCTATGGAATACAAGTAGCACAGTGTTTTGTTTTTTTTAAAAAAGACCTTAAATAACTTTAAAAGTTGTGCAGACAAAAGACTTCTCTTAAGGTGGGGGAGGGGCAGTGCATGTGTTTAATACATAGTCCTGAGCTTACTGTATATTTAAAGTAGATATATACCTTGCTGCTATGAATCTTTGACAAAGTGCCAAGTGTTGCATTGCCAAAGGTATATAGCATTTCATTTATTTCTTTAGGCTCAATAGCGGTTACTGGTAACATGTGTTTGTAGGGTGTCAGTTCTGATGGAATTTTTTTACCTGGCCTGTTTCCAAGTAATGTTGGTATGTGTTTAAAATGCTTTAAAAATAAATCAGACTTTTGTGTTTCTGCAATAGAAATTCCAGGCAGAGTGATAAAGTGGGATTCACTTGCCATCACAATTTTTTAAATCTGTTTTGTTTATGGGAAGGGACTTTAGTCTATTTCACTTTTCAGTAGGCTAAACCAATGTAATAATCAGGAATAAGTACTTAAGACAAACATCTAATATTTTAAAATAAGTTTTAAAAAGAAAAAAAACATTTACCTCTGTCAGAATATGCTTTTAAGGTTGCTTCTCTTGTGTAGTTTCTTTCTCTACCAGATCTGATATTTGTGCATTGCATCCTTGCAGACATGCTTCTGTGGCTCTGAAATTTTTGGTCTGTCCTTTCTGAGACATGGAGACCTAGTACAGACCACTCCTGTTCATACTGAGACTTTAAGTTGATTTCTGCGCATATTTAGGACCTCTCCTGGGGGAGACATTGGACACATGTTGGATGTGTGATAGCTAAGGATGCTTAATAATACCATTCCCCATAATTCTGTAAGGATTCCGAAGAAAAAGGAGTAGGGCTGTGAAAAATTCAAGTCTGTGGGTCCTCAGGGCATTGTAGCCAGGGAGAACCTTCTGTAAGTGGAATTAAGACGCCTGCCGGGAGCAGAGTTTCTGCAGCAGTACTTGGATCCTCTGATCTCTGCATGCTTTCCCCAGGTGACCCAACTTCCCCTTCGCTTTGCGGGCATCTGCTACCCTGGGCTCTTTCCCCTGTGGATGAATATATAAATCTATCAGCCTGGTAGGGTGGCCAGCAAAAGCTTGCCAGCACTTTGTACCAGCTGTTGAAAAAGAGTTGCTTAATGTGGATGCACTGGTTCATATGCCTTACACCTGCATTTACAGGGGTGCTGAGCACCTTCAGATGCTAGTCTGCTTTGTTTATTCTTTGTGAAAATTTGGCCTGCACTATCTCAAGATGAGCTTCTAAAGCTGAAAATCCACCCCTCAAAAAAAAAAAAAAAAAATTACTGACTGTTTTTTTTCAAAAATAACAGGCAAAAATCATGAAATACTGATAAGCTGGGCCAAATTTTGTGTCAGTTATTTTTAAAACAAAGAGATACTAGAATTTGGCCTTTACCTTTGTCTGCTGTGGAACTTCTTGTCTTTCTTTAAGTAAAGAGGTAGTATTTTCTTGAGAATAGACTTACTGATTATCCTCTGCTGTGGTAGCTTTTTTTTTTTTATTTTTCAAAAGATATTCAAATTTAGAATTATTTTACAGTTTTACAGCATAACTTATTAAGTATTTATAAAGTGAAACAATTCTGAAAAAAATAAGTATTCAATTTAGTATTTACTTTGACTATACCGTAGCAAATATTTACTGCTACATTTGCTTCCAAGTTTCATTGTATATCTGGAAGCTTGATAATAACAGTTCATATTTTCTTACCAAACTGATAATGTGTTATTAATTCAGATGAAAAAAGAGGTAGCTCTACCAGATTCTTCTGTTTTGTCCCAGGTTTGAAATTTTATGAGAACCAGACTACACATTCCTCTGCTGTTAGACAGTATTATTTTCAGAGATGCTAACCTGTTAGTGATTAGCCCAGACTAGTGTCTTGGATGCTTGTGGTATCAGAAAGCCTTTCCCCGAGGACTTCTCTGCTCCAAAGAGAATTTCCACATCTGAGCTTGAAAAAGATGGTCTGAACCTGTGCATATTCCCAACTAAGGGTCAAATCCCATGAGTCAATGGGAATTTTGTCTGAATAAAGACTGCAGGATTTGACCCTTCAGGATTTTTTTGTTTCTTGTACAGATGTTTAAGTAATTTAAAATTACGTGGCCGAATGTTCAAAGAATTAGCTGCCTAATAGAATTTTTGCTTCTAACCCCAACTAATTCACTGTCTCTGCTTCTTGGTGTCTTTGCACTTAACTCATCCTATATGGTAAATTAAGGAAAATTCAGGCCTCCAGTGAAATGATTATCAAGGAAACTAAATTACAAATTATCACAGACTGTATGTGGCCCAAAAGGTCATTTTAGATTTATTTGTGGAAAATAGCTATCATCTTTATGATGTTACTATTGGTAGTGCCAGAAGGCAATTTGTTTCCTATATTTCTTTGTTGCTCTATGCAAGATTTTGCTCAGTGATCCTGATCATTGCTTCTGTATGTTTGATTGCTTTTACTATAAATGTGTATTTTTAGGGACCCATCTATGAACTTTTAATAGGTGCTTCCTTCTGCAGCCTATCACTTCAACTCTATTTTGTCTGGATGACAGAGCAACTATGATATTTAACATGGTCAAGTTTAATACAACAGTTGGAGAATCAGGACATGCCATGTGTTGTAACATTGATCTTGTGTTTGTACATGCACATAAAATACATACTCGCTTCTGTGTATGTGCACTAAGACGTAAGCATATGACAACGCAGAGTTATACTTCATCACATGGTTACCTGATTTCTACTTGGTTAGTGCAGAGCATTCTACATTCAGTATCTGCAAAGATATTAACATGTTTCCTATTATGTAAGCTTGTAGTATCCATGTGTCAGGCTTTTTTGCAAACATCTTGATTAAGAAAAGGCTGAAGTAAACTGTATGCATAACAGTTGCTTGTATTAGATTTTTTTTGGTTTTTTTAGCATTTGTATTACAAATTAATTGTTGTGCTTTATGTAGGTGCTATTTATTTAGATAAGCACCTTCAATCTGGAGTGTATCTAGTACTTAAGGAAAAAAACCCTACTGACCTGGCAGTGAGCAGCACCTATCTATGAAAGAGGAAGACTAGTAGGAGTTGGAAAGTCAAAGCAGTCAGGCTGACCCCTGTCTCTTTAGTATCCCTGGATAACTTAGTGGCAAGAAACAAATTATCTTCTTCCTCACTAGGTCTGCAGTATCAAATCCCTTGTCTGAACTGTGTCTTTGCTGCATGGAAATGAAACAAAAGTTGAAAAGGTTGTGTGGAGAGGCATTAAAAGGAAAAAAAAAAAAAAAAAAAACCACGAAGAAAGAGAAGAGACGGTGAATTTTTCCAGAAAGCCTATTAGGAAATTTCATTTAATAGTAAAGAACCTGGCTGCTAATTAGGAGGGGGCAAAGAAAGAAGTGGAATTTTGCTAGCTGATAGGCTTTAGTTTCTTTTCTTCACTCACCTCATTGCTTGGAGATGAAAACAATCACTTTTGACACATGTTTTTCTCCTTCCCTGTAAACTGTTGATATTTGCTACAGCCCCCATAAAACTTTTCACTGCCCTGCTGTGTGTCTTTCGTAACCAGTCATACAAAATGCCTTTCATAATCTTTCCGTAGTCACAGTGGAGGAGAGGACACAACAGTACTAAAGCCATTTGCTTGTGCTAAGGACAAGAGGAGACGGAAGCTGCATTTCTAAATTGGGCACTGTGTAGTTTTACTTATTGATTTACAGAGCACTTATTATCATGGTAGAACAGTATAATGAACATAGCTGAAGACTGAACATTTGTTGAAACATGTCTGAGGCATTTTCTACATGTTGCTTGAGGGATGAATTAATTTACATCATGTTTTACTTTTAAAATAAAACAATTTATTATAGAAATCAAAATGTCAAATCTAAATGCTCTTATCTGTGAGCTCTCATCAATTATTTCCTTGAAGCTTTTTTGGAGAGAACTTTTCACATATTGCTCCCTGAAGCCTAAATTACACAAACAATAAGTAACAAGTTATTGTAAGTGTAATGGTAATTAACCATGAAGAAAAAAACCTACTTGTTTTGATTTTAGTTGACTTTTCTCTTTAGATAAAAGTGTCTCTTTGCTGTGCATTTCTGGTTCTTAATAATTTCAAGTTTTTGGCCTTTTTTTTGGCCTTTTTTTGGCCTTTTGCCTTTCATTTTTTTAAGTGGACGCTTACCTGTGTATGTCATTAGATGAGTGTCTCCCAGGCTGATTAGCCTCCTGTGTTCTTACAGTCTCTTGGCAGCAGCAGAATAGTGATTTCTGTTTGCATTCTGGTGAGGTTCTGGTGATGAGCCGTTAAATAAAATGATCTGTCCCCAGGCCAACCACTTGGTTCATTGCCAAACAGTAATCCAGTACAATTAAGTATCAAAGATTGGACTACTCCATTATTGCTAGAGATCTCACTGCAGGCACCTGGAAAAGCAGAGAATTCCAGAGGGAAAAAGTGATCGGGACATTTGTTTTCACTGAGGTATACTAATTTCATTGGGGTTTTTTTGTACATAGGGGATTTGGATATCCATATATTTAAAATTAGCATTTAATTTTTCGATTTTGGCTTTATTTTCCTTCCAAAGCTGGAATTGAGAGAAGAAAGAGATGAAAGTAAGAAAGAACTTACTCAATTTCTGGGACTACTTCTGCTGTTCTTGACTTCCTTATTAAAGCACAGGATTTTATGGTCCCATTGTTTTTTCCTCTTTCATAAAAATGTTGTCTCAGTTGCTGCTGTCATACTCGTGCACACATTTAAGCATTTAGTAGTGGCAACAAAGCTAGAAATTTGACAAATTATTAGCAAATTTTTTTCATTGTTTGTTTTGCAATTCAGGGCTGGAAGTGCTGGCTTTTTGTTCCACTACTGGCCTTGCAAGTAATAATTTTTTTCTTTTTCCAAAGAGCACTGAATTCTGATGGGAGGAATTTTACCAGAATATGCCTTTTCTAGCCATAATATTGGCTAGAAAAGGCTAGCCATAATCAAATCTAAAGCAACATCTTTTTATAGCTCTGTAAATAGAGGAAATGACCAAATGTGTCAGGTATTTGCATATTTTGCAGCCAACCAGAGCTAATCAGATAGAAAATTGCACCTAATGAACATAAAGGATTGTTTCAAATCTTATTCATATATAATAACTGAAGAAAATCCTGCCTTTTGTAACTTAGAGCTAGACTGATTTTGTAGGTGCTTTAAGGTGTTCAGTGTGAAAGGGAGGAATTTGGCCTGTTTCTACCCTGTAGAAACTTAATTGTAGAACCCTACAAAACCACAGGAGTTTCCATGTTTATGATACTTGAGAAACTCATATTAAATAAGTGTTAGCCCAGTCCTCTGAAGACATAGATAACATACAGGTTACACTGATGGAGAAACTGAGTCACGAGATTGTCAAATAATTTATGATGTTTTACAGCTCAATCAGAATTGAAAATAGCAGTCAGATTTTCCCAATCACATTTTCCAGCTGTGACTTGCCTCTCCAAAAGGCACTAAACTATAGCTTTTAGAAATATGAAAATATATGGGATAAGGAGAAGTTGGTGTAGTTTCACCAGGGGCTGCTCAAAGATCTGTGGAAGCCAGATCTCTCCCAAGGCAAAAATGAAAGACGGAAACAACCAGGAAAATTAAAACTCTTTTAAGACTTGGAAAAGTTAAAAGAAATGCAAAAGCAGAATGAGTTAATACTAGCCAAAGGAGCCAGGGGAAATAAGAATAGAATTTCAAATATATTGGAGAAAAAAAGAAATAATGGAATGAAAAACTAAGCTCAATAATAAATGAAGAGGGTGACAAAATGAAAGCTGGTTCTGAAATGGCTGATGCACGGAGCTACTTTCAAAATCAGTCTTTGACAAGAAAAATAAAAGGAGTAAGGACATAATAGCTCAAGTAATTAAGACCTTTTCAAAATAGTTGTTGATAAAAAAAGAGTAAGGCAATACTTAGAAAAAAATGGAATAAAGTAAATCAGCAGGTCTGGATGATAAGCATGGTATGGTCTTAAGAGACATAGATAATGAATTTACATAATCACTAGTAATTATTTCTGAAAAGTAAAGTACAATTGAGGAATTATCATAAGATAGGGGAAAAGCAAATCTAATACCAATCTTTAATAAAAGAAAAAAAAAGAGTAATTCTGGTAATTACCATAGGGCTGCCTGTTGTTGTTTATAAAGCCTAGTGGTGGGATAGGAACTTTATTGAAGCTGCAAGAAACCATCATTACCCCAAAACAGTTTAATTTTCAACTTGATATGCCTTAGTTGAACACGATCTAAAAGTAGAGTGGTTAGAAGGATGAGAAGAGTAGGAATACAGGATTGGGTTTTTGGGTTTTTTTTGGTTCATTCTCTATGTGTACATATCTTCATGATTGCATAAAGATTTGTGGTCTATCTGAAGTAATAACAATGATTAATAAATAAGATAACAAATACTATTGCTCTGACACTGAAGGTTTTACCCCACAGTTTCTCTTGTCTCCACTTGCTTAGCCCAAAGGCATTTTCAGGAGGCCAGGAATATCCAGGCAGGTGCTACTTGCCTCTTCCCTGCTGCCTGGCCCCTCTGACTGCCTCATGTGGAGATGATAAGATGTAGCTGTGCTTCCAAGAGTTCATGTCCATAGTTTGTTCCTGAGCTGTGCACACACACAGTATGGAAACAAAAGTGAACATGAAGATAAATAACAGAAGTGGTCTTCTGGACTTGCTTTCCCATAGACTTCTTGGATGGTTAGTCTCAATCTCTCTCTTTCCCTAGTCCCTGGTCTCAAGAGGGTGCACCCAGGGGCTTCTGAGGTTTCAGGAAGGAGGAGAGACCATGCCATCTAGTGGAACTCCCTCCCTTTTTTCCAGCTCTTTGAGAAACATGGAGGAGAACATGGTTGCTGGAGGTCCAAGTGAACCTTGGATCACTTCCTGAGGAAACACAGGAATGCAGTTTCCAGAGAATATGAGGTAGTGAGGGGAATAAATGAGTTTAAGTACAAAAAGTCAGGGAAAAATACTTGGAAACTGTGATTTAATTAAAAAAATAGTACAGAGGAAACAGCCTCACAGATCTTTTCTTAAATGGAGGGATAGATAGAGAATTTTGAAAAAGGTGTTGGACAGTTGAAATGACCATGGGTGTGCCCATATTGCCATGCGAATTTGTCATTTGGTTGCTGGAGATCAAGTTGTGTTGTGGGAGGGGAGTAAGGTGTCTAGAGGCCTTCTGCAGTTGTGAGTGGCATGCTTAATTTGTTGATCATGTGATTAAGGAAGGGGATGTAAACAGACCATTTATTAAATCTGCAGGTCATACTAAAACTGGAAGGTGTTGCCAACACCAGTGAGGACAGAGTGTAAAGATATAAAAAGTGAGGACAGGTTAGAAATATGGAGAGGAAATCACAAAATGGGATTCAACCTGGCAAATGGAACCCAATACATCTGCTGAAATAATAATGTAAAACACAGGTATTCAGCAAGAGAAAGATTCTTTTAAAGAACTGATGTTGAAAAAAAGTCAGGGGTGATAGTGGGCAGCAAATTTGGTACGAGTTTGCAATATTATACAAGAAGCAACTGCCCCCCTCTCTCCCCAACAGTTTTATTCTTGCTGGCATCTGTTATAGACTGGAAATGGGATAGGCCCCCTTTCTACAGATTCTGATAAGATGTAATACAGCACACAGCTTTAGGCATGTCATAAAACAATAATAGATATGAATAGGTATAGTAATTGGAAGCTCTCTCATAGTGAAATGAGACTGGACAATGAATTTTGAAGCATATAATAGGAAGTCATTCTGCACGGATGGATGAATGCTGCTGTCTTTTTCAGCTTTAATTTTCATGTTTCCATATAAGGCAAGTAAAATGAACAGTAGTTATTGTTTAACCAAGTATCTTTGCACACCAAACATGTTAATTTCATTTTTTTCTGGGTCAGGTATTTCGTTAACCATGACATCTTGGCACCAAATTAACCATAATAAACTGCCCCTAGCCCAAGTGGTTTAGTTCATAAGAAGGTGATCTGTAGCAGGATGTGTTAGTTTTCTTTCTTGACACAGTAGCTGAAAGAAGTCTAACATGAAGAAAAGACCATTTTAGAACGCACTTATCCTTACCTGCATGCTTAAATTTTTGGACATTTGCAGTCTGAGTATTTTTCAGCCACTCAATCAAAGGTCCCATTATATGTGTGTAAGTCTGTCTATCTATCTATCTATCTTTATACTAATATGTATGCCCCACTTTAAAGTAGTCAATCAGTGAAACTTGGTAACTTACTCTGTAACTTGTATAGGCGACTTGACTTACCCTTTTACCTAAGTCTGCCTTTGTGGAAGAGGGCTGTCTTTGGCAGAAGCAGAAATACAGGAAATACTGTCTTTTGGGACAGTGACTCCTGAAATAAGGTGCAAAAGGATGAAACAGTCGCTGATAGGCCTTCTATAAGTACAGCTGTTGCTCCAGGCATGTGTGGGTGCTGCAGACCTTTTGATTTGTATCCAGCTGGTTTTCTCTGCTTTTGGTGAGTCTAGAAAGTCAACCAAGTCCTAGTTGCCTCAGCCTTTTGGCCAGTGTTCTATTTTTTTACATCCAAATGCATGTTTATTACCTAGAGTTAATGCAAATAGGCTGCTAGAGAACCATATCTCCCTCGCCTGTGTCCTTCACAGAATGGAGAATATGTGGATATTAACCATTATAATTTTTCATGTCACACCATCTACTACAGAATATAAGTATGTGTATTGACATATACATATAAGGAAAAAATGGAGAAATATGTATTTCAGTAGTGTTTCTAATATAGAAGGAACCAACAGACATTTTTAGTTACTAATGCCATTGAAAAACCATTTTTATTAAACGAAAGGATCTACTGTGTTCTCTTTCACTTTATAAAAGTATCTCTTAATATCAGCACAGAAATATACTTGTTTGTTGACCTTCAGCAAAGCTGTCAATACAGATGAATGTTCTCTCTAACACTGATCATTTTTCTACTGGTAGATGAACCTGTCTCAAAATCTTGTAACTTGTTGCTTGATAAAGAACAGAAATGGAATTTGATCATGAAATAAATATTTCATTTAGGAGGTTCTACTAGTGTAATGGTGCTTTAACATGTTGGCGTTTTTTTTTTCACCCTTGCTTATATATATTAGCAATGCACTTATTAAGACAGAGACTCTTCAGGTCAAGTAGCCTGGTTATATATTTAAGCTAAAATCATGCAAAGGACCAAAATTGCAAGGGAATAATCCAGTATGTTCAAGCAGTATTGAATGAAGCAGTAGTTGCTTGTTTTCTCTAACAGTCAAATTAAGGGTTATAAATAAAGGACTAAGCTCACAGTGAAAAGTCTAAGTTGAGATGAATATTCAGAAAGGATGTACAAACTGTTCATTTTTTTTAACAGTATTTGTGTTACATTTGTGTTCATAAATTTACAGAATTTGAGTCTCCACCTCCTCGGTTGAATACGCATCTTAATACCTTGTTAAATCAGCTTGTTAAAACAGCTTTTGGTGTACTGTGTTCATGTAAAGGTTTCCAATTTTTAAAACATATATGCTGGTGCACACGCACAGCATTTAAGACCAGAACTAGGCTATTAAAGTTTCCTATTTCTCATCACGGCTAAAAAGGGTTGGGATTGCAGTTAGCTATAGAATAAAACAAGTAAGCCTCTTAAACAGGCTTTTTGACAGTGGCAGCCTTGTAGGTCTTTTCTTATCAGCATATTTATTTCTGTGTGCATTTATTTAAAGAGAGAGATGGTTTTTAAAGATATTGTTCAACTACAGAAGAAAAAAAGAGTAAGTTGGAGTTCCAAAAAGGCTGGTTCAAGTCCTTGCTAAAGGAGAGAGAAAAGAGCCCAAGTTCTAGTATATCCATTCACAGTGTTGCAGGTACAGGTACCGTAACTACACTGGGGATAGACGCAGCCTGAAAAACTCAAGGGTGGGGAAGCAAGTCCCTGAGGTTAGGTTTTTCCAGTGTTCCATTTCAAGAGCACTTCATCAACAAGTTGCAGGTCTACACTGGCGGAGCTGGTGACAGTGGGTTTGTGTGTGGAAAGGATTTGGAGATGTGATGACAGCTGTCTATCTGTGTATAGATTCATCCTGCAGACCTAAGTGGCTAGAAAGAGTGATAGGTATGATTTTAACTAAGGTGGAAAAAAAATGAAAATGGTAACAAAGATCAATACAATTCTGTGTTGTTTTGTTAGGAAAAAAAGTTAGAAATAGAGAAGATGGCTGTTTTATGAGAAGGTTCACCACAGTTTTGTAATCTCCTTGTAGAACCACTTTTAATATTTTATTCAGTAAGTATCTGCTGCTATGTGTATGGGATCGCTACTTTGCATGTTGGATTTAGGAAAACAGAGGTAACAGACAGAAACATGCACAGCAAAGTAGTTTCTTTATCAGCAGATGGCCTCTGTTGCAGGTATCCTAATTTCCTAGGGCTGGTTAAAGTTCTTGGTAGTATTTCCAACTTTCTAATAGTTTCTAGCTCACTTCTGCCATTTTATGCGAAGTACAGTAAATGGGTGAGAAATTAAGTAAATACCCAAGGGAGGATCAAAATAATTTATACTATGCCACAGACATTTCAAGTCTTGCAGTCTCTGAATAACCACTTGCTGAGCTGAGTAGCTCAGAATGGTAAAGTATACTCTATAAATCAGAAATCCAAGTCAGAGTTTCTGAAAAACATTATTTTGCCAATGTTTTTATTAAAACCAGCAAAAAATATGTCGTTTGACATAGGCCTTTTGCAGGCTTCAAGGAATTTGAGGATTTTCATGAAACAAACTTCATTTAAATGAACAAGCAGTGTACTTAGAAAGATAATTAGTTATCAAGCTGTCTAATAATGGTAAAGGTAGTTAAGCAAAACATTTTGGCTAAACCCAAGATTTTACTGGGCATGTGAAACTATATGACTTATCAAAATCTGGTGTATTTTAGAGGAATATTTGTTAATTGTGTATACATACTAAATTCGTGACCACCAGAGGCAAAGAATGGACAAACTTAGAACCCAAAATGTTCCGTTTATCTATGGAATGGGTACATAGAATGTTGCTGTAAAATACTGTATTTCACACTGAGACTCAAGACATTATCTCTAGAAAGGAGGGAGACAGTGTATTCCCCATATCTCAAACCCTCATGAAGCAGCAAGTTAGTGCCAGTTAAGGTGTTGGCTTTTTTATAATGTGAATGCATCTGGTAAAAATGGTGCCTACAGATTAGCTTTTACTTAGGCCAGTGAATAATTGTTATGGGGTAGCAATTTCAGCTGATTATTCTAGACTTTTAAATTTTTTGATAAGTGGCACCTAGCAATAAAATTTTTACTATTATCTAGTGCAGATACCGTGTCCTTTGATTTGAATGCAGCCTTATTCAGAGGTATTTGACTGATAAAAACCATTAACTTTAACCCCAGAATTGCAAGACAGCAAGGAAATTATGTTTATTCTGCTTAGTTTTATGCAGCATGTCTGGTGTCTGCTAATAACTGGCCATCCAGCAAAAAGCATATAAAAGGATGTGTATGAAATGATAAAATCAGGAATGTGATTCAAGTATCATTTAGGGTGGAAAATCTGGAAATTTAAAATGCTTTGTGGTTCTAACAGTAATGCTGCTTTTATTACTACTGTACCTCGAATCAGGAGAGAAAAAAGCTTCTGAAGTTACGATTACCCATAGGACTTGTAAACCAGATTGATGGAAGTAA